>VDFB02105785.1:480263902-480390404 GCA_007258455.2 Sequoia sempervirens | reverse complement strand
TTGTGTTTGTTTTATGTATTATACACTAATTCGCCTTGGTTCCACATACCCTGGCACTTGGTGTCTTATGCTATAGCAAAAATCAGTGCTCCGAAGATGGCAAATTGCATTAGGATTGCATTTCATTTTCTATTCTATCATCTTGCATGTATTCCCCCATCCATTCATCCTTATCTCACATCTCTATCCAACCCCCATCCATTCCATTTAGCCTGAATCATCTAATCATATCCTCAGTCTTGTTACAAGCCTTGATCATCCATTAGTATCCTTCCCTATCCATTTGGTGTTGTTTTGGGATGTATCCTTCCCTCATCAACAACACTTTCATCATCATCATCGGGAGGTATTCTTCCCTATCCCTTTGGTGTTGTTTTGGGATGTATCCTTCCCTCATCAACAACACTTTCATCATCATCATCGGGAGGTATTCTTCCCTATCCTTTAGTGGTGTTTTGGGATGTATCCTTCCCTCATCAATACCACTCAGTGGGATGTATCATTCCCTATCCTCATGTTGTCTTGGGATCTTTAATTCCCTCATTGACAACCCTCCATCCATCATCAACCCATTTTGACTTGTACCTTGACTGGGGCAACATCACCTTTTGTCCTCAAATCCATTTGTGCTTCACCCATTTCCATATCACTTACTCTCTTCCCCATCACCTTGCATCATCTTCCTCATCTCCCCTTGCATCACATCATCTATTTTCGAGAGCACACACGTGTTCTCTTTAACCCGCATGTCCTCTCGAGGGGGCATCCTTCATCCCTAATTTTCATCATTTTCTTTTTCCCTTCCTCGTCACTCCTTTGGATGACTGGGGCATCTTTTCCAATCTAACCATCTTCTTCTAGGTTCAATATTTTAATATTCTTTGAAATGATGCTACTTCGTAACACCATCTCAAAGAGGGGAAAATGTAGACATCCAAATTTGGACACTTAATTTACCCAAATTTATCACTTTTCGTCTAAACATCCTCTTATCATAGTTAATTAAATAACATTACTATTATTTAATTAATATCTTTAATTATGTTAAATCCCTAAGGTATTTAATTAATAACTAAATACCTTACCCCTCCTAAATCCCCTCTTTCATCAAATAAATTAAATAAATATTACATTTATTTAATTCCTCACATGTCATTTCATCTAATCCTAATCCATTTCCCATCTCTTTTTCATTAGGATGTGCACACATGCCTAATCCTTTGATTAGGATGTGTCAGCATCCTCCAACTTTTGCAAGTTAGCTTTTAATCCTAATTAGCCCCTAATTATCCTTTAATTACTAATTAATTAAGCCTAATCATTCCCCAAGGAATTTTTAATTCCTTTTTATTCTTCCTAGATTCCCTTCTTTTATATGTGAATTTTTAATTCACATTCCATCCTTCCAAAGCTTCTAGAACCTTGGACTTGTCACAATCTCCACATGTGACCAAGTCCCGCCTTTTGGATCCCACCTTTTATCCCTCTAGACTATCCTATGAATGTGAAATTCCTTTAATTCACATTTATATCCCCCAACCACCTTCCTTTCCCCACATGTAGATTTTGAGGAATTCCCAAAAATTCCCAAATGTCCCTTTCTACAAGAAACTCCTTGTGGAAATCTCCTCAATCCACAAGGTGCATGTCCTTTTCCACCTCATGTACCCTCTTGACACCTCATCTCCACCTCATATCCTCTTGGCCACTTCACCCTCCACATGTCAAGATGTGAGGGCTTGTGGGTTCTCAACCCACCATAGCCCTTCATCTTGGCCTTGTTGGAGCAATCTTGACCATTGAATTCTCTAGAGAATTCAAATTCTCTAGAGAATTCAAATTCTCTAGAGAATTCAAATTCTCCTATAAATACCCCCTCCTCAAGGGCATTTTCAACACTTTCATTTGGAGCAACCTTATGCTGCCAATTTGTCTTCTCAACACTTTGCATTTTGAGCAACTACATGCTGCCCATTTGCCTTTTAGAACTTTTTGCATTTTGATAACTACATGCTGTCCATTTGAACTCTCAATCCTTTTGCCATCATTTAGCCATATTTGTTCATCATCTTGCATATTGAATCTTGCATATAGTCACTCAATCCATCATCTAAGGAGCACACAATCAATTCCAAGCAAGGGCCAATCAAGGAGAAATCAACAGCAAGGAAGGTGATATCGTTTCTATTTTGTTTATCCATTTCCTTTCTTACTCTATCTCTCTTTTGGCTAATCTTGAGGTGTCCTTGGTATTTTGTTATTCATGTTTCTTAGTTATTTTGCACTTTTAGAGCAGTAGAAATATTAGGGTATACATATATATAATTATAAAAATTGATATATTTAATCCAATTATATATGATCTTGCAGGTCTTCAAACAAAGGGAAAAATTGCACGTCTAGTTTGTGGTCCTAAGATGAAATCTCGTCGTTCAACAAGTTTAGGAAAGCAAGTGTTTGATGAGTATAGGCACTTCCTCCACAAAAATCATAAGTATCGAACTACTAAAAAACATCTTTTCAATGGGAAAGAAGAGACTACATCAAAACCACAAAGAATGACACATCGCCTATGGAAGTTGGAATATAATAGAATTAATCATCAAGGTTATACATCAAATCAAATTATTTATCTATCATATATGATATGTTTGGAATTTATATTTTTATATTGTGTTTTGTTTACTCATGTTGTAATTGACAACGATTTTCATTGTTAATTTGTTTAACTTATATGCTTCATGAAGGTCATCAAGGCATTAATGATCAGCTTCCACAGGGATTGAAAAGTTATCCCAAAAAATTTAGTAGGTTTCCCTACTATGAGCAACTAAAAATTGTGCATTTGTTTGATACAATGCATATTGAAAAGAATATAATAGAAACGTTATAGAAAATATTGGATGGAAGGCATGACAAAGAAAAAATTGTCAAAATTTGTAGTGACATTCAGGAAGCCAATCATGCAATGAAAAATATCATTCAATTAAATAGGGATGGAGACCAAATTAATATAAGCACCCTTCCTTGGTTATTAACGGAACAACAAAGAAATGCTATAAAAGAAGTCATACAAAAAAATTGATTTCCCACAGGATTTGTTGCGAACATAAACAATATCATAACAAAGAAAGGTGAATTTGGGTTAGGGATGAAAACGCATGATTGGCATACCTTCATTAAGGTAATTATTCTAGTATATTTTATATATATTTGTATACTACATGTACTTTTCAATGTATTATGTTTACTAGTTTTGGAAAAATAATGAAAAGATCATTTTATAATTGTTACAATACGTTCTACCTCTATCTCTCCCAGACAACTTTGACAACAATTTCAAGCAAGTTATATATGATCTTGGAAAATACATGAGGTAAGTAGCGATATTTGTTCAATTCATTGTATAGATCTTGTATTTTCCATTTGTTTTACTTGTTATGTAATATATTGTATATTTTTGTTAAATCTCATTAATATATTTGCACCTTGAATCACTTGTAGATGGTTGTCATCTAAAGAAATCCATAAAGAAGATATAAATTATTGGAGGAGAAAAATTCCTCATCTAATGTGTGAAATGAAAAAGTGTCTACCTTTGACATTTTTCAATGCACAAGAACACTACCTCATACACCAAGTTGAGGAGATTGAATTGTGTGGACCCATACACACAAGGTCAATGTGGATGGTTGAGAGACACTTGAAATTTTTGAACGCTTTGGTTAGATAAAGAGCACATCTTGAGGGTTCTATGGTGGAGGGATACATGGTATACCAGACCATGGTTTACATTACTAAATATCTTCCTAAGTTCATAGCAAAGATCCATGTAGATCACATTTGGGATCCCAACTCCATTAACAAATTTGAAGGGGAGTAACCTGATGGGGAAAGGTAGATTGAGGAAAGTGAGGGGTAATTATAAGATGGTCATGGAGATTAGTTAGAATACATTTTATATTGCCTTCAATTGCTTGAAAATAAACAACAAAGAACTAGTCCAAATGAAAGAATCTTCCACACACAAATAGAAAAGTATTGGTATTGTATTACTCCAGAAAATAAGTTTTTCACTATTGAAAAGTATTAAAATCTTAAAAAGTGTTGATGATCAAATATTACAATTTGAATTTCATATATATAAGAAGAAGACCCAACAAAGGTGTCTCTTCAGATTATCTTTTGGAAAATAATTAAACTACTGATCTTAATTAAACTTATAAAATAATTTAATCTCCTCCTAATATTGACTTAGCCGCTGAGAGATATTTTTTATACTCCTCCAAGGTATGGGTATATGCATCATGCACTACATTTTGGGCTTCATATTTGAGTTTTATCATCAATTCCATATGTTTGCATTCTCCATCCAGCAATAGCCCTTCTGCTTTGATTGTATCCAATGCTTCCTAAAGTATCCTATTGCATTCATCCATCTTGTTAGCTCTCAAAAATGTAGGTTAAATACCTCAAGAGGTTGCCAAACTCTTGGTATGTTTCAGGGTATCATACAAGGCCGAATGGTTTAGACCTTCTTCTCTATAGGTGGGTACACCTATATGAATGAAGCAGACTTGATTTTTGTTTATTCCCTAGTGGATAAATGAATTCTTATTTTGTTATAGATTGTATAAGCAATATCAAGGCTAATCTTAATATGTTCAGTTAATAGATGTAAAATCTAATATGTTCAATTAGCAAATGTAAAAGATAAAATGAATGAAACTAAAATGATGGAATGCGAGGGACCAATGCTCTATTGGGTATATGGAGTCAAATAGAAATCAGAGTTAAGTGACTTATAACTAGCAATAATTCTAACTGTTTGGCACTTTTATGTTTATAACTTGTATAAACAGGAAAGGGTGTAATTATCAAATTCTTCTTTAATAATCCAAAATAATAATTCCAAGTTGCTATGAATAATCAAGAGGATTTTAATCTTTACTTGACAAACCCAATTAAATATGTCACACAGATACAACAAATGTGCACTGATAAATTGAAAATATGTTTGATATATCAATTTAAACAACAAAGAAATATCAAATATGGAGACAAACTGGTAATATCTTCAATTAACTTAACAAACAATTGATACCAACATAGAGCCACCAAATCAGATATTTTTCATTAACTCCTTCAAAATTTACATGTGCATCTTGGTCCTTTTTGTTGTAAACATTGTATCAATCTCTATTCTCCTACTTCTTCTATCTACTATCTTCTAATCTAATCCCCTCCTTATGGTCTTGGTCTCTCTTATTTATATGAGAGGCAACAAGCTTTAGACCAAAGGACGTGGATTTTGATAACAAAACTTAACTGAAAAGATAAAATGTATTTAGAGATAACTAACATATGCAAATATGTTAATCTTCAAGTAAGAAGCATGTGGTCATCTAAGACCTGTCCAAGTCTCTTACTTTATGATATGATATGTTTTCCTTCTGATGACGCTGATCAATCTTCATCTGAGCCTAGATATTTTTCCTACCATTTGCTTATTGTTAAATCATTTGGCCACTTGAATTCCTATGCAGTAGTGAAATTTGTAAGGTGACTCTTCCATCTGCTATCAAGTAGGTTTCTGGCATCTACAACAAACTTTGTGTAACCATTATCCAACGTTATAATTCCATCAAGCAGAGTGTGAAACTTTTCTAGATTGATATCACCATCACCTTGAATACATTTCAAGCATTGAGGAACCATTTTATCAAACTCATTCTTCCATTCATCCACATCCTTGAATTGTCCATCATCCTTGATGATCAAAGGACTGAAACTATGCTTTATTGAATCAAATGAATTCCTTTTGTTCTCTACCTTCTTCTTCATGTCAATCAAATAATTATGCTCATCACTAGTTTCCTTCATCATCTCTTGAGTAGGATTTAATCTCGGAGGTGCATCAGGATCCCTCTATGTTGCTTTGCATAAAGTGCTTAAAATGTGGTAATTGGGTTGCAATCTTTTATATAATTCCTCTAGGATTGGGGAATTAGTATTTATTTGTTCCAGAGCTTTCACCAAATTACTAAAACCCTCATGGACTCCACTTATCTTCTCTTTTAAAACTCCAACTCTATGCTTCAATATTTCTTTTCACGTATCCAAGATGTGTTGCCTGACATCATCCATATTATGTTTCTTCAAATTTTCAATCTCCTCTTTCAATTGTTGGATTTGTGGATCTTCAACTGGAGCAGGTGGATGATAGACAACCATTTCATCCCCTTTTACATTTGTGACTTTTTGTAATTGTTGCTTTAATCTGACACCTTCAATGAATAACTTATTTATTTCATCATTTGATAACTTGAGTCTCTTTTCATACTCTGTTATCTTCTTCTCCATGTTTTCTACTACATCCTTTGTAAACATGGCATAGTGCATAGTTATGGTTGTTGCTTCTATTAGAGTAGTGTCCTTCATTTTCCTAACCATTGTAGACCCTCTCATTTCATGTACTACATCCATAAGCCTTTGCTTCCTTGTGTTCTTCTATTTTTTCCACAAGGCAAGGGTCTGGGTGGTAGGATTGTATCCTATGAGACTCCTTCTTCTGAATCAAATTCTACAACCAAGTTTGGATCATCCTAAGCTCTAATTTGATCTAACAAAAATACCTTAGAGAGTTCCATTCTAGTTATGATTAACATCTTACTACTTTGCACCAACTCCCTTGCTTCTTTGGGAGTAATATTGATGTTATCAATATCCAACTCTGCCATTGTCTGGGCCTATACCTCTGCATGCTTTGAATCATCAATCCCAAAGAGGTTAATTTTCAGCCTATCATCAAACTGTCTCATTTTAATTTTTATCCAAAAATCTTTGAATTCCCTTGTATGGATGAAATCATCATCCTCCATGAACCACAGAGAAGTGATTATTCTCTCATCATCTTGTATCTCATCAACTACTTCCTCTGATATTCTTATTTTTGGGTCATGAGGCTCTAACACTTTTTGTTGCTTTGCTACTTCTTTCATCTCAGTCAATGTCAAGACTGCTTCTTGTTCTTCATCACTCAGCCCATAATCAACTAGTGATTCTACTTTTTGTTTCTTAGCAGGTGGCTCACCAATTGGGGATGGAAGAGATGGATGAACTGGTGGAGGAGGTGGTGCATGCAATGTGGAGGCTATGGATGAGGGTGGTTGGGGTGCAGATGGTGGAGCTGAATTCTCTTCTTGATCCTTTTTATACATCTCATCAATCTTACCTAGAATCAAGTGCATCCTTTTCAACAAATCTGGCTCTTCATCAAAGAACCCCTTGAACTTCTTATCTTTTTCTTTCTTCTGGTCCTCCCATCTCATCATCACTAACCATTTTTTCCTTATTTCAAACACATCTAAAAAGTATACCAGGTTTCTTATCACATCCTCCTCTGGATCAAATACATGTGTTATCTCCCTCTTTGTAAGCAGGGTCCTTCTGATATTATTGATGTGACCCTCTGGATCACATACTCTCACCTTTCCTGATCTAAGAAAAAATTAGCACTTATGAATCTCTACACTTCTTCTAACATATCTGACCCAACTGATAATTCCTCAAAAACTATTAAGTTAGGCAGGAAAGTCCCCTTTCTATGATTCTTCATAAGACTACGCTCCATCCAGAGCATTTTCCAAATAAACTCTAAAAACAATACTCTACTAGGCACAAATTTTTGTAAAACATGTGGGGCTTGATCACAACCATACACCCTAATGATGGTATATTGTGGCATTAAAAACTAGTCGGCATAGTTGCGTATGCAACCTTGGTCTGGTTTGTATTGCAAAGGTCTCATAACTTCCATTAAAGATTGTGGTAACCTTCGTGTAGGAAAACCAAGGGCATCAATTAGTCTGAGGGAAAATTCATCTCTAAACACAATAAAGTCACCTTCAGGGCACTTACTATCCCAAACATAGCACCAATTTTGCACTGGAAGAATAAATCCATTTTCATGTGTGCTCAACTTCATCCTTTTAGTCCACTTTGTTTTATTTTGAAATAGAATTAGATGACACAATAGAGAATACTTTCTAAAAGTGATAGGGGCAGGTTAGCTTCCCTAACCTGTAATAGACCTTCATGAATTTGTTCCTCAATGATAGAAGCAAAATCAAACTCCACATTGGACTCAGGGTGTTGGATAGTCATTTCCATCCTCATCAATCCAACTGACATGCTATCTTCAGCATCAAATCCAAGAATTTGGCATAATGCATAATAGGTGTTTTTGAAATAAGATTGAAAATTAGACACTAGAAAGGGTTTAGCTTTTGAAGATGGAATAGGAAGGACTCTATTCTTGTCACCCCTTTTCATGTGCAGGGGAAGTTCATCAATTCTATAAGTCCTCTTTAATCTCTTGTACTCCTACTCTAGCCTCCCCAAATCTATCTCTGTGATAGCGTGCTTATTTAGGTCAAAACACCTAATTATAGCCTCCCTGGAGATATCTACCAAACATTGTCCATTTGGGAGCCTAACAACCTTCGACGGGGCATGATATCTACTGGGTAGAGCTCTAATTAGCTTAATATCAACAAACACATTAGGAGCTATCAATTTTCCCATGTCAAAAGTCCATGGGTTCGATACTGGGACCCCTTCATTCCTATTCTTATAAAAATACCAATACAGATTCCACCCAGACTGTGGAATTATTGGGTCTCTGCACCCCTAAGCTAAATCCTTAAAGACCCCCTTATAACCTTTATCGACTGAAGCAAGTAGCAGTGTAAGTAATGGCGACTGTAATGAAGCTTTATTGTATTTTTCTTCTTTTTTAGTCCTTACTCTTGTTTTCTTAGGTGTCATTGCTTAAAATTCAATGTACGGAAAATAGAACTTACTTAGAATATTTCTTGTCCTGAAGAATTCTCCTGACTGTCACATCTTGAGCTCGCCTATATTCAGCTTTCGTTACCACAAGCGAACGAATTCAGAATCTTCTTGGTTTAATTCTCATATCATATTGCATTAATTCCATATAAGTTCTACATCATTCAAATCCTTCACACCAAGCTAAATTTCATGTTTTTATGTTGATTGATATGGCGACCCTTCATTTAATGCTCCAACAGCTAATTACCGCACTACCGCACATCACTCCTCACTCCTCCATGGTACCACAATACATAATATTTACTTGTTCTTACTATACCGCCCTACCACACACTTCCTTGTCTTCCTTAGCGGTACCACGGTGTTTATTTAGTAGTTTATCTTATATACCACTTTACCACGGGCTTTATTCTGATCCCCCACGGTATAGCGGTTCTCCCTTATGTGTATTCTTACTTTACCACTCTACCATGGGCCTTACTCTAACCCCCCACGGCATAGCGGTTCCTTCTACTAGTATTGATGATGACCCCGCTCTACCGCAAGCTAGGTATCAACCCTCTGCAGTACAATGGCAATACGATATACTTCCATCCTCTTACTGCACTACCGTGAGTTACTTGTTGGAGGCCACGCTAAGGAGGTAAAAGACAATGCATATATGGTATACTCAAGTATGGCAGCGGTATGGTGGTAAAAGGCTAATTTGACTTTGTGGATGGAAGAAACATTAATTTTATGAGAATAGTAAGAGAGACCCTTGATTTTACATGACAAAATCAATAGAATTTTATGTGAAAATTCTGGTTCCAACACATCCAATCATCTCATTCCTTCAGAAACCTTTTCTTATCACATAATTTGGGTAATCCCAACTTCAAAGTATCATCAAACCCTACATTTTCTGAGTGTAAGTCTTCATCATATTTGTCATGCTTTCTCATGATTGTGTCAATGGCCGAGATGGAATTGGTGTCAGATCCCTCATGTAGTTGCATATCATGCCTCTTAGTACCCAATCTATTTTTCACTCTCCCATGCTCAAGAATGGCTTCATAATTCTTTTTGTGAACATGCCAAAAATCATCAAGGCATATCTTCAGGTTTGTAAATCTCTTGTGCAACACCATTGCCACAGTGTCAAACTAAAGGTCCTTCATCTTTTCTACTAGTTGTTGATGTTCTTCTTGCAACTGCTCATATTCACTCTACAACTCTATATCAGTTCTAGAGGTGATCCTCATTCTGGCATCTTTCATGGCAGTAATTTCCACAAATCTAATTTTTCACTTTTCATTTTGTAATAATTTCTTTCTTTCATCAACTGTATTGTTTGTGCCTTGTTGAACTTGGCAATGCTTATGCCCATGTTTGTTGAACCCACAGGGTTAGTTTCCCTAAATTTAAGGGTCATCATGTGTCCAAAGGATTTTTCGATATCGATGATCTTTGGCCCTTTGTGAGGTGAGTATAGTGCCCATATCAACATTGAATTTTCATCAGGATTGAATCTTGAACCTATGTAAATTTCCTTCACACCCTCTATGTTTAACTTGTATTCTCCTTCCTTGTTATGCAAAAAACTATCAAAAATTAAAGAGGCATTGAGGTCCCAACCAGGAAATAGTATTACACCAACTTCAAGTAACAACTATCTACCCCTTTCAGGGGTCATGTTCTGCACTTCACTATCTATATCATCTTTCAACCTTTTCATCAATTGTTGTTCATTTTTAGGGGTAATATTTGGGATGGATTCCCTCAACCTTTTTCCTTTGTAATTATATAAAAAATATTTAAATTCTCTTGACTTGACAAACTCATTATCAGAAATAAAGGATTCATAGGCTGTAAGCCTATCATCTTCATCTACACGCAATTTCTTGGCTACTTATAAGTCCTTGTCAGGGAGTTCTTCATATTCATCATTTTCATCCGAGAGACTGTTCTCTACTGTGATTGTGTTTTATTTTCTCCTACAGATTATTCTTCAGATGAATCATCCATTTCTTATAACCTTTGCTTTTTTTGCTCTAACTCCATGAAAATTTCTATAACCTCCTCTGATTCTTTGTCTTCTTTGTTCTTAAACACATCTTCCCCCAATATAGGAACATGGGTGTATCCACTAAGGTTTTGCTTTTTCTTACAAGAGTGTATGTACCCTTCAGGGTCATAATTCATTCTTTGTGCATACTCCTTTAATTTGAATTCATCCAATAATGAAAGATAATAAGATCATTGGTAGTGGGATGTTAGGTTTTTAGGTACATCAATTATAAATTAAGGTCATCTACTGTGGTAATTAACTAATTATACATTTTTTGTGAATTTCATTTTTTTATGCAGTTGGTCGAGAGTGGTATGCACTACATTTGTACATCGCAAACAATATTGATTGGATGACGGTATGGATTGAATGATGTCAACAATCTGGTCGCGCATTAACATGGGAAGGTGTGGCTTCATTGGTTAAAGAAGCTCATCGTAATGAAGATTCCAATGTTACACCAAGGAAAATTGATTTAGCATATGGTTTAAGAGATAAACAGGTACGTATAAATATATTAATCACCCATATTATTTAATTATTTTCAATTATATTGATGTATATATATGTTGAGTTTTTTTTCTTTGCATACATTCGGCCAAGAATAAATATGTTTATCAATTGACGATGCAATAATTTTTACATGTTTGACATATTGCAGGTTAAACACCACAAGGCTATGTGGTGCAATGGTCATAAATTTTGAATCAAAAATTTGGATGACGCGAAGAAAACTTGTGATTCTGGGATAACTGCAATCTTTTAGGTGACTAATGTTGCATCTAGAAGCGACATACATCTAGAAGTCTCAAAAAATTGATACTATGGGATTTTGGATGATATACTTGAGTGTGACTTTAAGTCCTTCAAATTATTTTTTTTCGTCATCCAATGGTACAAGCTATGATTGAATGAAAATGATCCCGAGAGAACTGTTATTGAACATGATAATGGATATACCATGGTTAATACAAGGTCAATCGAGTGAGCTAGAAATGAGCCCTATGTTCTTCCAAGCCAATGTGAGTAGGTATTTTACTCAGAGGTTCTAGGTAAACCAGGTTGGTCATTTGTTGTTAGACATGATCCAAGAGGAAGGTTGGTAAAGTATAATGTGGTGGAAGAAGAAGATACCAAAGAACTAGAAGATGATGTAGATGATGATCAAGATCAACAGTTAGTTGATGATGTTCCTGACGAAGATGTCAAAGAAGAGGAGCTAGATCATGATGATGTAGGAGTTAATGTTCATAAAGATGATATCCATGTGGATGATGACATTATCGAAACTGATATCAATGATGATGATGATGATATGACCAATCCTTACAATGTCGAATCTGGATTGGATGATACAGACAAAGATTTGGAAGAAGAAGAAGATCAATGACATTGAAATGTATGAGTTATGTGATTATATTATCTATTTGATATTGATTTCTTGATAGAATTATATTTGACTTATATGGTTACATAATTAATTCATGATTTTTTTAATTTTTACGCCATTACATAATTAATTCATGATGTACTTTTTAATGTTGTTAATTCATGATGTTACAACTATTGTATCTCTCATAGAAATTTCCATATGATCAAATCCTAATTACTCTACGACTATTTTTGATTAGATATTATTTGATCATATATTTGGTTATTTCATTCCCATCATGTTGACCCCACATAGTGACATGTGAATGGGGCCAACATTGATTTTTTTTCAATTTGTGCTTGTATGGAGTGAAACTTGACATGGTTAGCCTAGACGCATGCGTTGACGATATGGGAGGGTTTCGAGACTCAAACATGAGGTCATGCTATATAAAGGCATCTCGTCCTTCCTACTAATACAAGTTTCCTTATTCTTCGTCTCTTTCATATATTGTTCTTAGAATTTCTTTGGTTAATGGTTTCAAAAGACAAGGCTCTCTGAGCCTCACCTTGGATCTATTACACATCAATTTCTGCATTTTCATTAGCAATGAATATTTAGACGATCTTTAAAAAGCTCATTGAATATAAAGATGATAATAGGAAGCTAAAAAATTGATTATATTTTGTTTATGGAACCTAAACCACAAGGTTTGTCACTATAATGCTAAAACCAAGTCAAATTAACCCCTAGCACCTATTGGAAAATTCAAAACATGCCTTTCTTTCAAACTCACCAAAACATATAAACCTTTTGAAAGCACACATGCATGTTATGAAAGTGTATGGTAATCCTACTTATAGCGGAAGTTCACAGGATAAGCTAACCAATGGCACTATATTGGAGGATAAACCCACCTATGGAATTAATTTAAGAGGTAAGGGATTCCTCTTAGTGGAATTTTGAGTCTTGGATTAATCCATAGTGCTAAAATTAGTTCTAGTGTTCTTCCCTTTGTGTTATATTTATCTCTACAATTTCCCATACTTAACCATTTCATCATCCCTTTTCTCAAGCTATTTGTATCATAATATAAACTTGGTCCAATATCACATTAGTCCCTTAGGTAATTATCCATTTCCTCCAAGTTGAATGGAACCTTTTGTACCAATGCATCTATGTTTTCCTTGTTGGAAGTGGATTCACTCTGAGAGGGGGGGTGGATCTGAGTGATGTAATTTTTAATTTTTGACTCTAAAAGCACAACAAAACTTTTTTACTAATTTAAACTTAATGTGGAAAGCAAGTGTACATCAATATTTGAAATTAGATTGACATGAAACTTGATTATCATTTACAACTCATGTTAAAATCATCATTTGATATTGTTCAATTAGAGTGTGAACAATCTTGTATGTGCTTTTGTAACAGAACAACTTTGCCTAACGCACTTTTAATTTTCTTAACAAAAGACTTTTTAACTTTGCATGACAACCTTTTGAAATAAGAAACTTTTGAGCATACTAAAAGTTTCAGAGCATTGAATGAATGAGCACATTAACATGAAACAAAATGAAAGATAAATAATATCACATAACACAAAGATTCCCTGAGTGGAAAAACCCTCTTGGGGTATAAAAAACCACTCGCTAAAATTTAACTTTTATTAATCAAAGAGCACCAACTCTATAACAATGTGGAGCACCAACTCCCATAATATTTCTGAAGCACCAACTTCATCAAACATTCAAAATATTGCAACCCATCAAAACCTTATAACTGCAATCATTCTTTGCAGTCATAAAATTACAATAGGATACAAAATGATTTTGCAATAATGCTCAACTCAAAACATAATCTTTGTAATACAATTAGAGATAAAATCAATATGATCCCACTCTTCTCTTTTTACAAAATGATTTCACAATAAGCAATACTTTGTCCAGAAAATTTCCTCTCTTCACATCACACTCTTTTTTGTGTTTTTGTAGAGATACATATATACAATGTTTGTGAAACGGTTATACAACTTTGTCAAAAAAAACCCGATTTCAATAACTAGAGTTTATGAACTAGTAAGAGACATAATGTATGATCATGAAGCCAATCAAAGATTTTTAAGAAAAAATAAATGGTATGAAGATAAAATGCCACTGTGAGATGAAACCCTTTAGTTTACGCTCAGGTTCAAGGTAGTTTCAGTTTAGTTAAGAAATTTATTTGAAACTAAAAATAAAATTTTCTTTTCCTCTTCATTTACCAAATTTACCTTTGAAAGATCAAAATAATGCATAGATATTACCTCTATCATAGTGGATCTAACCTGCAAAGAAAATCCCTAAAGTTCTTCATGAAAACTGCCCAAACTGCCGCTTCCAGCTCAAACGAAAACCACCAACAATCTTGACATCCATCAAAGACCAACATAACTGAAAACCAAGTCAAAATACCACAACAATCTAGCTCAATATGTGACTATAATTCCAGCACGACGATGCTAGGGTTTAGTTCTTTTTGTTTACCCTATTTTCCCTTCATCGAAACTTCAAAACAAAATGAATGAGACTTGAAATCCAAAGTAAATCATATTACAATCATTTTGAAATACATATCACCGACACAATGAAACATTAAATGAGTGCCAAATCATAGATCACGTGTGTTGTCCAAGTCAACACAGCCAACATTCTTATTAAACAATAATACTATCGCTTCCAAGTAAGCAAACCAAATATAATACATATGCCGACAAATCAAGTCTCCAAAAATAAGTATTAACTATTGTGCAATGAGTAAGCCTGAAACATGATCGATATTCAAAGATATGCCACCTTGCCAATCACTTTCTAAGTGATAAAGTTAATGTATATTGTGGTCCTTTAAGTGCTAAATCACCACTTTAAAAACAAATGCCGACCAACTTATATCACAAGAAAGCATATGCCAAAATATAAATAAATGTGAATCCATATAACATCTGAAGGCCCAAGAATGTCGAAATACTTTTTATAATAAATGGTATGAAAAGACTTAAGCAATACCATTACTTATGAAGCTATAGTAGCCAACTCAAGGATACAAGATTGACTGAGTAACAATACAAACACCTCCACCTCATGTAAAATGCAATAACCCTTGTGAAATATATGTATAGCATGTTAACATGTGCACCAAACTAATCAAAGAATTGTGAGACAGCCATGAAGATCACCAATAGAATTTCCATGAAGACATAATGAATCTTGTCAATGATGCCATGAACAAAAATGATCAACTGAAACAATATACCTGTTATATAATAAAGAAGGACAAATGTGTCAAGATGAATTCAATTGTTCCATGATATCACTTGAAAACTAATACCACCTAAATAACTTTTATCTACACATAAAGCTTAACATGATCAGTACCACATTATGTGATGAACAAATGCACTCAAATACATCAACCCAAAACATGATCACCAAAACACTGAGTATGCCAAACTGGGCACAAAGAGCACCAAGTATTCAAAGCACTAATCAGTTTTGTCATCAAGGACAATATACCACAAAGAGAAAGCCAACATTCCTACCCTAATGGATCAAGACTTGACATCACCTTAACAATCTTCTTTATGTCATAGCATATCTCTGAAGTTCCTTTGGCATGCTTTAGATGTGTCAATATTAACTAGATTGAATATATTAATTTTAAGTCTCTTAACACATTCCATGACAAGAAAATGACTCATTTTGATTAAGGAGTACCTTCCTAAACCATTCCTTCATATTCAACAATCCCTTCTCACACTCACATCATAATTCATATCCATGTTAGTTGTAATGAGTGTTTTAAACCAACAATCAATGAATCATAGAATAGAAGAAAACTTGTTATGCAGAAGGATAAGAATCAAAGAGACTGAAAGAATCGATTCACTAGATATGCTCCCCATTACTGTAATAGACCAATGTAAAAAAATAAGTCATAACAAGAATAGGACCAAAAAAAACTAGGAAAAGAAACCTTGTAGGCTACATTAATAAGACAATGATTACAAGCATTTCTTCCATGATGTTTAAATGAAAAAATATCAGATAGCTCAATCTTTAGTCAAGTAGTATTTCAATCATTGATTCTTCAACATCCACCATGATTAAACATCAAATATCATAAGCCTTTTTAACAATCACTAGCACTGTAGATAATATTCAATCATGTCATAGGAAATAAATCATCCAAAATTATAAAGAAAGAGAAAACAAACTATATAAGCTCAGCAAGCCACCATACAAAAATTGTATTTTGTAGAAAATAAAATAAACTATATGTTGACATAGCATATATATTTTGTATATAAACTATATGTTGACATAGCATATATATAAACTATATATTTTGAATTTTGGCCCCGCACACGTAGGAGCACGACATAGCATACTAGACTGAGACCCTAACTGGAGAGTTGCAATGAGAACCACTGCATCTAGCCCCTAAGTGGAGAGTTGCGAGACTTCATTGGACGAGTGTTGCAAGGCCATTGAGTTGAGGAGGAAGAATAGGAACCATTTGGCAAGAGGAAAGCCAAAGCGAGAGGTGAGGGCACTCAAAAAGGGAAAATCGACCAAGGAACAATGACTGTAAGTGATTTTTCCCCCACATTTAGAAATCTTGTTGCAAGTACAATGATTTAGACTTTGTTTGTTCCCATCGAGGTGTTGCATGCTATATTTTGGTCAATTCGAGCCAATGTCCCATTGAAAAGCCCAAGTACTACCTAGTACTGGTGTCTGGTTAGTTTGAACAACCAAGCTTTGAGATGTTCAATCAGTTGGGTGGCCATTTTTGGCCTATGAACTGCAGTTTTTGTATCTGTCTTAGCATATTTTTTCTACTATAAGATTGAAAGGAATTCTCGTCACATAACAACACACGAAGTTCACTAGGGTTCAAATTTCTAAACTTCGATGAAATAAATTTACGTATTGAGGTCCACAAATGATCAAAGGGACTGAAAACAATACATGGTTCGTGAGTGCAATTAAAAATTTTGTGCCTGTTCATAAGAGAACGTATAGAAGTACATGATGCAGAGTCAGAGGAAGGAAACAAACTCACACAATCTCATTTGACAAGTCACAAAAAATATTGAACTTTCCTTCTTTTGACACACTTATTCAACTATATTTCCCTTCACAAAACTCAACACAAACACTCAAATTTTTCTTTAGAGCTCCAAACCATTACTAGACATTCAAACACCTTAGTCAACTTCATCTTGATCAAAACAAACAATTACCCAGTCTGCCCTTTCATTTTACCATTAACTCTCTTTATGATTGTCCTAAACTTCACAATTTCAACTCAACTTAAAGTAATCTGACCCAAAATAGTATTTAGGCTAATATAGACCATACAATTTCCATTCCATTTCACTTCAAACAAATGTAAACTATCTCTCATCCTTTATTCTTGACAATTTAACAAAATCATATACTGTACTTTCATTTTAGTCTCCAAAACAGGGCTATTATTAGATAGATCAGTCAAAGTAATGGAATTTTTAACTTCATTCTTACACAAAACCTTATATCAAATGAGATCAAATTATACCTTGGTAATCTCTTAACCAAAACAACCAAGAACTCACACTTAATCATCAAAAGCCCTTAAAGTTCTTACTGTCAATGGTTCCTTCATACCCTATTTGCAACGCTTGTAGGTTTGCCAACCTATTTGTCAGGGCTTCATTCACAATCTAAACACTATTACACAAGTCTATCCACACTTTTCAATTCCCTCCTTGTATATCTAAAACATATTCAAAACGGGTATCAAAACTTTTATAACACAAGCTTCAAATATTGTTGTCTCAGACATATTTAGGCCTAATTAGGCCTGATTTGCATAAGGGTTTGTTGCTTTACTAACTCCTGACCAAAGTACACTTGTCCAGTGCTTGGTACATGTTTAGTTTGATTGGTATATGCTCTTCAAAGCATCAAATTCTATTTACAAAGTATTTTCACAAAATCCTAAGGGCTTAGCCTTCATAATTACTCTATTCACAAACTGTACACACAGTTTTTCAGTCAAGAAACTTCATTCCCTCGCATCTTATCTTTATGATTTTTCCCTAAATCCACTGAAACATGAAATAACATTCATATTAGGATAATATCACAAGAAACTAGAAGATTCCACCAATTAATAAAGGAGAAACATAATTATTTCTGTCTCTGCTTACCCTAACTGAGGGTTTTAGCAATTTGAAGTAAATCCACAATAACTCACACAAATCTTAACTAAAATGCATGAACTTTGATGTAACAGGAAGGTGATTGAGATTATTACCATATCCAACCATTCTACCATTCCTTCAAGGCTGTACAATTCCGTACAATGCCTCGAAATGCAATATTTCTGAAGAAAAATGATTAAAAATCAGAGGTTTTCCTTGAACTTATTCTTTATTCAACCGCCCTCAAAGTTTTAAAAGATACAAGACTCTTTTTAAAGGAAAAAAATTTTAATTTTATCCTTCTAACTGCATCTAACCAATCCTAATGACTCTTCATCTCTTAATATTTCCTTTTTGATTAAGTTGGCAACTTTTTACATTGTTTTCATTTTTGCACTTTTTGACTTAATAAACACCAAATGACCTCAACATGACCTCAAATATATGAAACATGACTCTAATAACATCATTTACAAAGTAGGAACAATAACATTGAATCAAATTTCAAAACATTGCTTCATAGAGGCCTAATTATGCCAAGATGCTCCTGCACTAGTACAAGAGATGAAAAAAAGACAAGGAGCCATTAAAAACTTTTGAATATTTCACTAACTCAACCAAACCTCCAAAAGAATAGTATAAATTCCATCACTAGAGAAAGCCCGAAAGAGAACACTAATGAAAGTGGACTTTTTTTTTCAAGTTCCAAACGAGTATAAATGGTTCGAAGATGTTGTGGGTGTCTGGAAAGTGGTGAAGGAATGCTAGATAGGGAGGGACCCAATTAGCCTCTTTAACTAGATTCTTAAGAAAGAAAGAAACTCTGATACATTTTTATTTGGGGGACCCAAAAAACCATAGGGGTAGAAACCTGTGGAGCTTAATCATTAAAGGCAAGGGGTCTGTCCATTTAGAAATACACTGAAAGGATGGCTACACGAAGGGCTATTTCACATCAAAGGTGTTCCAAAAAATTTCATAGACTAACTAACCAGACACCAATACTACCTCAGAGGGACTATTGTCTTCAAGGAAGGTGGTCCAAAAAAATTCATAGACACGTACAAAAAGTAATAGCAACCTTCCACCAACTAACCCAATCAACCTCCAAGAAACAAAACAATGACTCCTCTAGATGTTCCCAAAACCCAAGGCTTCAAAACACAAGGTTGGTGACCCTACAAACCATTCCCATGCTTACCAAGTGATCTCTGATCATCAGACCCTTACAAGGTTTATTGATACATTCACAACTATTGTTACCTTCGCATGCATTTGACTAGTAGTGACAACCTTGGTTTTTAATCCTCCAACCACATACATTGGGATCACATCACCATGAAAGAACTTCATCCAACATCCTTATGAGTGCAGGTACCACCAAATAGGTATTTTTCAGATCTATCTTCCTCGAGTGAGGGAAATTTAGGAAGAGAAGAGGAAAGGGAGACATGTAGTAGGTCTAAAAGAGGGAGATCAACTAGAGGTCAAAAGATTAGAAGAAAATTTTGTAAACGCATGGAATTTTTTCTTGCTAAAGGGGGGTCATGTTCTTATGATGATGAGAGCATAGGCAACATCGAGGTGCCCTTGAGGTACAAACATCTATGGAAACAATGGGTACCCAAGGAACTTCCTCCAATAAACACTGATTTTTGTGTCAACGAGAGGATATATCGCATAACACCATCATCATTACATGGTTTGGGACTATTTTGCATGGACGATATAAAGGTCTATTACGAAAAAGTTACTGAATTGATGGAGTATGTTGGACCCTATTACAGTTACAAAGATTGGATGCAGTTGGTTTGATATACATGAAGTATGCGTAGGTATGCACTATCAACAAATTATATATAGCTAAAAGATAAGGATCAAAATAAAGAAATGGCTATGTACATTGACGGAAGGCCAAAAGAATCAGGGAATATTGTAGGGTTTATAAACAGTACATGACTTGGGTCAAAAAATAAGCAACCCAATTGCATATTCGAGGCACACGAGGGAAACCGTATATTCATATGTGCGATAAAGTCAATAACTACAAGGGAAGAGTTGCTAATTGATTACAATTTGAATCGCATAGATACAAACACATTTACTATGGGGGTGGTATGTACTATATACCATTTTACCCAACCTCCAATTAATGACACTCCAATATACCATTTTATTATTTATTTATTTTTCGTAAGTCTATTAGTTTCATTTCGGTAATGTTTTTTTATATTTATTTTTTGTCACAACGGGACATTGATCGTTGGGGGAAGGCTCCGGCCTAGAGCATAGATCGCGATGCATCTTCAAATGCTTTTACCCGACAAGTTTACCTCATTGTAATTGTACAAATTAGATACGAGAAAAATGTTTTATTATTATGTTTTTTTCATAAGTTTATTGAGTTAATTTTGATAATGTTTTTAATATTCTTGTCATAGTCGGACGATTGGGGAAAGGCACCAGCAGTAGAGGAAAACATCCATAGGGAGGTGCAATCACTATTATGCGATGATGACATCGCATATTTGGCAAACCCTCTGGATGTGATAAGGAAGACCCCAAAAAAATGCAATGAGAAATCCTTCAGTTGTTATTCATAGTGCCTCAAACAGATGAGATATGAGAAAGGGTTAAAATTTTGACTGAGGGAGCATGGAACTTGCAAGTAAGTTGTCATGAGATCTTTAATTATAACATTAGTTCATTCATGGTTTTATATTTTGTACTATTTTATGTCATGAACTAAAATATGTGTTGTTTTTACAGGATTTTTTGCATCCTCATGACGTTGTTGGCCATGATCAGGATACTGTAGGTGTTGCCCAGGGAGTAGGGGTTGGTACAAGTGTCGATCTTGATCTTCCTACGCATACATCACATCATCCAACCCCATCATTTATGCCTATATTGTCAACTGAAATGTCGGCAACACATAGCATGCAGGCATCAGGTAGTGCACCCTCTAGTAGCAAACACATGCTAGAACATGTGTCAGGACATGTACCTGGGGATGCAAAGGCCACTAGTACTAGTGATGTTTTAGTAGAATTTCTTGGATCTTCTCGTATTACTAGTACGGGAACATTTTCGGTCACATTTGTGGTGACTGAGGATTTCATTCCCATAACGATAGAGAAGGTCCCAGGTACTTTAAAATGTTTTAATTATTATTATATATAATCCAATTGAAATTTACTTATTGATCACTCTTTTTAAACTAATGATCCCATGATAATTTTGCAGGAAATGATGTTTTTTATAAACATCTAAATGATATTACATTGAAGATCTTCGGGCCCACCATACATACATGGTGGAATTCCCAAAATCAAGATTTAAAAGATGAGCTCATTAACCGTTTAGTTGTGTTGTTCGGTAATAACACATTCAACCGAACCAAGGTCCTTAAGAAAAATGGTACCTAGCTAAAGTATGTGAGGGACCAATATAGGTCACATTTAGAGAATAACAATAAGTACAAGCATCCCCCTTGATTCCAGAGAGGGAGTGGAAGGACCTGGTGTCAGATGGAAATGAGAAGGCTGAAAAGAAAAAAGGAAAGACACCACCGGGCCAAGGAAGGTATGTGATACTAGATACTATCAACAATGTAATTATATACTGATTACTCTTTCTTTTTACATAATCTAACATATTTCAAACTTTTCATAGGTTGCCCAACCCATCGAAGGCAACAAAGGCAAGACTAGAAAAACACGAGCAACACAAACTTGGCTCTGGTGGTTATATGAAATTAGCTGCATGAATTGTAAGTATCAATAAATGAAATATTGCATCCAAATAATAAATTGCAAACAATTTTGTTTGTATCACACCATAGAAGCAAAATTCATGATCTTATGCAAAAATGTAGGGCTCTGAATTCAACAAAGTTCCCATAGAAGAGGACCTAAAGATTGCCTTCCAGCAAGGCTATGGAGTCGTGGTTGAACGCCTAAGACTCTTGACTAGGAAAACACAAGCCTCCAATGCATCCGACACATAGGTAAATAAACTCAATGAAGTTTAAATTGAATACTTGTGCAATCTATTCAATATTAATTTCCACCATAAAGCAATTATGTGCCTATTTGTTTTAAACAGGCAAGCAATGATAATACTGCACATGACATTGGAATGTAGTCTGGTGAGGGTGGAGCACAACCTGCAGATGAAGGTCATGGTGTGCATTCCGGTACTGGATGTATTCATGTGCTATACAAAACGCAGTATGGATTAATAGAATTAAACATCTTTAATTGCAATTGGTGTATTAATTAATGTAACCTTTCATGTTTCAACTTTAGAGCATGTAGAGTGTGATCAACATGTTGAGCATGATCAGGCTAGACAATATTAGGAACATGATGTGGCCCCATCAGATAAAGAGGACCACTATAATGTTCTTTTAAACATATTTAATTGCAATTGGTGTATTAATTAATGTAATCTTTCGTGTTTCAACTCCAAAGGATTTAGAGGGTGTTCAACATGTTGAGCATGAGGCTATAAGACAACATCAGTAACATGATGTGGCCCCATCAGGTAAATAACACCACTCTAATATTCTTTTAATTAATGAAATACTTGTAACAATAATAATAAAACATATCAATTTAACATTTCTTTATTATTGCAGCAGACCCCCCCTTGCAATGGCCTCCACATCGTGAGTACACAACTAGGCAACATTAAGATCATGAGCAGAAGGAAGAACAATTGAAGGGGGAACAAATGATTTAGAAAACAATACTCCACTTCTTTTTTTAGCTGCAAAAAAGAAACAAAAAAAAAGTGATTGTAATCATATTATGACAACCATATTTTTATAATATGTTAATGAATGGTAAAAACTGATATTTTTTACAACCATATTTTTGATAATATGTAAAAACTGAAAGAATGAATGTTATATGTTAATGAATGAATGTGACTATGTTAATGAATGAATGTTATATATTATTAATGGATGAATGAATGAATGTTATATGTTATTAATGGATGAATGAATAAATTTTATATATGATCGAGTATGGGGAATTGAGAGTGATGTGAGGGTGGGGGAGGCAAATGAGCTTCCACCATCATGTGGTTGGCCCTATTAAGTAGAGAATATTAAACTATTCTTGAAACAAAGAGAAGCTCAATAAGGTAATGCACTTTTAAATAATTTTAAAAAAAAATTGTAGGGTTTCATCGCAATTTCGACAAACATAGCCTGACGAACCACAAAAATTTGTGACAAGGTTGTTGTACACACAACGTAGTTTTTGTCATAATGGAAACAACGGTTTTCTCCACCTCATCGGGAAATGGATGAACGTTTGGTGTTTTTTGACGATTTCAAATGGGCGTTTTGCAATGTTTTGTGATTTTTTTGAGTCGATAGATGGACAAAGTTACGTTGATTTTGCGACAAAAAACCTCAACATTTTTCGTGGCACTAACCGACAATGCTGGGTCATGGTTTTAACGTATAAAAATTGGTTGTTAAAGTGACAAAAATCCAGCAACGAAATTTAAATCAGTGTTGCGTCGATAAGTTGACAATATTTTGTTGATATGTCACCAAACATTCGTTAGAATTTGTAGTCAAATACAGTAGTGTGTTATTGATTTTTCCTTATTTGGATCTACCTTGATGCCACATTTAGAAATAATGAACCCTAAGAACTTACCTAATGTGACTCCAAAGACACATTTCTTGGGATTCAATGTAACTCTATACTCTTTAAGCCTCTAGAAGTTATGACACAAGATGATTGAATGATCTTTGATTTTTTAATTGCCTAAGATGTGATCCACATAATCCTGAACAATATCATGTAGCGTATTGTGGAATATGATAGTCATGGCCCTTTGATATGTGGCACCAACATTTTTTAAACCAAATGACATGGATTTGTTACCAATGTTCCCCAAGGGGTGATACAAGTTATCTTATGTTGGTCTCCTGGTGTTATCTACATTTGGTTCTACCATAAGAAGTCATCCATAAGGGATAGCATCTCATGGCCAACTATCAAATCCACTATCATGTCAATATTTGAAAGTGGAAAGTCATCTTTGGAACAAGACTTATTGATATATCTAAAATTTGCACATACCCTAATTCCTTTAGTTTTATTGTTTACTAGGACCACATTATATCCCCACTTTGGATACTTAATAAACCAAATAAATCTAAAATCTAGTAACTTCTAAAGTTCTTCCTCAACTAGGAGGGCCACCTTAGGATTGAGTCTTACCACAAAGTGATGAACAACCAAAGATGGATCCAAGCTAAGCATGTGAACATAAAGCCAAGCAAATATATCTAGATAATCTCTAAATACCATGGAGATATTTATCTGCAATTTGTGTCAACTCAAGTGTCTCCTTTGTACCCATATTGATGTCTTGTCACTTTTAAAATTATTCATTTAAACTTATACCCATATTGATGTCTTGTCACTTTTAAACTTATACATTTATAATATATAAACTAATATTAAAAAAAAAGAAATTATTTATGAATGTAAGTAATGATAGTTTATTGAATTTAAAAACTTTATATTAAAACATTTTATTTATTTTTATTAGTCTAATGTTTTTTAGTTTTCGTTCTTTTTCATAGAGAATCCCCAATTCTACGTACTCCAGCCCTCTTTGGAAGCATGTCACACAAGCTAGAACTATAACTCTATGATTATGCCTTGAATGCCTGTGTTTTTCAAGCTAAACCATCTTGTCTATAGGTCTCGTGTCAATACTTGTATAAGCAAGATATTTGTAAACATAATATATATATATATATATTAAAATAAAACATACTTCAAATATTTAAATATCCTCGATATATTAATTAAATGTCTATAATTAATAAAATAATATTTAAATATAACAGAATATGAAAATAAAATTTAAGCATGTAACTATTTTGTATACATTTAAATATTATATTTGATTACTAAGTATTAATTTAATATTAAATTCAAATTAAGGGATTTTTGTAAATAGATCTGTAACTGCCATCATAGTTAACCTCTTGCAAAATTATTTGGTACATGTAGGGGAAACGTACTAGTAGTCACCAGGGCTAACTTCGCGCATCCGTAGATAGTGAACAATACATTGAATTTAATCGATTTTTTTTTGGCCTATCTGTAAGCAACTTATTAGCTTAAATAAAAAAAATTAGGTTGTGGGTAGTTAAAACACGTTTTGTTGAACTCAAGAAGTGGTAAGAAAAGGTGTTTTTAAAGTGTCGTCCACTACATCACTACCACTTTGCCACTAACACTTTATTACACAACCAAAAAAAATAAAAAAATATCCAATTACGAATTATAAAAACACCTAATTCAACATGTGGGGCCCACTCACATTTAAACGTGGGTCCATTAGGAGGTGGTGCAATTTATTTACCTAACCACATGAATATGTACACTACATGCCACATATACATCTACTTAACCATAGGTATAGGTTAACTTCACCGCAGGTTGTCGGGCAACTTTTAGCCCTAACATAATTATCTCTCGCGGTTTTCAACACATTATTTCCTCACACGTCCTTTCTCCTACCGTCCCCTTTGGGCTTGACCTCCTGCGAATGGTTGTGGGTTTCGCCTCGTGTCCTCCGCTACCAAGTAACATTCTCTACGTCCTTTCCCCTAGCATTTTGTATGTTCAATAATGGGTTTCAATTGGCATCAAGGGTCATTGTGCATTTTGCTATGTTTTTTATCATTTCTCTGTATGTCATCAAGGGTTTCATTGTAATGATTTTCTTTACGGTATACTACGAAATAATTACATAGAATGTGAATGAAATAGAATATTGCCCGATTTATTTTAGAACCCCTCTTGTAAAATCATGAACTTTAATAGGTATTGGGATAATGTCCCAAATTTTTAACTGGTTTGAGGATTACATATCATACATGTTGTCCACTTGATGTTTTAGTCGACCCACGAATTCTGCTTACATTTTTACAGACAATGATTTGATTTAATCTGTTATCCTCCATCTATTTTGTTAACTTTGCATGACTGTATGGATGTTGTGTTGGGTTTCATTATACTGTGAAATAATTACAGCGAATGTGGAGAAACTATATGTCTATTTCAGTTTAGGGTTTCATTACATTGTCACTATTCAGATGCATTGACTGAGTTCTTTGGTTCTGTAGTATCTTCCTATGTTTGCTATTGGTTATATATTGTGGTCTAAGTGTGAAACAAATATGTTCCTGTTAATTTCGCACTGCTGTGTGTATGAATTGTGCGTAATTATTAAATTGGAGTGCAAAGAGTCACATTTCTATTTGTTATCTGGCTTGTATATTACATGCTTGGCATTGACAGGGAAAGTATATCCTCTTCACCAACGTGCTTTTCATTCATTTATGCTTTTTTAGTGAGGTTGAACAATCTATGTTTGTTAAAACCTTTGTTCTTTGGAACAGTTTGGGAAGCAAAAGCTTTCATATACATCCAAGTTTTATGCACACTTCCAGTGCTCATGTTATTGTTGGTGGATGGGATATGGGGCATTGTCTCTTACTAATTGAATGGCTTTGTGACCAGCCTTTGGGTAGAGATGATTTTATCAAGCATGCTACGTTTTTAGAGTTATGATTAGGTTCTTGCACAAAGCAGATATGAAAATAGAGTTTATGTGAAAATTTGATAGAGATAAGTATAAGGAAGATTCCTTAGAAAAGCAGTGTCTGATTGCTTTCTACATAACAGAATATTCTTGTATGAGATGAAATAAAAAATATTAAAAACTTTTATTTTGTTGGGTACATCAGATAGATCTGATAAATTTATCAATGGGATAGAAGTATAAATTCTCCATGAGAAGTGAATAGATGATGCTAAAGTGAAATATGTAGATCATTTGGTTCATCTCCAAGTGACCAAATTCATCATTTAGGACAGATGGATAGAATTGGGTGTAAGCAGTCAGAATATTGGTGACCAGTGAAATTTTGCAAGAACTTTCCTTATACTTGCATTTAGTTCCATGAGTACCCCAAGCTAACCCCTTGTGAAAGCTCTATTTTATTTTGAGGGAGTTTTCAAGAGCTTTGTAGGGCATTTGCTCAAGGATTTCTAGAGTGCTTTGTTATAGGGAGATTGCAGGTGGGAGTTTTCATTTAGGACATTCCAATCTCATATTCTCGCTATCTGATTTCAATGGTTTTCTTGTTGCAATTTAAAATGGATTACATGCAATAGCTTACTGAGGTTCTAGGATAAACCGGTGTTAGAATAGTTTGTTTTGATTGATGTGCAATAGCGTATAGAGATTTATAGGATAATTCACTGATATAATAGTTGGTTTGATGACATGCACCAGTTCACAGAGATTTCTTCGATAAAATCATTATTAGAATAGTTTGCTTTGATTGACATTCAATTAGTTTAGAGTGATTTCTTGGGTATTCTCACCATGATCAGGTGTGGCTAAACCTGAATTTGGAGCACAAACCTTAATTTGGATCATCATTAACTCAAGGGAATGCAACTACCAACACATCATTATCACGATTCACAATCTTCTGTTTTGACCAGGTCTGAGAGAGGCTACAAGTTTGTAGTGTTACATATTCAATGAATATATCAAAGGCTAAAGGTAGTAGTAGAAACCAAAAAATAGAGATGACTTCCATTTGGATAGTTCATATTTCTAAATTATTAAATTTACATAAGAGAAGATTCTACTAAGACATCGATGTTTCAAGCTTCTGGCAATTGACTACCTTTTTAATTGATTTCTATATTCTCTGCATATCATAGTAACAAGGTTCAACCAAACCTCAAGGGTTTTTGCCAAACCTGTATTGTTTAAGAGAGCCAAAACTATTGGACAGAGGGTGCCAATGTGAAGCGAACATATTGATTGTGACATTGATCCTCTTTTTTTCAAATACTCTTATTTTCCACATCACTCGTTTTAAAAACTTTGATGGGTATAACCAATACTTTATTGGTAGTGCAGATTCATTGGATCAGGATGTTGGCATTAATTGTATCTAAGATTATGAATTAATATCATGTTATGAGGGTATATTGAAGATGTTCAAAACTTCACATTACCATTTACAGCCTAATAGACTTAGGGCCTAAAAGACAGAGAGTTGAGATAATATATCGTATGGTGGTGTAATTTATCCAATTTTGAAATATTATGAGCATTGCATATTGAAATATTTCTTTTTTATGTGTGTGTATTTTATGATTATGCAATTTTTTAATGTTATATTGTTTTGATCCTTTTCTAACTTTTTATGATGTCAAACTCAGGAAAACCTTTCAACATCCTCCAACCTATTGAAATTCTTGAACCTAATTGCTATGCATTGTATAATTAGTTTTGCTAACTCACCATCATATAGATTTGACTAATTTATAACTTATGATATTGCTATCAGGGTTCAACCATGTAGTTTTTGAGTCAAACTCATTGACCCAAGTTTCATAAGTAGAGGTTCACAAGAACTCATCTCTCATGATAATGAATGGTCCACATAACACTCATTGCATCTAGGTTGAATAAGTTTGACTCGAAAACTACACGGTTGAATCCTGAAAACAATATCATAATTTGATGTGCTGTGGAAAATACGTCCTACTTATTAATTTATAACTATATACCTACATAACACACCGTAATGGATAGTCTCATTATTATCAATTATACCTTGCTCCCACATACTAGTGTGCTCTGATTTGAAAATATTGTGTTGAAAACTTTGATGGGCATAATGAATACTTTAGTGGTAGTACAGATTCATTGGATCAGGATGTTGGCAGTAATTGTATCTATGATTATGAATTAATATCATGTTATGAGGGTATATTTTGAAGATGTTCAAAACTTCACATTACCATTTACAACCTAATAGACTTAGGGCCTAAAAGACAGAGAGTTGAGATAATATATCGTATGGTGGTGTAATTTATCCAATTTTGAAATACTATGAGCATTGCATGTTGAAATATTTCTTTTCTATGTGTGTGTTTTATGATTATGCATTTTTTTAATGTTATATTGTTTTGATCCTTTTCTAACTTTTTATGATGTCAAACTCAGGAAAACCTTTCAACATCCTCCAACCTATTGAAATTCTTGAACCTAATTGCTATGCATTGTATAATTAGTTCTGCTAACTCACCATCATATAGATTTGACTAATTTATAACTTATGATATTGCTATCAGGATTCAACCGTGTAGTTTTCGAGTCAAACTCATTGACCCAAGTTTCATGAGTAGAGGTTCACAAGAACCCATCTCTCATGATAATGAATGGTCCACATAACACTCATTGCATCTAGGTTGACTGAGTTTGACTCGAAAACTACACAGTTGAATCCTGAAAGCAATATCATAATTTGACGTGTTGTGGAAAATATGTCCTACTTATTAATTTATAACTATATACCTACATAACATACTGTAATGGATAGTCTCATTATTATCAATTATACCTTGCTCCCACATACTAGTGTACTCTGATTTGAAAACATTGTGTTGAAAACTTTGATGGGCATAATGAATACTTTATTGGTAGTGCAGATTCATTGGATCAAGATGTTGGCAGTAATTGTATCGAAGATTATGAATTAATACCATGTTATGAGGGTATATTTTGAAGATGTTCAAAACTTCACATTACCATTTACAGCCTAATAGACTTAGGGCCTAAATGATAGAGAGTTGAGATAATATATCGTATGGTGGTGTAATTTATCCAATTTTGAAATACTATGAGCATTGCATGTTGAAATATTTCTTTTCTATGTGTGTTTTATGATTGTGCATTTTTTTAATGTTATATTGTTTTGATCCTTTTCTAACTTTTTATGATGTCAAACTCAGGAAAACCTTTCAACATCCTCCAACCTATTGAAATTCTTGAACCTAATTGCTATGCATTGTATAATTAGTTTTGCTAACTCACCATCATATAGATTTGACTAATTTATAACTTATGATATTGCTATCAGGATTCAACCGTGTAGTTTTCGAGTCAAACTCATTGACCCAAGTTTCGTGAGTAGAGGTTCACAAGAACCCATCTCTCATGATAATGAATGGTCCACATAACACTCATTGCATCTAGGTTGAATGAGTTTGACTCGACAACTACGCGGTTGAATCCTGAAAGCAATATCATAATTTGATGTGTTGTGGAAAATATGTCCTACTTATTAATTTATAACTATATAACTACATAACATACCATAATGGATGGTCTCATTATTATCAATTATACCTTGCTCCCACATACTAGCGTACTCTGATTTGAAAATATTGTGTTGAAAACTTTGATGGGCATAATGAATACTTTATTGGTAGTGCAGATTCATTGGATCGGGATGTTGGCATTAATTGTATCTATGATTATGAATTAATATCATGTTATGAGGGTATATTTTGAAGATGTTCAAAACTTCACATTACCATTTACAACCTAATAGACTTAGGGCCTAAAAGACAGAAAGTTGAGATAATATATCGTATGGTGGTGTAATTTATCCAATTTTGAAATACTATGAGTATTGCATGTTGAAATATTCCTTTTCTATGTGTGTGTGTTTTATGAATGCATTTTTTTAATGTTATATTGTTTTGATCCTTTTCTAACTTTTTATGATGTCAAACTCAGGAAAACCTTTCAACATCCTCCAACCTATTGAAATTCTTGAACCTAATTGCTATGCATTGTATAATTAGTTCTACTAACTCACCATCATATAAATTTGACTATTTTATAACTATATGCCTACATAACATACCGTAATGGATAGTCTTACTATTACCAATTATACCTTGCTCCCACATACTAGGATACTCTGATTTAAAAATATTGTGTTGATACCCACAACTTTTGGTGGCATTGTCCCCATATATTTTTTGACCCTATTATAGCAATTCACCATATCTAACTTGTTTTAGCCTTTGTACGTGTTTCCCAAGTAACGCTGGCTTTATGCAACCAGACCCATTGTCTCCAGATGAATACATTGGCATGGCATGTAACCCTGAACTACTCTACATAACCAAATTGCCTTATTCGACCAGTAGAATATCATTTTTACTTTTTAGTCTTCGCTTTACAACTTGAAGTACTTAACCTGATTGGCAATTTCCACTACCAACGTGCTTATTCAAAATTAAATCTAGATTTTAGAACAATTCTTGCTGCTTATACTTGAATTAACCTCAAATGGCAATGAATTAGAGTGTAAATAAGATTTGAAAAAACATAAAGGATGCAAAAATAAAACACAATGTTTCTACAAAGAGATAATCTTTTTTGTGGAAAAAATGATTGAATTACATCTGACATTAAGTCAAAATGCATTTTGGTCTAAGGACGTCATGAACAAAGTTGTGAGTTTACATGCATTTTAGCCATCATCTTTTTATAGGCAACCCAAGTGGGAAGGTATATCCAAATTTAAAATCAAAGGGTCCAAATTTAGAAATAGCAGCATATCACAGTTACATCTTTATCACAATTACATCTGATTTCTATAGTGGCTTGAATGAATTCAGATTTATATGTAATTTAATTTATTTTTATATTGGCTTGAATAAATTTAGTTTTTTATATGAATTAATATATGGTCTTTTGTTTATTAGGGAGCCTTACACTAGTAACTGTGCATGCAGGTACTAGTAATAGATGGAGTTAATGTATGAAGATGTGATAGGAAGTACAATTGATAGCCTATAAAACTGATAAATGTTTTATATTATGTCATATCATGCACCATTAACTGTTCATATCTTCATGTAAATACAATGTATTTGAAGCTTTGAGCCACTTGCATAGAGTGGTAATTGTAACATTTATGTACTTATATTAATACAAAAATAACTTTATTTTGTGAACTTGTCTTCTGTTGAAAATAGATATGTACCAATAGAATTTTTTTTTTGGGGTTAACTATATATTTAGTAGTGAACATATTTAGGTGTAAGACGCAAATATTTATTGGCATAATTAAAACAATGTAATGACTAAAATATAAACGGTTATTGGGGAGTCAAGTAAGTATAGAGTAAACAGCTATTAGAACATGGTTGGTAATTGGTACATTTCCCCTTGCAAAAAAGAAAAATGAATGTAAAAGATTTAAATCTGTGTAGTCAGCGGTGCAAAAAGGTCACAAAAGACAGAAGTAGAAGCTGTTGCACGCATTGATAAGGTTATCATTTTAGATGCAAGTACAAGATGACGATTAAATGTGAAGGACATCAAAGACGAACAGAGGACTAGTCTGTAAATATGGTTTGACGGAATCCTTCAAGATAATAAATACATGGTGAGAAAATCCCAAGCGCAACATGAAAAAAGGGCATACATATACTGGTCACAAATGTAATGTAATGTAATGGCTAAGAAGAAAAGTATTTTGTAGGGTACACAAACACATGAAAACAAATTTGCAAATACAGGCACATCAAAATGTGTGAAATAATTTTCAATTTAGCCTTCTGACTAATATTAGCTCGAGTCGACAACCTCTAATTTTGATTCATCAAATTAACAAAGCAAAAACTCTAAATTTGCCTCGGCACTTTTGTTAATGTAAAGGGCAAATACAGTTAACCTCCAAACTATGAAGGCCTGAACTTTGAATTTTAATCTCACCAAAAATCTGCTTGCTGCAATTGATAATTTTGGTATAAATTGTTACGCTCAACATGCCATTTATAGAAATGGTGAGGAAAAAGTTAGGCAATGCACAATGTCATGAACCATTATACAACTGACCCAATAGAAAATGCCCAATCCAAATGAAAACTAACAATCCTAACCATGATAGTTGTACATTAATAAAATTAAACGATTCCTACTATGGGGCTGATCAAACTTTGGAACTAACTTGATATTGTTCACTATGATAGACTAGATCAAAATCATGTTCTAACAAACTCAACTACTTTACACTTTCAAAGAAAACCTTTAATGCATTGGCGCAAGTGGTACCATAAAACTTTAATGAACTCTCGAAAGTGGCACCTTCTTCAGCTAAAACGTAGAAAATTAATAACCTTATCAAGCTAAATATGTAAACAATATATTCTATGAACAATGTCCACATTGACTATCTATGACGATAAATTAGGAAAATATAAATTTGTACAAAACAAACTGATGGTTTAATAAGGACATTTTCTTTACATTGTATCAGATATTGTGATGCTGTAAGGAAATACTGTCACGCATTTCCAATGCAGCAATTAAAGGGCGCACTGATTCCATCTTTAAAGCATTTATAATGACAATTCCAAGAGGAATGGATCGCAAAGGTGACCAGCCTGTAGACAGCATGTTGCAGGTTCTGTCATCTATAAACAAAGTTGTTGAAAATATCTTCCTCTTGCTTTGACCTGTCACAATGATAAAAATTGCATCAAATCTAAATGATCTTATTAGGGAGCCATGACTCCAATCAGTTCTACAATTACAACATGAATTTGAAGCTTTATAAAGAATTCTAATGTATTGTTCAACAGCTCTAGGTAGGTTTTAAATCATTTTTCAAATGAGACCAAAGTGTATTGTGAAACTAGTTAAAACACTGATTTTTCTATCATTTTAATTAGATTAACAGTAATCTAACAAATGCTGGTAACAGGTAAACAAGTGTAGTTTCACCAAATCTTCAGTATACTTATTCATTTCCCAAAAGAAAACATATGTTATTCCATGAATATTTGTGGAATAGAGATGTCTCACACCTTTAAAACTATTGATATAGTACAATTAAGGCGTGAATCCATTATTCTACTGCATATTTCCTAAACAAGGCAAATATATAAATCAAGCTTTTATTAAATATACAGCTTGGAAAACTATAGCAATGATAACAGAAGGGGTATAATCAAAGTGATAAACTGCAGTCTTAAATGGACATAACATACAAAAAGACTTCCAGAAATCATTCTGATGTGCTCCCCCATAGAAGTTGTTGGATAATTCCGGACTCATTACCTCCCCAAACTCTTAGCAAGACATCATTTTATACATCAAGCTAGTAAGAAATTATGGTTAGGCACCTTGTCCTAATTACATTGTGTATTCATTCATCAACAATGTTTGCAACAATCTGTTGAATATATTTTTTATGATCTCAAGAAAAGTTGTGATAAAACTTTTTTAATACCAACAATCTCTACAAACCAAAAAAGACCATAAACCAAAATAAATTATTCTCATTAGTTCTAGAAAGAAATAATGAATCTAAAACAAGCAGAAATGTTATTCCCACTTTCAAAGACAAAACAAACTAAATGGAAATCAATATTCTTATGAGGAATTGAAAGGGATTAACACTAATGTCCTGTAGACCTCAGAAAAAATTATTAACATTAGAACTAGACATGTTACTTTTTCTGATTTTCATTAAGTCGTCACAACAGAAATTACTCCTAAAGGTAGATATTTAATGCTTATGCTTTTCTGAAGGTTTTCTCTAGCATATGCATAAAAGAAATAGGCCATATAAACTGGTCTGTTAATGCAGAAAGATGCATTGTGCTAGTATTTACTAGAATCCCATTTGCAAGTAATATTCCCTCTTTAGGCAAGCCCAACACATCCAATGGACATATAAAAATTACAAATATAATACTGACACCAAGACCTCTTTATATAAAGTTATTAGCTATCCCGCACAACAAAAGCCACAGATTGGACAATCCGTTAATAATTTAATATCTAGCTACTGTCTAAAAGCTGTTAAAACACTACTCAAGTCTGGCACTGCTGATTCCTACAGTCAAAAAATTTCCAGTCCTATCTTCAGTCATACATACCACCAAGCCTTGACCCTCTCAGCCCTTCACTCTCCACAAATTAGATAAACAAGTTGAAAAGTGCCCAAAAGTGTCAGTCCAAGAATACTGCAAAAAAAGTTAAAACAGTGCAATGAGCATGTCGTACTCAACAAAAATAATTATGAATTCTTCACAACTGCAAAGATAGCAAGTATTTATCTTTGTTAACAGTTACAATTTGGATGCAAATCGTTACAAGGTCTTTGTTATAATATTTTATGGTGATTAACCTCTCATAATTTATGTACATAATGAGACAACTCAAACAACTCTACTACCCAGGAGTTACAATTTGGATGCAAATCATTACAAGGTCTTTGTTATAATATTTTATGGTGATTAACCTCTCATGATTGATGTACATAATGAGACAACTAAAAAAACTCTACTACCTAGGAGTGATCTCCACCCAACCTGTTAGGACTATTTTGTTGCAAACTCCAATCAGCCATAACAGAGCTTGCAACTTTGTCTCATTAAATATCCTTGAAGACTAACACACTTCACAGCAGCTATCCTCAAAAATTGACACAAATAATCAAGGATGCATAAGATTGAAAAGCAAACTCTATATCTCACTAAAACCCAGAATTGCCAAGACTCGGTAAATCCTGAGGCAGTTGAAGCTAACCAAAGCCAGCAGACTCTTGACCTGGGTACTTGGTGAGTTTGGTCAAGTATGTGTTCTGGGCATAGCAAATCAGCACATTGAAAAAACTAGACTATATTTTTGTGATTTTTTCTCCTCCATTGGGCACTTGAAGTTCTGATTATTATTAGTTTTTTTGTCATATTTTTAAATGCTAGTGTAGAATGTTCCTATGCATAGCTTTTGTCATTATTTAAGGCATTTTTATTAGTTTACTTGAGGCGCTGATTTTTCACTATTATTTGGTACTGCTGTTTATTTGCTAGTGTAGGTTTTTTATTTTACCTTTTAGTTGAATATTATTGTATTTTCCTATATGTTTAATTATCTAGTTTAGTTGTAATTAGTGGATCATTATAAGGGTAGACGGCATCTTCCATCAGTGTAACTCCTGCCTATTTTTGGGTAGTTGGAGTTACTTTTCTCATTAGTTGGTTTTGTATTCTCTCTATTCTATACATGTATGCACTCCTCCAACTTGTATTCATTTGTGCTATTGTGAGTTTTTGGTTAATGCATTCTGTGGTTAGCCATATTGAGTCTTGCAATCTTGTCTCTCTCTTTCCTTGAAGCTATACTTATTCAGCTAGATAGATTCCTGATTCTTTGTCAAATAAGGATTTCAGTGGTTATTCCGCATTAGATTTGAGTTCTCATTGCTTTTAGAATATTCTAACATTATTTTGGGCAGACAGCAATCATATATTTTTAGTTTTCTGTTAGGCAGACAACAGATATATTTTCAGTTTTTTGCTGAGCATACATTAGACACTTTTTTTTCTTTTTGGTTTCTAGACAGTTGGCTTATTTTTGGATGTTTCCTTTCTGATGAAAGACAATCTACAATTAAGGCCACTTTGTTCTATTTGGAGCACCAAGTTCATGGGTTATTTATGACCATGTCGCATTCATATTTTGTATTCAAAATTTTTCCAAAATAATAAAAAAAAATTTCCAGCAACTTCAAAATTCCATTTTCAATTTTATCGTTCTATTTTCTTGTACTCTGAGAAGTGTGTATGTAGGTTATAGTACTCGGAATTTTAGGTTTGATCAAAGATTCAGTTAGACAATTGTGTCAAATCCTAGCATGCAGATTCTGCATACCATGTGCTGAATATTAACATGGTATCAGAGTGGAGAATCTAAAATCTACCAAGGTTTTTTTTAATGAAAGCAACAGCTGCCTGTGAGAGGGAGTTGTTGAAGAGTTTCCACAGATGCAATGCCCAAATTTTAATGATTGAAGCTAACCCACTCTTATGAGAGGCACAAGGAACTATGATAGGTGGTTCGATGTGATGCCTAGGATCTTCCAAACATTGAAAGGCTGATTTAACCTGAGATAGGTGGGCTGATTTATTTTAGTGGGTGTGATGCCCAAGAGTCGTCAGAGATTGAAGAGATCCAGACTCTGTGAGAGGTTAAAGGGTGGGATGCCCTTACTACTCCAGTGACTAGAGTGTTGATCTACACCTAGTTAGATTGTTGATCTGACTTTTTTTAGTTGATTTGTTTAGTTTCAGCACATTCCAGTAATTACAGACATGACTACTCTCAGTCTCAGAAAGTGTGCCTAGTGGATTCTTAAAATTTTACTTCTTAGAAGTACAGGTTGCAAATGTTGTTGGAATAAGTTGATCTTTGGGTTATTGTGGAAACCATTTTGACTTCAATTTATCCTAATCAGTTGGCTGAACATAACAAGAAGATGGCCAAGGCAAAGTGTTCATCTTGGATTCTGTAAACGATCATCTGATTCCTCACATTGCTGAAATGAAATCACCACTCTTTATCAAAGTGTGAACATCTCCCAAAAGACACTACAGAAGAACAAACTTAATGCCACATGCATGAGTGACACTGACAAAGTAGTCACCTTTGGTATGTAGATCATAGAATTTCTGATCAGCTTGCAACTATTGGGGTTAAGGTCGAGGATGAAGAGTTGGTACCCACAACCTTAAATGGGTTCTCTACTTCTTGGGAACCATTTTTTAGAGGTGTTTGTACTCATGAGAAGCTTTGGAATGATTTCATCCAATGAACCTAGAATGGAGACTAATTAAACTAGATCAGGAGAGAGTCAAAACCTAGGCCTCACAAGAAGATGAGGAAAGGTGGTAAGACAGGAGGACCTGGGAAGGTTCAGAAGAGCAAGGAGGCAGAATGAGGTTCTTTCGACCAGGTTGAGAAAAACTTGAGTAAAGTATTTCAAAAGCCACAAAATAGACCACTATGCATCTCAATGCCTTGAGAAGAAGAAAACCAAGCAGTAGCAACAAATGTAAAAACTTCAGCTAAAGAGGATGAATTAGCATCCAAAATTGAGACAACTTTCTCCACGGTGTTGTGCCTATCCATTAACATCATTTCTAGTGTAGGGTGGTTCATTGACAATGGAGCTTCCATACACATGACATTCAATAAGAAGACATCCAACAGACTTGTAGAATGCAAGGATGGTGAATAGGTAGAGTTGGGCAACGATGCCACTTGTCCAGTTACCAGATTGGGCTCTATCTCCTTTTGCATGTCTTCACATGATGTTATTGAGCTAGATGGTGTCTTGTATGTTCTAGTTTAACAAAAAGTCTTCATTCAATTTCTTGCATGATAGATTTACAATGTATCACTAAGTTTTATGGTCAGCAAGTGATTATTAGAAAACACAACCCTAAACCTAGTCAAGGTTTGGCCAAAGGAGTTCATATTATGGCCTTTACAAGCCACTTGCTGATCCAGTCAGTCAGTTATGGCAAAATGCCATGATAGAGCAGTGTCTTATCTTTATGAAGCCAATTTATAAACCTGATATGGAATCAATTAATGATTCCATGCATGCAACTTAAGGGAGTATTGAAGAGAACCAAGACAAATTTAGTGGTGAAAGATTCTCTCAAAAAGAGGGAGGTGACCTTGATGAGACTTTTACTCCAGTTGCCAGAGGATTCTTTAAAATGAGGAAATTGGAAATACTATGAGTGAAGTTTGGGTTGATCAACACCTCCTTCGCAAAGAGGGAGTGTTAGAATCTTTGAGTCACTCAGATTGTGTTTTGGGCACAGCAGAGCAGCACGATGAAAAAATCAGACTATATTTATACATCTCAAGGTCTTGAGAAGAAGAAAACCAAGCAGTAGCAACAAATGTACAAACTTCAGCTAAAGAGGATGAATTAGCATCCAAAATTGAGACAACTTTCTCCACGGTGTTGTGCCTATCAATTAACATCATTTCTAGTGTAGGGCGGTTCATTAACAATGGAGCTTCCATACACATGGCGTTCAATAAGAAGGCGTCCAACAGACTTGAAGAATGCAAGGATGGTGAATAGGTAGAGTTGGGCAATGATGCCACTTGTCCAGTTACCAGATTGGGCTCTATCTCCTTTTGCATGTCTTCACATGGTGTTATTGAGCTAGATGATGTCTTGTATGTTCTAGTTTAACAAAAAGTCTTCATTCAATTTCTTGCATGATAGATTTACAATGTATCACTAAGTTTTATGGTCAGCAAGTGATTATTAGAAAACACAACCCTAAACCTAGTCAAGTTTTGGCCAAAGGAGTTCAAAATTATGGCCTTTACAAGCCACTTGCTGATCCAGTCAGTCAGTTATGGCAAAATGGCATGATAGAGTAGTTCCCTATCTTTGTGAAGCCAATTTATAAACCCAGTATGGAATCATTAATTGATTGATTCCATGCATGCAACTGAAGGGAGTATTGAAGAGAACCAAGACAAATTTATTGGTGAAGGATTCTCTCAAAAAGAGGGAGGTGACCTTGATGAGACTTTTACTCCAGTTGCCAAGGAATTCTTTAAAATGAGGAAATTGGAAATACTATGAATGAAGTTTGGGTTGATCAACACCTCCTTCACAAAGAGGGAGTGTTAGAATCTTTGAGTCACTCAGATTGTGTTTTGGGCACATCAGAACAGCACATTGAAAAACTCAGACTATATTTATGTGATTTTCCTTCCTCTACTGGGCACTAGAAATTCCAGCTATTAGCAGTTATTTTTGTATATTTAAGCACTAGTGTGGGATGTTCCTAAGCACAGCTTTTGTCATAACTTACGCTGTTTTTATTAGTTTATTTGATCAGTTGATTTTTGACAATATTTATGACCTTGCCGCTTCCATAATTTGTACTCCGGAATTTTCCAGCAATTGAATAATTCTGATTTCAATTTCTCATTCTACTTTCTTGTACTTTCAGAAGTGTGTATGCAGTTTATAGCACTCGGAATTTCAGGTTTAATTAAAGTTTAAGTTAGACAATTTATGTTGAACCCCAGAGTGCAGAATCTGCATACCATGTGCTGAATATTAACAGAAATCAATTTCACCTAAATCAAAGCTGTAACCCCAAGAATATAATTATATATGTAAAAGGATCATGTACGAATAACAGACTTTATTAGTACAATTGCTTATTAACAAATGACCATCACAATTTGGTTAATAGAATTGCTATGTTAAAAAAACAATAGCAGATATAATACGGCTTCATATCAAGAAGTATATCCAATTTCGCTATATTTTAAAATTTCAGCCCTCCTAATTGCTCTGCATACGATTGGATTTGCAAAAGAATAACCCTGCCTGCACTATAATTTCATTATTTTTGCAAGTCTTTGGAGTAGTAAACTTACAAATGTGATACAATCCTACAAGCTTAGGGAGCAACTTCAAAGAATAATCGCTCACCAGTAATGTGAGCACATGAATAATCAACCTTCTTCTTCTTCTTCAGATTTTTCATTGATATCTGCAATTGTCTCCACTGTTTGAGAAGACTCATCTGAAAGCAGTGCAAACATATAGAACATATCTATGAGCTGACATCCCATATAGAGCTAATAAAAGTATTTCAAGAAATCCTTGAATTGCATTAAAAAGCTATCTGAAGAATGGATAAACTTTATGTAACTTTATTGTACAAAGTTGAATGGCCAATACCATTTTTCTTTGTTCCAAAAAAAATCTAGACTTCATATAATCTAGACAGTAAATAAAAGCTCCTTGCATGTGAATGAAAATACAAAATTGACAATTCCTTGTCAGGACATTGTTAAATGCATAATGATCTAAAAGCCATCAGTTTAAAAACTAGCCATCAGTTTAAAAACTATGTAAAGTTTAAAAAGATTCAAAGATCATATATGTTTGAGGGCAAGAATAGAAAAACTTTACATGGCAATCACCTGACAACATCCTTCATGTCAACTATCTTCACATGATGACAGAGCACACATTTTTCTGTGCAATGATCTGTAAATATAAAATAACAAAACCTAAAATATCCAGCAAGGATTAGTTAAATGAAACTAAGATTATACCTCAACTACACCTAGTGAGGGCTGTACCAAGGTCTGCCATCAATTAAATGATTGTAGCATGGTTGAGCTAGTTACAAATGAGATTTTCTTTAGTTTTGATTTCCCGTCAGAAAATGTAAAATAAGAAATCCTAAAATTTCCCAGCTTAGGTCAAGTAAAAAATACCTTGATCACACCCAATGAGTCTTCTACCAAGGTCTGCCATCAATTTCATGGTTTTAGCATTGTTTCACCTAGTTGAGAAGATGAGATGTTTTCTAGTTTTATTTTCTCTTACTAGAAAGGGGAAATGAGTGCAGTCGGCCGTACCATAAATAATAAAGTTGTTAGTCAGCCAAACAATTAGTACATACAATAAATAAATAATACTTGGTGCACAGCAATAGATTAGTATAAGTTGTAATCGGGAAACTAATCCCCGACAGTTGGGTGGTTGTAAGGAGTCCTTACCAATGGCTGCTGTCCTCAACCAACATCGGCCGGCTATATATTTGATAATTCAATTGTAGTCGGGGATGATACCTTCTGACATATGTACTGGCTATTATCTGATGAATGGATACAATGCCATATTCTGTGCAATCTCTGTGTGATTACTATGTTTCATAATTGCTGTCATATATTCTGCTATACATTTTCATTTACTCTATGTTCACTGGTTAGACCACTTAGCGAGTAAACAATAAGAACCTAATATACCAAGCCTGAATAGAGTAAAAGGAAACTATAGTTATACCTCAATCATACCGAGCAAGGAATCTACCAACAGACATCAAGTTTATGGTTTTAGTATGGTTTGATCAAGTGTGGGGCTGACACGTTTTTAAGTATTGGTTTCCCCTATCAGGAAAGGTATTTACAGAAGAATTTAATTAGCAGGGTTACATAGCAAATCATTTTATTTAAGGATATAATTAAAAGCCACAACACTCATGAAATCTGAGTGAACAATAATTAGGAACTTGAGAACTCAACTCAATATCTACATCAAGCGATACACATGAACAATTGATGGAAACAATATTTTCAGATGTGAACATGCTACCATGACAAACCAGAATTGAAAAGAACCACAGATATGCACACTTATTTGTTTTGGTGATGAAGCATCTATTAGAGTTAATAATTTAACTATTGTTATTTACTTGAAGATCAAATTTGACACATCATTTAAATGTCTAAACTTAAATTTTGATGTCATGTATAGCTGAACTTATAAAAAATTGAGTTTGTGTGTGTGTGTACATGGGTTCATGCATGTGTATGTATGTGCCCTGCATGCACACATTTGTACATGTGTCTATGTCTGTCTGTGTCCGTGTACACACACTATGTTTTCTGTACTTGAATTATGATGTTATATTTAGCTAAACTCATAAAAATTAAAGATACACATACACAACCATCTGCTACTAAAATAGCAAATGTCTAACCCACTCAACCAGAAACGACAGGTAGAAAATCATTCAGCCCAAAATAACAAGATCTCTAGAGGCATTGTAGAGATGGCAAAGATATTTGATGCGGGCAATAAAACAAAAATGCACTTTAAGCAAACTACTCAGATACAGAAGATCTGAATATCATGCCTTTTTTAAAACATAATAAGCCACCCAAGTGTTGCTCTCACAAAATACATAAAAACAAAAACATTAATGTTTTATCAAAACTCCTGCAGTATCTATTCCCAAAGACATTTGACTCAACAATTATGACCGCAGAAGATTGATAGTCATTAATAAAATATAACCAAAAATGATGACATTTTCTAAATTGTGCAGTTAATGTTTTTTTGAGATTTCCACATGCAAGCATTTTGAGACATAAATTTATATTATATCTGGATACAGCTGTACTTTATCTAGATAAAGTTACCAGTAAGCTTTAGGCAGTTTTTTTAAAACTAAAAACCTAAACGACCCAGGAGACATTACAGAGACAGAGACAGAGTATACTGCTGTCTCCAGCCTTAAACAAAAAAACATCCTGCCATCCTTGCAACATGTCTTGCCATCCCTAAATGGGAAACGTTGTGGACCATAGGTTTTTAATAATTTTAAAAAGAAATCAAGCATCTGCTACTAAGATAACAAACCTCTAACTCACTCGGGCAGGAAAAACAGGTAGAAAACAATTCAGCCCAAAACTAACTAGATAACTAGAGGCGTTGTAGAGATAGCAAAGATCTTTAATAGAAAAACAGATGATGAACAAAAATGCACTTCAAGAAAAATATCAGATACAGAAGATCTGATATGCTGCCCAAATTTAAAGCTAAGCATTACCATGAGAAAACAAGACTAAATTTATTTTTTTTCACTTACCGCTACTACAGAGTTACCTTGCATAGATACATGTACAAGTGCTGTCAACTCACCGAAAACACTAAATTACCTGTGAAAACAAAAGCACTATAGCATTTGTCTTTTTTCGTTCTTTTTCAATTACGGCAACGACAGAGTTACCTTGCATAAATACATGCACAAGCATTGTCAACACCCCAGCAACAATAAATTGCTCTTGAAAGAAAATCACTATGGGAAGATGATGCAACAAGTGCGCAAATGGTTGCCTAAGGGAGGTGGCAACCTATTCTAACCATAATATGCTGCCCAAGTCTTAATTTCACAAATAAATAAAAATAAAAACATTAATGTTTTATCAGAACTCCTTCTACATTATCTACTCCGAAAGCCATTCGACTCAGAAATTAGGGATGGTGGAAACTTGAAACATTAATAATTTTTTCACAAAAATATGACATTTTCACTAAACCGTGCAGTTAGTGCTTTGATTTTTCCACAAGAAAACATTTTGAGATATAATACATCTGGATACAGCTGTGTTTCATCTAGACACATTACCAGGAAGCTTTAGGCAGTTTTTATCCGAAAAACTAATCGACCCTAACAATTAAGTGCCAAGGAACCTTGATATTTAATAAAATAAACAAATGAAATGGAACAATGTATAAAAACATCTGAAACACTAGATGAGCTTTGGCATATGCCTTTTTGCGAAAATATTCTGTCCTCAAATCTTTGCCGATACAAAATATATATAAAAACACACATTTGCTACCCAATAAGATGGAAAAATTGAAGAAAAAACCTACCTTGGATGTAATAGGCCGTGGAAGGCCATCCGCGCCTTGCCGTAGAAAACAATTGCAGATCCTCGTGAGACAATTTACTATTAATTGCGACTTCAATAATATCCCCCAATTTGGCAGGCGGGGGCACCCAATAAGACATCCCGGGGCGAAAAGGAAGCCACACAGGGGCCGCCCTTTTCACGGCCATTTTATGAATTGTCTCCTCTAGTGTCTTCACGGCAAAGGCCTCCATTTCACCGCCCTCGAGGTGCACTTCTATCAACTCCCCCCGCCTGTTCCTCCTCCTCCTCGAAGATCCCGATTTGTGCCTTACATTCACTGCTCTTGAACTGTGCCCTAATTCGAAATACTTTTGCCCTGGCTCGTGGTTTATTTGCCCTACTTCAGATGATTTTTCCAGCAAATGACCGCGCAGCAATCGAGTGACGCAAAGGCTCCCTCGCGCCATCATTGTTGATATGTACAGAAATATGCGGATTTTTTCAGATCTGGAATTGGTGTGGAATGGCACGTCGAGGGTTCGAAACGCAGGGGGGTTTGATTTTGTGATGTCTAGATAGGGTGGATTTGGATTAGACAGTCGTGCTGTTACCGAGATTGTACGTCTTCTCTGCTATTTTTTTTAATTCATCTATATTTATGATATTGCTATCAGGATGACCGTGTAGTTTTGAGTCAAACTCATTGACCCATGTTTCATGAGTAGTGGTTCAACAAGAACCCATCTCTCATGATATCGAATGGTCCACTTAACACTCATTGCATCTAGGTGATGCTCACAGAGGTGAAGCACTGGTCCGTCCCGGGAGGTCATCTATATTTTCTAAGCAGTTTTGGATTGCAGTTGATTGGTAGACCGGCGACGTACGAATTTCCTCGTAAAGGGAATTAAAAAAAATCTGGGAATTCTAAAAGCTGTTTAGCGAGGCGATTCCATGGAGAGGGCAATTGTTTCTAAAACTGTTAGTCACGCGAAACGTTGTCCTACTTGTTCTGAGAAACCATGGATTTTCCTTTTTTAAATTATTCGAAGTCTTAAAAAAAAAAAAAGGTTTTGTCTTTTTAAATACATAGCTTTTTCTTTTTTTTTTGGTTAGATGTATGTTCATTTATGCAATTTAGTTGTTTCATTAAAAATGGACTAGGGTATGCCAAAGAAGCGTGGAAGGTCAATTAGGATAAATTTTGGTCTATTTTTTGCATACATTTATGTACTACATGAGGTCAATTGGTAGGCCATTTAGTAAATGATGTTGTTTGTACAATAAAGGTCTCAATGGAGAAGTGATAGTTTAAAATAAACTATGCATCCACTTACAGGGATCCAAACATGATTGAAATAAAACCTCTAAATCAGGAAGATAATCAGTATCCATTGCCAAAAGAATCGTGTTATGTTTGCAATAAGGAGAGAGGGGGAGAGAGGGAGGGAGAGGCAAAGAGAGAGAGAGAGAGGATATAAATATATAGAGGGATAGAGAGGGAGATAGATGGATGGATATAGAGAGGGAGAAATGTCTAGAGATAAAGGGGGAGAGAGGAACATAGAGGTAGAGATAAAGATAGAGCAAGAGAGGAAGAGGAAGACAAATAGATAGAGCGATATAGGTAGAGGGAGAGATAAATACAAAGAGAGATAGGGAGATGGAGAGGCAGAGATAGAGAGGATGAGACAGAGAGATAGAGAGGGAGATGGAGAGATATAGAGGGAGAGGGACAGATAAAGAGATATAGATGGTGAGATAGATTGATAGAGAGATAGAGATATAAGGAGATATAAAGAGGGGAGGAGAGGGAGAGAGAGAGAAAGAGATGTATAAATAAAGAGAATTAGAGGTATAGGTAAATAGAGATGGAGAGAGAAATAAGGGTAGATAGAGAAAGGGAGAAAGAAGTAGGGGGAGATAGAGATATATGGGAAGAGAAAGAGAGAGATAGAGATATATGGGAAGAGAAAGGGGGATAGAGGTAGAGATAGAGAGATAGATAGGAGGATATAGAGGGAGTGAGGGAGGGAGAGATGGGGAGAGATAGAGAGAGGGAGGGAGAGAAAGGGAGAAAAATTGGTTGAAGAGGAAAAGAGAGAAGAGGGGGAGAGAGGGAGAGAGATAGGTTGAAGAGGAAGAGAGAGAAGATGGGGAGAGAGGGAGAGAGATGAGTAGAAGAGGGAGAGAAAGGAGAGGGGGTCCAAGAGAGGGAGAGATAAGAAGAATGGGGAGAGAGGGAGAGATAGCTCAATATATATAAAGGGAGAGAGATAGACATAGAAAGGGGGATATATTTTCTTCCCTCTATTTATCTTTATCTCCCTATCTCTTTATGTGACTATTATCTCTATCTATGTCTCTCTCCTCTTCTCTCTTTTCTTTTTTCCTTTATCTATTTTTCTCTATCTCCCTCACTATCTCTACCTCTTTCTTTGTCCCTCTTTATTCCTCTATTCTCTGCTTATCTCTTTATATCTCTTTGTCTCCCTCTTTATCTCTCTATTTCTATTTACTTTATCTTTATCTCTATCTTTGTTTCCTTCTCTTCTCTCTTTTTTCTCCCTATCCCTATTTTTATCCCTTTATTTCTATCTTTGTTCCTCTCTCTTTATCCATCTTCATCTCTTTCTCCTCCTTTGTCTCATTTTTCTCTCTCTCTTGCTCTCTTTCTCTTTTTCTCTCCACCTATCTATATCTTATCTCTATCTCCCTCTACCTTTTCTCTTCCTTTCTCTCACTCTCTTTTTCTCTCTATATGTTTGTCTCCTTAAGTGTGCAATGAGTATATTGAAGAGGTCTTAACTTGGTGAATTATCAAATCCTTAATCAAATGGCATGCTACCTTGAGCATAACTCCCTAAGGACACATGCCATCCTTGGATCGTTGACATGAAATAACCAATCAAAAGTTAGTTTCTCTTTTCTCTCTCTCTTTTCCTTTGTATCTCTTATATTTCTCTCTCTCATGCTCTATCTCTCTTTTTCTCTCTCTCTCTCTCTCTCTCTCTCTCTCTCTCTCTCTCTCTCTAAATTTGTCTCTTTCTCTCATTCTCTATCTTTTGAGTTTCTCTCTCTTTATTAGTTGATAGGCGACATATAGTGTGAGATTTAAGCCTAAAACAAGTCTCATGCCTGCAAACCACTATTGAGTCATTGGAAAACAAGTTTCAACTGCCATTTAGGGTAAACCAATTGCAACTTAATGGTAAAATCCTCTAAAATATTAGGTGAAAACCTCCAAAATCTCACTTATCACATAGAAGTCAGATAAATATTGATTTGACAATTGGTTGGGAACATTCTATTTTCATTTGCCATTTGCAGTATTTTTTGTCAATTTGATGGCAACTTTCTTTTTTTCATTTGCATTGGTTTATGTTTTAAATTTGTATGCAAATATTTCATAATCAAATAATACTTAATTAATTTAATTTGTTCTATATAAAAGTATATTAAATATTTAATTATAATAATGTCATATTTATATTTAATAATTTTTATTATAAAATATAATATATAATAATAATAATTATAGAATATAATATATAATAACAAGAGACACATATGCATCATGTTCTTGTCGATTGTGAATTGTTTTTTGTTTTTTAGGAGATTTAGTTGACAGAAGCAGATAGTGGGGAGCAAAGTCAATGTGTGTTGTTTTAAAAAAAAAAATTGCACATGTAGTTTTCATTTTTTTGTTTTTATTGTAAATCTTTGAAGTGAGCTAAAGCCTTATTATAAGAGAAAACACAATTTAAATTGAATTATTTCAATTACATCTATTTATGTTGTTTATTGCTCTAATTTTTAAATGATTGACTATGATATGCAAATAAAAAGGTTCAAAGCAATGCATTGAATTGTTGCTAGAGATGTATTTTTTCTATGCAACTCTGATTATAGAAAAGTTTTTAATTAAAAATCATGATTTGTACTACAATGAAAATTTATACATAATTATCCATCAATATTCTATAAAGATGATACATTAGATGTAGCAAAATGCATTCATAGTTGAAAACATTCCAACTTACAAATTATTATTGTGACAATGTCAAGTAGTCAAGATGATGAGATGGGTACAGTCTCAACATCTAAACACATAAAAAACTATAAGTAAAATTAATTAGTTGAACAAAATGTGGTAACTTTACAAACAACAGAATCCAAGACCATAACATTAATTAATATAAAAAACAACATTCAAAAAATGACTTATAATTTTTGACTTGTAAAGAGATCACTGCATAAAATAAGTATTAAGAGTTAAATGACCACCCTTCCATTGAACAAAACTGTGAATTTTGGATTGCCTAGCACGTGCCATATTTTCAAAATTAGGTACATTCTGAACAATTTCAATGTCATCCGACTTCTGTGGGGGTGGAGGTAGATTCATCAAGTGTGAGGGTAGAAGTGGATTGGACATATCCATTGAAGTCAGAGGTGCTTGAGAAGTCTCCAATGCCAGTTGTGATTGTATCGACTCTGGTAAGTCAAACTATTGTGTGTGTAAAGAGGAGGATGACTGACAAACACTGAATGCAGGGGGTGGCAGTGGAGGTTGAGCTAGAGCCTCAGGTAATGTATTTAAAGATGGAAGTGGTTGACAAAACTCCCCTACCAGAAAAGTTGGTTGTGGCACATGCTGGGGTAACATGTGTGAATGTGTAAATGTTTGAGATAACTACTTTCCCAGTGATGGTTGTGGTGGCAATACCAGAGAAAAGGTAGGATGCAGGGGTAGAGGTAGGGCTTGGATATTTACAGGAGGACCAGGGAGATGACCAATGGTGAAATTAGGAGGCATGGGTAGAGGATATTGAGGACGTTGGCTAGGTGGTGTCCCTAGAAAGTGTTGTGATTCAATAAGCTACATAGAGGCCATCCTTCCATACGAAGGTGCGAGTGAAGGAGTTCCCCGATTTTCCATATAAGGAATTGTTGGAAGTTTGTTATGACATCATATTCATGCAAACTGCTCATACAATCTAGTGAGGAATTTTAGATTCCCTCCTTCTAGTGGAGTACTACAAGTACAAAATTTAAATCATTGTGGAAAGGTAAATAGCTAAAATTAATGACTTTGGTTGATGTAGTCATACAAGTTGGCACATACTATAGTAATTTGGTATGATTTTTATGGATATATCTAAGCATAAGCACATTATGTCAATAAGTTGGGATCTTTTTGTTCTTCTAACTCAAAAGAAAAATGAATTGCATGTGAATTGGAAAGGGAAGCCATATTGACCTTACACCTTTCATCTGCGAGTCACGTAGGAGGATCCTCCAAAGCTATTTTTAGAGCTTGTGTATAACCAGATTTGAAAACACAAAATATAGAGAACGAGTACATACACAATCATGTTATGGAAAAGTGAGTGAGTGAATTGCAATGGTTACTTACTCTATGATCAAGTGCTCTACTTGGTGAGACTTTTGTTCGATCCTGGCAATGATGGCAGCCTCCTCGACTCTTTTGTTCTTTCTCTTTCTCTCCCCTTTTCACCCGCCATGCCCACAATCATTGACTACATTTATCCACATTTAACAACTGATTCAAATTTTGATTGATTATATGGTTATTTGTTTTTCCTTTTAATGCAATGAAAAATATCCACAATCTGGGAGCAATTCTTTAGTAGAATACCTATAGTTTTGCTAGGATAGCATATAATGTAAAGCAGTAAGAGGATAAGTTATTTATGTAGTCTAGTAACGAGCTATTTGATCAATGTTTTTGTTGAAGTTGACAAACACAAACTCACAAAATCTAGTGAACACCTGCAAACAAATAACCTATCACATAGAAAAGATATTGAAACATAAACAAGGTGCTCTGCAAGGCTGGAGCAAAAAATGCATAATCAAGAATTGAATAATTACAAAGAGATCAATCCTTAAGAAAGGAGATGGAAACCCTAGGATGAATAATTAATTATTAAAGGGCCTAAGTTTATCTTAAGTGAAAAATAAAGTAAAGGTGACTTAATTAATCAATATGATTAAATTAATTAAGTAATTAACCTATTACTCTAACACCCCCCCTTAAGATGAACTTAGGGAGAAGCTAAAAACTAAGGAAAAAATGCATGAAAGAAAAGATGGGTCCTAACAACTAGGCCTAATGAGGTACCCAAATACAACCAAAACTTTGTAAAGCAGAGAAAAAAAAGAGAAAACCCAATGGGAAAAACTCCTCTCCAAAAAGATATGAAAGCATGTATGAAAAAAACATGAAGGAAGGCCTCACAAAGACCCCCCAAGGACAACTTCCTTCACCCCAAGCATAGACTGCAACTGAAGATAGCACAACAATGCCAAAGGTTTCATGAAGATGTCTGCAACTTGCTCCTTTGTAGGAATGTACTCTAAGATGAGAGAACCATCTTGAATCAACTGCTTGATGAAGTGCATGTGGATCTCAATGTGCTTAGTCTGTTGATGCTCCACTAGATTGCAAGAAATGTGTAGAGCACTCTGATTGTCACACCAAAGAACAGTGAGACTACAAGGAGGAAACCCAAACTTTGTCATCAATTGTTGAAGCCATAAAATCTCCTGACTAGCTAACACCATTGCTTGGTACTCAGCCTTTGTAGATGATAATGCAATAGTAGATTGCTTCTTGTAAGACCATGTAATAGGACCAGAACCAAGGCAAAAAACAAAGCCAAAAGTAAACTTCTGATCATTGACATCACTAGCCCAATCTGAGTTAGTGAAGACAACAATGTGAGGGGCTCTTGATGTGTAGTGAATGCCATAATATGTGGTGCCCTGAATGTACCTCAAGATACGTTTGACAACTTTCCAATGGCTCTCATACAGATCATGTGAGAACCGAGAGACAAGGCCAACCACAAAGGAAAGATCAAGACGCGAATGTGTCAGGTATAACAAAATGCCAACCAACTATTTATATAATGTAGAGTCTACTAAAGGAGTAGAGCAAGTGGAAGACATGACAACACCTAACTGAAATGGTGTGGGAGAAGGCTTGCAATCAAGCATGCCAAATCTCTAGAGCATATCAAGAGCATACTTCTGCTGATATATGGAAATCCCATCTGAAGATTGAATAACCTTTGGACCAAGAAAATAGTGCAGAAGACCAAGATTTGTCATCTCAAACTGCTCCATCAAAGCTCTTTGAACACTCTGAATCATAGAGGATGAGCTACCTATAAGAATGAGATCATCAACATATAGAACAAGGATCAAAAGATCACCCTCCTAACATTGAATGTACATTGGGGGATCAGAATGACAACGTGTGAAGTGAGAGGAAAGCAAAAAAGAGTCCATCTTCTCATACCAAGCCCGAGGGGCTTGTTTGAGACCATACAATGAACGCTAAAGTTTGCAAACCAAAGAAGTGTCCTACAAAAATCCCTGAGGCTTCTCCATATAGATCTCCTCATGTAGGTCTCCATGCAAGAAGGCACTCTTCACATCCATTTGAAAAAAATCCATTCCTATGAAGCTACTAGTGAAAGTACAAAGCAAATAGAATTCATCTTGGTAACAAGAGAAAAGTTCTCAGAGTAATCAATACCCTCAACCCGAGAAAACCCCTTCGCAACAAGACATGCTTTGTGCTTATCAGTCAAACCATCTATAGCAAACTTGGTACGGTACACCCACTTGCACCAAACCAACTTTCTTCCCTTAGGAAGATGACAAAGATCCCAAGTATTATTCTTCATCAAAGAAGAATACTCCTCCTCCATAGCCCTATCCCACTTGGGGTGACATGTAGCCTCTGAAAACTTCTAAGGATCATCCAAAATGGCATGACTCAAAAGACTAGAACCTGATGTTTTTGCATGTGTATGACAGGAATCTAAAGGATCACTTGCCAAAGTTCCAACAACCTCAACAATAAATCGGGCCCACTTGAGGTATTGCTTAGTATCTGGTGGTGGATCAACATCTGCATCATCCTCAAGAGATAAGCAATCCTCAAGAGATGAAGAAGGAGTAGGCAGTGAGGAAGAAGTTGGTGATGAAGAATCCATCTAAGGAAGGCACTCATCAAACTAGGAATCTCGTCGAAACAATACCTCTCTGGAATCGGGATCAAACAACATGTACACCTTAACATCCTCACAGTAGCCAACAAATATGAGTGGTCAAATTTTCCTCTCCATGGCTTTCTGCTGAGCATGAAGAATGAATTCCCAAGCCTCACTGCCAAAAACTCAAAATGTAGAAACATCGGGCTTCACATGGGTCCTAGCCTCCTCAAGAGTCATATGTTGTAATGCCTTATGAGGCATATGATTTTGAATATAATTGACTGCCTCAGCCCAGAATGAATAATCCATAGCTCATGATTATATCATACAATTGGCCATCTCCCATAAAGTTTTGTTCTTTCTCTTAGCAACACCATCTACTGAGGGGTGTAAGACACTGTAAACTAATGCTACAAGCCATACTTGGTGCAAAAGTCCCTGAAAGCCTAATTAACAAACTCCCCCCATTATCTGTGCATATACTCTTGATAGAAAGACCAAATTGCTTCTCCACAAATGTCTTAAAGATCATGAATGAATCAAATACATCATACTTGTACTTAAGAAAGTACACCCATGTACGTCAGGAGAAGTCATCAATAAATGTGAGCACATATTTGGCCCCTGAAAATGAAGAAGTTGGAAAGGACATGAGGTCACTATGTACCAACTCCAAGGGTTCCTTAACACGTGTGGCTATACCCATAAGAAAAGGATCCTAGTGATGTTTTTCCAAGTACATAACCTTGACAAACACCATCAGTACAGGAAATCTATGGGAGCCCAATCACAAGTGCCTGTGTACTCATCTGTTGTAGATATTTGTAATTGACATGGCCAAAATGCTCATGCCAAAGCCTACTCACTATGTCTACATGTGCTATAAGAGATGAACTTGAACCATTTGTACTCTCAAAGCCATCTAATCTATATAAGCGAGATACAAAATCAACATTCCCAGTAGCCACAACCAAATCAGGATCATGTAGGTCTTGAATAACCACATCATGTGGTGAGAACTCAACTGTCTTACCAATGCCAAAATGGAAAATATGATAAATAGAAAGGAGCTTTGTTGAAATGTTAGGAGCAACAAGTACATCCTGAAGACAGCCACCATCCAATGAAACAAAACTTGAACCTATAATTGTAAGTTGTGTAGAGTCACCAACTGTAATCTATGAAGTGCCATAATGGGAAAGTGCAGTGACAAACTCCTAAGTGTGTGTCATATGGTGAGAAGCACCAGAATCTAGAATCCAAGTGGATCATGAAGGTAATTCTTGTGCAAAAAGAGCATGACCTTTCCCTATGTGTGGGGAAGGTGACTAAGGTGAGCTAATATGATGTTGTTGCATGGCCTCCTCTAAAGCCTCTAATTGATTCCTGGAAACTAGATGACCTTCCTTGCCACAACAACTGCAAGGATCACCTAATTTCTTCTTAGTCTTGGAGGAAGACTCACCATACTCAGAAGATTTACCCTGCTTAGGATTGGATAATGGTTTTGAATTAGACTTAGGCGGTGGCTTGGAGGAACTCTCATTGTTTGTTGAATCTATCTTTAACCTTTGTTTCCACTTTTGCTTCCCTTGAGATGTCTAAGCTATGAATGCTCGGTTCTTTGATCCTTGAAGAGAATACAACTATGTTAGCTTGGCCTACTCATGTGTCAACTAATTGCAGAATACCTCAATGGTAGGCATGGTAAATTGTGGACCCAAAGTATCCATGGTTGAGTAGAATGTAGAAGAGAATATTTAAAATGAACCTCGAAGCTTAGATAGAATCAAGTATATACACTCAGTGTCTGTTTTGTTCTTACCACAACCTTGTAACAATGATCTGAGTGGTTTGAATTTCATCAAGAAATCCTCAATAAATGGAAAATAATCAAGTAACAAGGTGGTCAATCTGCCTCAATCTAAAGTGCCCTGAATTGATTAATGGTGCCAAAAAGATCATGAAACTTAGTCCACATAACCCGAGGAGTTGTGCAACCCTCCAGGTCAAATAAAAGATTGTTTGTAACATGTAATGATAGCAAACCCATAGACTCATCCATTATGTTTCTATTTTATAGAACCTTAAATGGACGTGTCAACTGAGATTGATTCTCATCCAAATAGGACCATAACCCCTTATACATGAGAAGTCTAGTCATATGTGTCTTCCAGGTATGATAATTGTGTGGGGAAAGACAATCAACTAATGAGGTGTCTACCATGATGTTTATGGTTTTGAAATGTGTTTAATGATAGAGGCTTTTGTTTTCTGATGTGTATATATAGAAAGCAAGAAAAAAACACCCACCACAACACAAAAAACCAAACCCCAGTACAAATTTGAAAGTTGGAAAGCGTGAAAAAGAAAAAATTACTTTAGATAATTCTCTATGTACTTGGTAATTTTTTTGATGAAATAAACTATAGATCTGAAAAGAGCATTCGAACACCTTTCTAACGCCTTTTCGTTTGCGAAAAATGGAGTCCATATGCAAAATTTACGCCCTCGAGAGTGCAAAAATAAGTTCTGACTTTGACTAGCAATAAATGTATCAAAATAGAAAAATCAAGAAATAAAACCTGGACCACTGGATTATGCCTGAAACCAGCTTTCCAACTCCTATTTTTTGTGTGCAAATATGATATCATATGTGAAAATGGCATCCAATTTTGCAAAACAGGCCTAAAAAGCATGAATTTGAGCCTTGGTGGCTCCTGGGCAGCGACCTAGTGGCTAGGCGGTGCTACCACTAACCCTAGCGGCGACCTAGTGGTTTGTCAATGGCCATTGGAGTTTAAGGTGGGTGGTGACCTCGGTGGCGATGGAGTTGTCGGCAGCGGTTAGAAAAACTGCTAGCTAGTAGCTAGGTCACAAACTAATGACCATTGTCGCTGTTTAAAGAGACCACTGGCGGGTACTTCAAAACCTGCCCACTAGCGGTATAAACCCTAACAGCACCCTCTTAGCAATTCTTGTGAGTGGATTTTTTATTGATTGTGGCAGTCTCCCTAATTTCGTCAGCCTACCAAAGGCCTACAGTAAAAAAAATTTCTTTGCCCGCGTTATTTTTTTTGACAGTCGTACGGTACAGCCTATACAGCTCCAAAACAAAAAAAAATTGCCTCAGAGGTCATGAAGGCCAAATTCGACAAATTTATAGTTGATTTATAAGTTCCTAGGCCCTCTAAGTGCAATGGTGAGGTCTGTTTGTGCTAAAAACGAGCCAACATTGTAGGTACCCCTAAGATCTGAAAAATCCCAAATCTTCACACTCACATATCTGACGCCGTGAATCCAAATTTGAAGAAACAAAGGTCAATCTTGACTAATTCAAGCATTCCAAACACGATGGTGAGGTCCAAATTGACTCAAAATGTACAAAAACTTTTCTTTAAGGATCCCTCAAAAGATGAACAGGAAGCGGTAGATCTAAAGCTTTGATACCATGTTGAAGTTGACAAACACAACCTTACAAAACCCAATGAACACCTGCAAGAAAATAATATGTCACATAGAAGACATACTGAAACACAAATAAGGTGCTCTGCAAGCCTGAAGCAAAAAATGCATATTCAAGAATTGAATAATTACAAAGAGATCAATCCTTAAGAAGGAGAAAAAACCCTAAAGTGAAAACCCTAGGATGAATAATTAATTATTAAAGGGCCTAAGTTTAGCTTAAGTGAAAAATAAAGTAAAGGTGACTTAATTAATTAATCGATATGATTAAATTAATTAAGTAATTAACCTATTACTCTAACAGTTTTTGTTCTCTACAGTTATTTTGCTCTAAGAATAACTTTCAACAAATAATTACTCAAATTCAAATCCTCTGAAACAAAAACACCATTTATCCAACCGTGCAATTCGCAATGACAAACAACAATTTATTGGGATCAAAGAGGATCTATATTTGAAAAGGATCGCCTACCATTACCAATATCTTCAATTGTGTCTCGCTGCTCCTTTTTTTTCCAGTGAAATTTCACTTTGCCTCTCTTTATATGAGCTTGTCAATTAGCTTCCCAACATGTCTGATGAACTCAAATGCAAAAGTTGTTGGAACACTTTTTTGCTCTAGTAAGTCCAAAATTCCATTAATCACATTTTCTCTATCTCTCAGTGAAAGGTTAGAGAGAGGCTCTGATATAAAACCTATCGAGTAGATTGGAATGCATTCAACGACTTCAAATGCTACATTTGCAAAAGAAAAAATGGCCTTAAAAAGTCATAAAAGTAGACCAAACTCAAATTTTTTCCTTGTGTTAGTTGGCCAATGTCTCCTCAAATCTATCCCTCTCCCACGGACGCTTCTATAATTCAATAGCCAACTGATGATCTACAATTGATTGCTTGGTTTTAAATAACTCACAATATCATTTGAATTCATTCCTTTCATCAATTGTCATAAGTTCTCTCTCTATTTTGTTTTAGAAGGTTTCTAATGAACAACTTGTTATCGAGATCCTTCTTGTATGACGAGGAAGATGAGAAGCCCAAATATGTAGAGATAGAGATGGGTACAACAGAGCTATAGGAAAACCTTGTAGAATTTTTCTCAGAGGTGGCCCTCATCAACGGCGAGATGAAACAAATTGAACTGATTTTACTTGAACTAAAAGGCACAGATGAAGAAAGAAAAATGATCCATAGAGCACTGGAGATGGAGAAAGATATAGAGCAAATACTGAATAAAACCAGGAATGTTAAAGCTAAATTTGAACAACTGAACATGGAAAGTATGGTGAACCACATTGTTGGAGGCTTTGAGGAAGGGAGTTCCATGAATAGGAGTCATATGGCCACCACCAATAGTCTCAAAAAATCTTTTCAGAATTTAATGTCAGAATTTGAGAGGCTGAGAAATGTTATCAGCCCAGATAAGATTCGGGAAAGAAAAGATGTTATTATTGGACAGTGAGAATTGTTTTGTGTTTTCTAAAATGTAGATAGTGTAGATTTTCTACACTCCCACATGAATGACAAATCCTTGAAGGGTCATCATTCATTAGTATACTGTTGAGGAATAGTTAGACACTATTGAGGAATAGTGTTTGTATATGATTGGGGAAAAATAAAACATTATTCAAAATGCTTATATCATTGAAATATTATTGTACTATACTATTATCCAATAGAATTGAAGTAAAATGGTTTTTTAGTATTAAAATAAAAAATGAAATAAATATGAACATTAGAAAATATAGGTTACAAAATTTAATTCTTGCATGTAATTAGTTGATTTTTGCAAAACTATTAAAAGTTGTTGAAAGCATAAGTATACCTACCACAGGAAGAAACTAATAATAATTGTGAATGGTGATCCTAGACCTGCACAAACACAAAGAACAAAAACACAATTAGTCCAATATGCAAGTTAGAAACAACATTCCCCATGAAATTCATTTGAAACATGAAAACAAGAAATAATATGAAGAACACAATAAAAAAACTATTAAATCCTATTTAAATGATCAAACTCTCAATCCCATGGGGGAATTGGTGCCATTTTGATGTGGAAAATGGCCATTTCCCAATTCCTTGCAAACTTGATGATCAATGGTGAAGATTTGATGCTCCTTGGTGAAATTTCTCCATAACCTAGCTATGAAAATATGAAAATGGATGAAAATGGATAAAGATGGATGGAGATTGCTCAAAAAATTGAAGATAGTAATGTTGCATGAAGTTGTAGATCCAAAATCCAAATGAGAGCCTCTTATTTATAGATGAGAAAGATGGAGGATGAGGCAAAATGGATGAATGTGGGACAAAAGACCAACCAATGACAGAATGCCACTTGTCAACATGTGAATGGAGAGAGGTGGAGCACATTTTGATGAATGTGCACATAAATGCTATTAGGTGGAATTTCAAAATTGATGAAATGACAAGTTGGAGAGAGAAGAAAATGAAGTTAATGCCACTTGGCTCAAGGCAAAGGACATGTAAGAGGTTTTAAATACCTTGTTGGATGTACAAACCCTTTTGGAGGGATTTTTTGAATTTGAAGAATATTCCCTCTTTGATGCCTTTTTGAAAGTAAATAGAGATTTAATAAATCAATTAAAATGATTTTCATGAGCAAGTTGCAAAAGCTAGAGGATTTGATGGATTAAGATTAGGATTAATCAGGATTTAATTAATTAAGGAGATTACTTGATTTAACAATTTGATTTAGATTTTTGGATTAATTTAAATCAAAGTGAGAGGAATGATGATTTAGACTTAATTAAATAAAGTTTTATTTATTTAATTAAAGAGGATGGTGTTAGATTAAATCAAATAAAGATTAATTTATTTAATTTAAATGAGGTGACATCAGAAGCTAATTAAATAATTGATTTATTTAATTGAAGAGATGGAATGTGATGAATTTAATGAAATAAAGATTATTTAATTAAATGATTAGCAAAGGGGACGATTCAGGATGAACTGGTGTTAGTGAAATTAGAATTAGGTGTATAGGATCAATCAATACATTTTTCGTGTCTACATTTTGCCCCTCTTTGAAACAACACACCCGCTGCGTTGGTTCAAAGAATAAACTACCGAGATCAAAATTCAATTTTTTTTTCAGATGCCTCGTTGTTGCCCTAGTGAGAGAATTATGTTGGTATATTGTGCCTTTGAGAGTTCGGATGAAAATTTGGATTTTTGGGTGATCTCGTGAAAAAAGAGGATAAGGTGCTCGACAGGTCCAGAAAGGGTCCAAAATGCCAAAAACATGCCAAAATGTGAAAAAATGATGCAAAATGACCCTCAGTTGGGCGAAAATGGGATTGGGGGTCCAAAACCTTGGTTGGACGGTTAAATAAGGTAAAAAAACCCTATCTTTCAAGCTTAAATAGGCCTCGAGGGGCCACTTCTAATTCATTTGCACATTCAGCCTTTAGAGATTTCTTGCTTTTGAGCTCTAACCATTGTTTGAGAGGGCGCAACGTGTACTTCCATGACACATTTCAGAGCGAGTTTGAGTGTACCAATGAATCCCAGGCACAAAACCACCGATATGTGACCCTTACCTAACTTTTGTTTTCATTTTTTTGTGTGCATTAATTAGGGTCAAAAGTCAAATTGAGTCAAGTGGCACTATTTGGTGTCGTTGAAAGTGTTAAATTAGTGTCGCGTGGCCTTAAAGTGTGCCGCTATTGAATCTGGCGATGTGGCATCACAATTTAGCAATTAGGGTTTATCTTTCAAAGTGTGTTGCATATGAAAATAACGTTGCGATAGTCTAGTTAGGAATTTAGGTTTTGGGTTCAAACAGGCGTGTGGTCAAATTGCACCATGGCAACAGAGTTTGGAACTTTGAGGTCCCCAATGACACAGTTTGGATCTTTCAAACAACGATGCCATTGCAAACAATGACACATTTGTTGTTTTGGTCACGAAAACCTCAAATGGGATCTTGGTTTTTTACGAAACTTGATGTTGGGACTTTACTGATGCAGGAGGATATGGAGCTAGTACACTCATGGGAGTATAGGTCCTTGATTTTGAGTAGACTGACTGGATTGCATGAGTTGCTCCAGGAGCACCTGGGAGCGATTGGGCTTTAGTATGTTGCATATGCTCCAACCATCAGGACATGCCTAAGGATGATGACATCATTGGCAGAGAGATGGCATAGTGAGACGTCCTCATTTCACTTCCCTACAGGCGAGGCGACAGTGACCTTGGAGGATGTGTGGCGCATTCTTCATTTGTCGATCCATGGAGAGTAGGTGATCTATGATGTGGATGTCAGGACAAATGCCTATTATTAGGTTATAGGCCTGGATGAGATCATCTTCACAAAGGGATAGATTGAGTTGGAGCGATATAGGACCTCGGTATCTCAATTCCAATTGATAGTAGCAGCTATTATCTCAAGACTTGTGGCACCAGATCAGTGCAGCTAATACTTTAGTCTAGGGTGGGATCTTGCCCAGGAGCAGATGCTCCGTTGGAGAGAATTCTTTTCATGGGGGCCAGTGATGCTGGCCTCCCTCTACCATGACTTGCACGAGTTTGTATATTGTGATAGCAGGGCTATCAGAGCAGGAATTACACTTCTCCACATTTGGGCCTAGGAGCACATTACAGTGCTTCTCCCACAAGTTACACCAGTTGACATGGAGCCAGATGACCCAACTGTCTAGAGATACAAGGGTGGTTTGACTTTTACTCATACATGAGCAGTTGATATCCCTCACTAGAGGAGGGTGATTGATGAGATGACAGTCTTTACTTGGAGGCCTTGGCTTAGTATGCCCACTTGGTACGACAATGTACAACAACTATTCTTTGCAAGGTAGGACTAAATTATGCAAGGCAATGAGCACACCATGATAGAGTGTTATCTGCTCGATCGGGTGGCTAGATAATTCGGTGAGGCACAAGACAAACCCAATGACCAATATGTGGCCATATTTGTGCATACTATGAGGGAGACTACATGGGGTCAGACGATCCCTATAGATGAGGCAGTGGACAGTTTTAGGTAGTTGGTGGCCATGCCATGGCCATATGATTAGGGGCCAATGGACCCAAGGACCACACATGCATATCACGATTGATTTCGTCCTCCTATCAGATTGACAGTTCTCGGCACATTGTTACCATGACGGAGACCCCGAGGTTGATCAATACGGTGAGGGCGGGGGCAAGGAGGCAAAGGAGATGGGGATGGAGAAAAAGATGGTGACAAAGGTAGAGGAGGAGGTGGACCACCTCCAGATCAGCGGGGCTAGAGGGATCAGGCACATGGTCAGAGGGGTGGAGATAGAGACCAGCAGAGAGATGGGGACAGGTAGCCTCTTAGAGATAGGGATCCACAAAGAGATGCCCTGAGGGATGATTAGTAGCAACCCCCACCACCCCCACCACCATCACATCTAGATTAGAGGGATTTCCTCATTCAACAGTTGCAGGAATAGGTTGCCACATTGATGGTCGAGCAAGATCAGGCCCGTGTAGAGCGAGACCAAGCCATACAGCAAAGATAGGCCATCGAGCTTCAGTTGGCACATGAGACTAGGAGACGCCAACAGCTAGAGGCTACACAGGGTAAGAGAATCTCTACAAGGATGTATCATGATGCAGTTAGAGAGGTGGAGTACTACAGAGTTCGCTATCATCAGGCAGTACCTCAAGCGGCCCAGGCACCAGACTTTTCATAGCAGACAAGGAAGAGGCAAGATTCGTCGGGTGAGGGGAGCAGCCATCAAGGCTAGCCTCATAATTTTGATCATAAACACCATTATTTTTGCAATCCACAGGCTTGTTTTTGATAGCCCCGTGGGCAATTGTATACTTTGATTGATATACACATATTTGATCCTAGTTCTTTGTACGGTGACAATTGTATATTATTTTGACGATATATGATATGATATGGCTGATTTGAGATATGATGTGTTCTATTTATGCATGATGGATGGATGTTTTTACTTTTCTATATGCAATGATATATATGTGATGCGATGACTATCTTATGTGATGCATGTATGATTCTATATTATGTGATGTTATGATGTGATGCAATGATTATGTAGATGTTTATGGATGGTTGGATGCATTTCTTTTTCAATATCTTTTTATGTACTTTTTATGATGATAATGTATGGATGATATGGATGCACATGTTATGATACACAAATGGTTTAAAATGCTTAGACTAACAACTCTATATGGATGATGATGTTATATGCTATGATCATGAGATGTATGAGATGCTCTTTTTTTCTTTTCAGTACTTTTCCAACATGTATGGATGACATGATGATGCCCATGATATGATGTTGTATATGTGATTATGCAATGGATGTTTTTGATGATGCATATGATATGATTTAATAATGCCTATGTGATGATACTTTTATGTTTATGTGATGAATGCAAATGTATGGTTTGTGAGATGTTTAGAATAACCAATCTATATTATGAAATGCATGCGAGATGATTAATGATTCCTACATGATATGCCATGGTATGCATTATGCTGATGATTTGTGGATGCAGGATGGATGCATTATGTTGATGGTTTGTGGATGCAAGATGGATGCATTAGTGATGATTTTGATTAACTGTCATTGTACCATGTTAGCATGGAAAGAAGGAAGAAGAAAATAAGAGAATCCAACAAGCCAACTTATTAGAGATTATGATGATGATGATGATTTGCTTATCAGGAATTGGGATTTTAAAAGGGCTATTTACCTTATGTTTGATAACACATAGAGGCATGATGCATCAAGGTATAAAGAACCAGGGTGGCGTTGCAACTAGTGTGATGGAATTTAACTCGACAATTAGGTAGGAATACTATTGTTCACACCTAACATATGAAACCTTATCTAAAATGCAGTTCAAATATTCCAAACATCTCAGACCAAAACATAGAAAGGCGAGTCTTCATATGTGGTCAACAAGACACCTAAAACATCCTCCCTACACCCAAACGAAGCACACATGACCAAGGTTAGATTATAAAAATATCCAACAAGAAGAACAGATAAAAAGATAATGATCATTGCCCTATTCCTTTCTCTCTAAATCCCCTTGTTTGGACATCATCGAGAGGTCATTGGAATGAGCACAAATAAGATAATTCAAAAGACAAAGATAGTGTAAACAAACAAGCTAATGTCCTTCATACTGCTAGCCAAGACTAAACTACGGTGGTGCCTGATGTTGATGTCCATTGTAGGAAGGATGCATCCTAGGACATGATGTTATCAAATGATTTTGGGATTGACTGTATGATAGGCTATTAGTACCAAGAGTTGACTAACTTGTTTACTTACTGACCTAGACTTTAGACCTTGACATTTGAGTTTTCACTTTTAACCTGCTAGACTTGTTTTTGACTGTTTCAACAAAGGTTGGGGATGATGATGATTTATTATGAGTGATGTTTATTGTGGGTGAAAGTGAGATGGGACAGATGGATTTTTTCAAATATTTGGATGTTTTTGATGTTTTGAAATGTTTTAAGGCTATTTTTTTGTATGTTTAAGATTTTACAAATGTTTTGATTTCCAAATTTTCCAATGTTTTGGTGTTTTCTAAGATTTTGACCAAGAGACTAACCTAAAGACCTATCCTAGGGGCCTCGGGGGTTGATCAACATATTAGCCTTTCCTACATGATACACACAGAGACCACGTAGTTTGACTGACACAGACTCGATTATTGATGAGATATGAACAATTGGATTGCTAGTTTATTGTAACAGACTCCTAAAGGACTGACCTAAGTGTCTTGGGGGATGATCAAAGATCAACCTTGCCTACGTTTAGTGCTCAGAGACCCGTAGTTCGACAAGATGACTCTGTTTTTGACTTTTTGACCTATTTTTGGATTTTGATATGTTTTGAATGTTTTTGGATTTTCTTGATTTTCTAATGTTTTTGGATTTTTTTATTTTTTGATGTTTTTGGAATTCTTGATTTTAGGAAGATTTTAAGAATATACATGAGTCTGATCCAATGAGAACATAACCCCAGCACAATGCAATAGACTACTCCAATACAGGCAGGACAAACTAACCTTGAGAATGGTCCGAGTAGTACTAGGAGGGATCATGACACGAACATAGGACCAAGCTATGATGCAGATGTGGACGGGTGATGGATGGAGATATGGGATATGATAGATGATGGAAGCGTGATGGATGGATGAATGAGTCGTGGAGATCCTGGTGGATGGAACATGCTTATTTATACAAGGCGCATGTTTGCCAGGTTTCCATCAAGGTACTTGCCCAAAGTGCCACCAAAGTGGTTTTCACTAGAGGACGATTTTTCTCTTTAATGTTTTTAATCCTTTTTTTGATTTTTTGGGATTTTTTTATTTTTGATTTTTTTGTTATCACCAAGACACTTGTTTGCTAGGTTTTTATCAGGGTGACCATTTTTTCAGGACATCTTCTCATTTTTGTATTTTTTGGTTTTACACCCTGCAAGATTAGGCATAAAACTTTTTGAGATGGGAGCTATTCATGAGCTTTTGCAGAGGCTCACCTTCGGGTGTGGATAACTGATATGCCCCTGAATTTTAGCTTACTATGATGACGAAGGGTCCCAACCAATTGGGTTCAAACTTTCCCTTACTATTTGGATTTGGAACATTCTTCTAATTCTCCTTCAGCACAAGCTCTCCTACTTGGAAGGTTTGACTCTTGATCTTCTTGTTATAACTTTGCTTAAGATGGTTCTGATAGACTTGGAAATGGTTTAAGGAATCCACGCATCACTCATCCAACAATTCTAGCTCATTTAATCTTGATACCTAATATTCTTCATTTGTGATGAGATTCTGTAATGATATTCTCAAGGATGGGAGCTTGATCTCAATAGGGAGAATGGATTCTAATCTGTTGACTAGGGAGAAGGGGGTGGCACCTGTTGGTGTGCAAATACTTGTTTGATAAGCCCATAGGGCAGGATTCAATTGGAGGTTCCAATCACAACCAACTTCATTGACCATGTTCTTGAGGATTTTTAGGATGGTTTTATTTGTAGCCTCAACTTGGACATTTCTTTGAGGATAGTACGAAGTGGAAAAGCGATGTTGAATTTTGAACTTTTGGCATAGGTCACGAACATCATGATTTTTGAAAGGTGTCCCATTATCTAAGATAATGGCTTGAGGGACACCATAGCAGAAAATTAAGTAGTTCAAGATGAACTTTGATATCTGTTTTCCTGGGATATAGGTCATGGGAATGACTTCGACCCACTTCGTAAAATACTCAGTGGTAGTGATGATGAACTTATGTCTACTAGATGAGGTAAGGGTAATTTTTCCAACAAGATTGAGCCCCCACTGTGAAAAGGGCCAAGGTGTAACAATCAGGTGGAGCTCCTAAGCTGGTGCATGGATGAGATCCCCATGTAGCTGACACTACAAACACCTTTGGACATAGTCATGTGCTTCCCTTTCCATTGTAGGCCAATAGTACCCAGTCCTCAACAATTTCTTGGCCAAGGTCATACCACTCAAATGTGAACCAAAAATTTCGTTATGTACCTCGGTTAAGGCAGTCAATGCCTTCTCAACGTTTAAGCAACGTAACAGGGTTCCTTCAATGCTTCTACGGTAAAGGGTGTAGACATGGAAAATATACCAATCACACCTGATCTTGTTTTATTAACACCATTTCATCCTAAATCACCCTTCAATCTAACCATTTAATCAAATACCCTTATTTGATTAAATTCATCAATCTTCCTCGATTAAATAAATCATTTATCTAATTAAGTCATTCTTTCTTGTTAATTAAATCAATCAATCTGATCTAATTAAAACCTTATTTAGTTTAATCTAACATCACCTCTCTTTTTTTAATTCAAGGGGTAAACGCTTTTGACCGAAGCTATGAACCGGAATACAACCATTCAACAATACCACCCCAACAGGGTTTGAACCTTGGTGGCAAGAAAGGCCACCTTGAAACCATCACACCATGCCAATACTGGCTAACATCACCTCTTTTAATTAAATAAATAAAAAATATTTCTTTAATTAATCTTGAAATCATATTCTCATATTTGATTTAAATAAACCCATAAATCTAAATCAATATGTCACATCATTTTAATCCTCATTAAATTAATTAACCCTTAATTAATTTAATCCTAATCCATGTCCCATCCTCTAGCTTTTGCAACTTGCACATGAAAATAGATTTAATTCATTTATTAAATCTCTATTTTCTCTCAAAAGGCATAATAAAGGAATATTCCTCAAATTTGAATTCAAAGTCCAAGTGGATGTTGTCCTTCCAACAAGGCATAATTTACTCCACCTAATAAGTCCTTTTGCCTTGAGCCAACTGGCATTCAATGCATTTTCTTTCCCTCTTACATGTCATTTCAACAATTTCAAATTCCACCTAATTGCATTTATTGACACAGTCTTCAAAACTTGCACATCCCTCATCCATTCACATGTTGACAAATGGCATCTTGCCATTGGTTATTTCTTAGTCCCACATTGCTCTCTTTTGGACATTATTCCAACTTGACATTCTATAAATAAGAGGTCTTATTCCTCATTTCATCATCCACAATCCAAGTATAATTATTATAGTCATTTTTAGTTCATCCACAACTTGAGTAAACTTAATATACTCAAATTCATAGCAATCTTCATCCATCTCATTGAGTTTTATAGCTAGGCTATGCAGATTTTATCTTGGAGCATTCATTAATCTTCATCAAAGTGGATCACTCTTCATCATCAATCAACAAAGCTTGCATAGGAGTTGGGAAAGGGCCAATTTCCACGTCAAATTGGTACCAACTCCCCCAAGAGATCAAGAGTTTGCATTGCATTTAAATACAATTTACTATCTTTCATTTATGATTGTTTATGTTCTTCATTTCGTTCATTTTTATTGCAATTTGAATGGATTTCTTGGGGAATCATGATACTAACTTGCATTTGATCTAATAGTGTTTGCCTCTTTTGTTTGTGCAGGTTGGAAATCTTGGTTCACAAAGGGTATCTCCTAGGATGACAAAACAGGACGACTTCTTTACAAAGGCTCTTTTGAGGTTTAGGGTTATGTTAGCGGGGAGGACTCCTATTCTCAAGTAAGTGTATATATATCACGATACCAAGGATCACCGGGACCAATGATTTTGCACACAAATTCAGACTTTGGTACCTCTAATACAGGCATGAGAAGCTGCTCTACAAGGAATTCTTGCTTTGGGACGTTGTGTGGGACATCTAGGAGTGATCTGATTGTAGCCGTTGCATCCACCACTTTGTTGTTTGCTCTTGGGAGCTTCTCAAATGTGATATCAATGAAGAACTCCTTGAGGCTTTCTACCAACTTCTTGTAGGGAGTCAACTTGTCATCTTTTGTTTGATACTAATTGTTGACATGGTTGATTATGAGTTGTGAATCTCTGTAGACCTTAAGTGTCATGATTTGCCACTGCACTGCAATTCTTAGCCCTATGATAAGAGCCTCATACTCTACAATGTTATTTGTGCATGGAAATGACAACTTGTATGATTTAGGTATGAAATCCCCTTGTGGGGTGATGAAAAAGATCCCTACTCCCGACCCATGTTGTGTATAGGATCCATCAAAGTACATTTTCTAATGATCTACTATACTTAGGTTGAATATTGATTCGTCGGGGAATTCTGATACAAGTGGATTCTCTGAGTATATTGGTGCCTCTGCTAGTTGATCTGCAATTGTTTGTCCCTTGATGGCCTGCATTCCACATACTCAATGTCATGCTCTGACAGAATCATGACCCACTTAGTTGTCTGTCTTGTAAGATTTGCCTTGGAAAGAAGGTACTTAAGGGGGTCTATCTTTGTGATGAGCTTTATTTGATGTGCTAGCATTGAATGTCTAAATTTTCATGCTACGAACACAACTACCAAGCAAGCTTTCTCAATGGATGTGTAGTTCATCTCATGTCCCACCATAGTTTTGTTGATATAATAGATAGCTCTCTCTTTCTTGTTTTCATCATGTTGTGCTAAAAGAGTGCCGAGAGCTGCCGCTATTGTTGATAGACATGAGGACAGGAAATGTGAGTAAATATTCCTTGATCTTGTTGAAGGCTTGATCCACTTATCATCCCACTTGTATGCTACCCCCTTGTGGAGTAGATGAGAATAGGGGATAGTCTTTTCTGCTTGTTGCGCTATGAATTAGTGGATGGACTAGAGTCTTCCTTGTAATCCTTTTAGTTGTTTCAATGTTTTTGGTTCCTCCATTTTGAAAATTTCCTTGACCTTAGCATGATCTATTTCAATCCCTCTCATAGACACAATATACCCAAGGAGCTTCCTTAACTGTACTCTGAAGACACACTTCTTTGGATTGAGTTTGACTTTGTATTCTTCTAACCTATCAAAGATGGAGCCCAATTCGGCTATGTGATCTCATCTTTTCTTTGATTTGGCCAATATATCATCCACGTAATCTTCCACAGTTTTGTGAATCATGTCATGAAAGATTAGTGTCATGGCCTTCTAATAGGTTGCTCCTGCATTTTTAAAACCGAACGACATCATATTCCAGCAATATGTTCCCCATGGGCAAGTGAAAGTTATTTTGTGTTGGTCATCTTTGGCTATCATGATTTGGTTGTAACCTGAGAATCCATCCATTAATGATAGCATCTCATGTCCTATTGTCATATCCACAATCATGTTGATATTCGGTAGTGGAAAGTCATCCTTGGGACATGCTTTGTTGAGGTCTTTGAAGTACATGCAAATGCGAATGCCCCCAGTGGGATTTGAAATAGGTACAAGGTTTGAGACCCACTCTAGATAATCAATCGGTTGTATGAATATTGCATCTAGGAGCTTTTGTAACTCTATTTTGACCAACAATGTTATCTGGGGATGCATCTTTATTAGTTTTTGTCTCATATGCTTTGCTTCAGGATATACTGCTAGGTGATGAACCACCACATCTAAATCAAGTCCAGGCATGTCGGAGTAGGTCCATGCAAAGTTTATCTTTCTTTTTATTAAGAACACAGCTAGAAGTTCCTTTTCTTTGGTGAGAAGTGACTCTGCATAGAATGTTATGTGTGGTAGTTCTTCTGTTCCCAAGTTGACTGGATTGCACTTCTGTGCTAAGACCACTGATTTCTCCTTATGAATTGCACTAAGGGGAAGATTGAACCCTTCATCCTTCGATGCCTTAGAGAAGTTTTCACCATTGGATGTGTCCTTTATTTTTACTGTTTTCAGGTCAGAGAGTGCCACAGTGTGGTTTTCACTCAAAGACCTAGAGATTACTCTCATATTTTCACTTTTGCGACTGAAGGATTCAATTGTTACCCCATAATAATCTTGTGTGTCCAATATGATGTCAAAATCAACCTTGTGATCTTCGTATGGTATCGTATCCCACAATCCCATGAATTCTAAGAGCGCCTCATCATTTTCAAATGTGTTCAAAATTGGTGGTCCTCGTTGGTTGTAATCAATGAGTTGGGGATAGACTAGGTTTATTTCATGGGTTTTATGGTCTAACTCAAAAGATAGGGTGTTAATCATGAGCAGGGAGGAATCTTCGAAAAGCATAGGCAAGTCAGTTATGGGATCCTCATCATTGCTACACACATCGGTTATGTCAAAGGTAAAGTTGTCTTTGAATGGACTTGTGGATACTAGCAATTGAAGGGTAGATGTCGATAGTTAAGAGTGAGTTTTGACCTTCTTAATCAGGGTCGCTTTGCCAAGTATGGTCACCTTCAGAGGGGTACATTCGAGGCCAAGATTTCTTATACGCTTCTTAGTGACAAGGGGTTCAAATAGGTCATCATCCTACCCAAGTTTCTTGTTTCTTCCATAGCCCATACCAAGCATCATTTGTAGTCCTTTGTTGCTCTCATCCATTAGAAGATCAGGCACAACCCTTTCATCTTGATATAGGAGACTGGATATGTCTCTTTCATCCACTATTTCCTAACTTAGATCTCCCCAACTTCTGAATCTAGAAGGGTTTGTTTTGAAGGTGTGGGATGATGTTTTAGCTAGCTGGGGTTGCTCATGAGTCCTAAGAGATTAAGGTAACCCCCCTATGAAAAAATCACTTTTCTTCATTCTATAATCCCCACATCCATTGTCTTGGATAATGACCTTGATTTTAGATATATCAGGAATGGCGGGTTTCTTTGTCTTAGAAGTGGAGGCTAATGTAGCTGGGTCTACATACAGATTTGTGGGGCCTTCATCATTCTTTAGGACTTGGGGGATTTTATAGTATTTTTTTTCCAGGCTCTTGCAGTAGGTAAAGGGCTCGGGATCACCATGAATTGCGACCTCTTGATTTTGATATGAGAATTTGATGCATTGATGAAATGTTGATGTGACTGTTTGCATCCCATGGATCCATGAACAACCCAAGAGGATGTTATAAGGTAAATCAAGGTCAAGGACCTAGCATGTGGTTTCCATAATGGCTGGCCCTACTTGAATAGGAAGCTGGATAGTCCCTTGAGACACTCTTTCCTAATCATCACATGCTCTGATTGTGATACCTTTTCCTTTTTCAATGACATCCTCTGAGAATCTTAGATTCTTTATTAGTTTGAGGGAACAAATGTTTAGACCCACACTCCCATCCACCAAGACCCTTTTGAATTTGTTTTTATAAACCAGGATTGGAGAACATTAGGATTCTTGGAGTGATGATATTTCCAACCATAGCTTGGAACTGGTCAGTATCAAGATCCGTGGAGACAGTGGATGAAGACAATGCTTCCTCTAGGATTTTTCTATGTGCTAGCGATATCTTCAACAACTCCATGATGGAGATATGAGCAGGGGTTCTTTTTAGCTAGTCTAGGACATTATATCCATTAGGAATGGATTTTGGATTAGAGGTGCATGCCCTAGGTGGCTGTGATGGTCCAACAATGTTGACCTTGTCACCACGTGTGGTGACTCCACAATCAACTTTGGCTCCTTTGATATTAATGGTAGTGACCATTTCCTTTATGGATGTGACAACACGATCATACACATGGTTCACATTGGAATACTTGGTCTTTCCACAGTTGTTCCCTTGGTTATGATCCGACATCGAATTCATGTATATTTTTAGGTCTTGATTTCCAACTAGTTGTTCAACATTTATGACCTTTTCATTGATGAGGTCTTGGATCAAATTTTTCAACCTCATATAGCTGGCTATTGTGTGCCCCTTGATATTTTGAAAATCACAAAGGTGGTTTTCATTGTACCGTGATAGTTTTACTTGGGGTTCCTAATAGTTCTCATAAGTGGGAATTTTGAAGAGATTTTAGTTCATCAGTTTCTTCATGACTGATTCAATTGGTTCCCTAAGGGTTGTGTACTTCCGCTTGGAGGGATTTTTGTTTTGTGGGGGTGGTCGCCCTTGATTGTGGGATGGTTGTTGTGATACCATGTTGGCTTGCATGTTGTTTCAATTATTTCCTTGTGGTTGTTGGTATGTCCAGGTGTTTTGTTTCAGAGCGCTGATTATGACCTTGGCGTCCACCACACCATCATTAGTGACATTCTTGTTTTTTGCCCACGTGCAAGGTTTTTTGTTATAGCTAGTGGATGGGAAGTTGTCTTAATGTTTTGGATATGTGGGTGTCCCCCCTTGTGCAATAAGGGCTCATTCGATGTTGAGCACCTTGGGGATCAAATGGTTGTATGTGGTGATACATTGCATCTTAAGATGGAATGCCAAGGTTTTCTTGAGATTAGCAATGATGGTGCAAACTTGTTGTTCTTTCAGCATGCCCCATTTTCTCATGTTGGCCTTGGATTGCCATCATTGTAAGAAGGAAGCAAATGATTCCCCCCTTAGCTTGTTTAAGAGCTGATAGTTCTTCTAGACTGACATCCATACCTATATTGAATGCATAGTTTTTTATGAACATGTTTATAATCTCTTGTAACTTTTTGATGCTAGGAGGAAGGTGAAAGAACCACTCCATGGCGAGACCATCCAAACTTCGAGGAAATAGCTGCATCAGATATGTATCATCATATGTGACCTCCATGCAATGTACTTGGAATTCCCTGATGTGATCTTCAAGGTTTCTCATCCCATGGTATTTCTCAAATTTTGGGATTTCAAACCCCTTTGGGAATGGTACCATTGCAAGGCTCCTGTCAAAATGATAGGGGAAAAATTTGCTTGGTGTCTTTGTTGTTTTCCCTAATTGGAGATCAAGCAATTGTTGTGAGAGAAATTTGATTTGTGTTGTCATGTCGTCTTGCGGATCAGGAGGTGGAGTGAAGATGTTTTGAAGTGGTCAAGGTGTTTAAGTGATGGATGGAGTGTTGGGTATGTTGGTGGGAGTTTGTTGCAAGCTCTGCTATGCGATCAAGGCTTGCTGATATGCCTGCATTTGTTGTTGTGCCAACAATGTTTGTTTTTGGTCTTGTTGTTTTTGTGCCAACACTACTTGTTGTTAGTCTTGTTGTTGTTGTGCCAACAAGGCTTGTTGTTGGGCTAGTAATTGGGTTGCTTCCTATTGCACTTGATACTGTTGCAGGGATTGCTGATATGCTTGCTACTAGGCTACTTACAGTTGTGCCTGGTATTGCACTTGGTATTGGGCTTGTGCTTGTTGGGTAGCCTGGGTAGCCTATGTGACTTGTGCAGCTTGAGCAACTTGGGTGGCTTGTTGTTGTTGCAACAAAGCTTGAGCTTGGGTAGCTTGTGCTTGTTGTGTTTTTTGTTCTTGTTGTGCAGCTTGAGCTACTTGAGCGGCTTGCACTTATTGAGAAACTTGTTGTGTAGCTTGCGTGTTCTGTGCTTGAAATTACTGAAGTGCCTTTTGATAGGCATGTTGTGTCACTTGCAACGTGATGCTATATTAATTGGCCACATTTGGTCTTAGTGGCGGTGGTGGTGGCGGATTCATAATGGTGTTTGTTGTTGTGATGAGAGGTACCATTGTATGGATGATAGGAACCTATGTGGTGGACGGTGCGATTGATATGCTTGGTCCTTGAGAGATCACATTTATGGATGGTGCAATGATTTCTTGGGTTGCTTGGATGGTTGCCACTTGTTGTTGTGATATCGATGGAAACATCAAAGGACTTGGTATGATGTTTTGATTGATGATTGGGGGGTTGTTCTGATTTTGTTGATTGAGTGGTGGCAAAGGCGATATCCCTAAACCAAGAAGTGGTGTGGATGTTAATGGAAAAGGTGGAAGTGGCGGGAAGATAGGAGGTGTGTTCCCTTAAGAGAATGTTGATGATGAGGGGTCAAATATGTCCCTTGGTCCAAATATCCCACCTTCTCTTTATGAAGTCATAGAGAGAGAGGTTTGTGTGTTGAGAGGATATGTTGGTGTTGTGTGAAAAGATGATGGATCATTGGGGTCATGAAAGGTGAGCAGAAATATGGGTGTAGTGGATTCAATGGGATGAATTGACCCAAGATGGTGTTTGCATCCAAATCTTGGTTGTTCACAAGGGGGTGTGTTTGTAGTGCATGAAGCAATGAGCTCCCATTTTTGACAATTGGTTGAGTTGGAGCAATGAATGTTGTGATTTGGGGGATGGTTTGAGTGATGCTTTGAAATGGAGGTATGGATGATATTAGGGGCATAATCCCAAGAGGCTTCTCCACAAGAGTGCTCACATCATAGTTGGAAGGGAGTTTAGCCCCTTCTTTAGCCAATTCTAGCATGTATTGTGAGTGATTGAGCTTCATCATGGCATTGACAATTTTGTGAGTCTAGGGATTTTGGACCATTTCAATAATTTCATCTTGAGTCATCCCTAGAACAATGTTAGTGATGTCCTCCACTTGGCCACCTTCCTCTTGATGATCTTGTGGAAGTGGAGGAAGATTGAGCATGGGATTGCTAGACCCAACGGGATTGATTTTGGAAGTGGTTTGACTTAAGTCACTTGAAGTGGATGTTTCTTTGTTCATTTCCATGTTCTTCTTGTGTTGAGATCTAGTTTGGACCATAAAATGAGGATCAATTTTCAGGAATGGGAGGTGAACCTTTAATTCCTTGGATTGATCTAAACTTTAGGTACAAAAAAGAAAGTCTAAGATATTAAGGATAAAAGATGGTGATGGTGATAATGAAAGATGAACGATTGGTGAGTGATTGAACTCTTAAGGAGATGCTAAACTTTAGGACTTTGGATTGATGTTTGATTTTATTTTGGATCTTTGATTTTGATTTCGTTTGATTTGATTTTGATTGTATTTGATTTGGATAATGAACTCATAAAATCTAAGAGGTTGGATGTTGTCCTAGAGTAAACTTGTCCACAAGATGATAATTTAACTAAGTGTGTAAAGAAGAATTCATCTATATGCACTTAGTCAAACAAGATGATTTGGATTTTGATTTCAAAGGATTTGCCCAAAGTTTAGCATAAAGGATTTTTTCAAGATTTCGAAGAGTTGTTTGTGAGGTGACTTTGATTTTGATGTTTGAAGAATGGATGAGAGTGTTTTTATTTTGATCCTAAGAGACTTAGAGAGAATTTTTTTACTAGACCAAGGTGTTGAAGAACATGTTAATACTTCCTATGTGAGATACTCAAACCTTTGAAAGAGATTTGGATTTTGACAATAGTAAAATGAATACAGATTTGGATTGTTCCTTGATGCATGTTTGTAAAAGTTGCAAGTCAATCTTTCTCTAAATTCATAAAGCATGGAGAAACATTTCTTGCGAGCTTTTTGACTAAGACCTTTGGAATTTGGTTTTCAGATTTTTATCTTTCGGGAAATCATTTGGAAGAGCACATGTGTGGGGTCCAATTGTTTCTTATCTTTTCTTAATGAGTTCTTTTTACCACAAACAAATTCTTGATTAGGTTATCAAAATAAATGTCTAATGTCCCAATTTCTTCTCATCCCACATATTCCATTATGTGGAAATTAAGGAAATTAAGGAAAAAGTTCCATATTGTTGACTTTAGTAAGAGCAAATGGAGATATAAATTCAAATGCTTAGAAGCCTCTAAGGATAGAATCCCTAGGGAAGGCAATAAAACTTGAACGTCATCAAAGGTATTTGCTTCCTTTAAAGGGTTTGAATTTTGATGATCATGTTTAAATGTTTTTTTTCCAATGTTTAAGATCCAAGCAAAGTGTTTTGATTCCAAGAAAATTCACAACCCTATGGATAGTGAAGAGGCAATATTTGTTGAATCCCCACTTGGATAAATCCAACTTCCCTTATTATTGGTGGATGATTAAAAGCTTGACCACATTGGCTTCCCTCCACAACACTCACTTCTACAGGTTAGCGAAGCTTTAGCATCCATGAAAATTCCATGGAATACTTCTCATCTCTACCAAGAACCACAAAAATGTGGGGCAGCTTCAAAACGATCGTTCTTGCACCAACAAATAGATAAGGATTTGGACTTCTAAACAAAAGGTTATAGTATAGGCATTCCATTTGTGGGGGATCATCCATACGGAAAGAGACCATTGCTTCCCTTCTTGTCAGAACAATCCTCATGATACTTGAACTTTCCTCAAGTACCCACAATTATATACCAAGTGGAAGTCGCTCGGCTTTAGCATGTTCCTGGTTGGGTTGTTCCTTGGGTGATTACTTTTTAGGCAGGCCCTGAAAGGGTAAAAAAAAAGCAAGTAAACACATGCGTAGTTCGATCAATCTTTGTTTGCATGAACAAAGAGAGAACACACGCAATATACTCCACTCACACTAGCAAGATTTTGTTCAATTTTAAGAATCCAAATTGACGTGTGGAGGCAATCACTTATACAACTTAATATCACAAAAATCTTTTTGATTTTCAAGATCGTCATGAGGCGTGAGAGAAGCACACACATCTTTTAAATGATATTAGTTTGGCTAAGAGATTACAAAACATAAAAGGCACATGTTCATTTTAATCCTTCAAAGCAAGAATTGGATTCTTTTTAAGCACCAATATTGAAGTCTAAGATTTGTTTCTTCAATTGCTAAGTCCAAAAAAAAATCTAGTAAGTTGCCTAAGGTTCTTTTTAATCCCTTTGTTTTGTTCTTTTTAGAGCCCAAACGAAAAATTATTGAGTCCTAAAAACCATGAAGATGACAAACTCCTTAGAAAAGGGATTACAATTTACCCCCAAAGTGTTTAAAAACACTTGATACAATGAAATGATGATGCAATAGAGAAGTCTTTTTCTTTGTTTCCTCCCTTCACTTTTGATCAAGCCAACCTACAAAAACTGGTTAACACTACAAAAATAGAAGCCAAAAAACCAGTTAGGAGACAAAAGCAATCAAAATGAAAAAGCACATGTTGAAATTAATTTGAAAACTGCCTTTTACCCAACTCCGGCGACATAGTCTACGATGGCGACGTAGTTTGAAAGAGTTAGTGGTGTTGTATGGTGACATTGGGACTGATAACGGTAGACTGTGGAAAAACCAGTGACCAAATATGCATCATTGTTTTGACCAGCGACAGAGTTTGGAGTTTGGATGACCGATCGATAGGAGGATGACTCAAGTGTCACTGTTTAGAATTCAAATTTTAGGCAGAAATGACTCAGCCTCATAGTTTGGATTTTGATAGCGTCACTAAATAGCGTCGCTAGATTGATAGAGGCTCTGTCAGCGGCGTTGTTTTCATGTAGACACAAAAACTTCAAGAAACAACAAAATTTCTCAAAAAAAAACATGTTAGATTCTTTAGATTCGCCCTCCTAAAACCAAAATGTGAATGGTGATCCTAGACCTACACAAACACAAAGAACAAACACACAATTAGTCCAATATGCAAGTTAGAAACAACATTCCCCATGAAATTCATTTGAAACATGAAAACAAGAAATAATATGAAGAACACAATAAAAAAAGCTATTAAATCCTATTTAAATGATCAAACTGTCAATCCCATGGGGAAATTGGTGCCATTTTGATGTAGAAAATGGCCCTTTCCCAATTCCTTGCAAGCTTGATGATCAATGGTGAAGATTTGATGCTCCTTGGTGAAATTTCTCCATAACCTAGCTATGAAAATATGAAAATGGATGAAAATCGATAAAGATGGATGGAGATTGCTCAAAAACTTGAAGATAGTAATGTTGCATGAAGTTGTAGATCCAAAATCCAAATGAGAGCCTCTTATTTATAGATGAGAAAGATGAAGGATGAGGCAAAATGGATGAATGTGGGACAAAAGACCAACCAATGACAAAATGCCACTTGTCAACATGTGAATGGAGAGAGGTGGAGCACATTTTGATGAATGTGCACATAAATGCTATTAGGTGGAATTTCAAAATTGACGAAATGACAAGTTGGAGGGAGAAGAAAATGAAGTTAATGTCACTTGGCTCAAAGAAAATGACATGTAAGAGGTTTTAAATGCCTTGTTGGATGTACAAACCCTTTTGGAGTTGGATGTACAAACCCTTTTGGAGGGATTTTTTGAATTTGAAGATTATTCCCTCTTTGATGCCTTTTTGAAAGTAAATAGAGATTTAATAAATCAATTAAAATGATTTTCATGAGCAATTTGCAAAAGCTAGAGGATTTGATGGATTAAGAATAGGATTAATCAGGATTTGATTAATTAAGAAGGAGATTAGTTGATTTGACAATTTGATTTAGATTTTTGGATTAATTTAAATCAAAGTGAGAGGAATGATGATTTAGACATAATTAAATAAAGTTTGATTTATTTAATTAAAGAGGATGGTGTTGGATTAAATCAAATAAATATTAATTTATTTAATTTAAATGAGATGGCATTAGAAGCTAATTAAATAAAATTGATTTATTTAATTAAAGAGATGGAATGTGATTAATTTAATCAAATAAAAATTATTTAATTAAATTATTAGCAAAGGGGATGATTCAGGATGAACTGGTGTTAGTGAAATTAGAATTAGGTGTATAGGATCAATAGTACATTTTTCATGTCTACAAAAATAATATAACTATTAAAAATAATAATAATATAACTTATATATAATAATAAATTATATATTATTATATATAGTAATTGCTAACTCTTCAAATTTGCACCCTTGCAAGGTTGTGGAAACTCAGCAAATTTGGAGCAACATGGTAACACTCCTAGACTACAGGTCACCTAAGCTTGGAGTGAACCTCCAATAAGGCTGGCTCCTAATTGGTGTCACCTAATCTATCTCTTGATGGGAAAAGGGGAGAAAGAAACATGAAAAGAAAACTATACCCCTATGGTGAAGCACCTAAATGATGCCAAGTGTAATACTGTTACTTTTACCCACAAGAATGATCAACAACTTAAATAGTGGCTTACACAACTGAAAACTTCATATGTCTTTGCATCAATGCTTTATAACTAGGCTAAAAATGTCAAGGACAACATCTAGAAGGAAGTGAAAATTCCTTCACAACTTAGACTCTCTCTTGAACTAAATCAACACATGTTATGACCTACAAGTTCACATTAACTACATAAAGGAAAAGAAAAACAACAAAAAATCAAAGGGAGATAGTTCTACCATAAGATTTCATCAACCGGTTTAAAAAGCTTTCACAATAAAACAACAAAATGAGAAGGTAAAATAGATTAACTTATTGATCAAAAGGTGTTACAACCATTTTTCATGCTTGTAAATGAGTCCCAATTATATCTCCTATTGAAAGAGCTCCAAAATAGGCTACAATGCATGCTGGAAAAAGAAAGAACTCCCTTCCAAAACTTGGTTTGAAGTTACTTATGCATTTTAAACCCACTGCCCCACACATGTCCTTCTAGAAAATCCTGGTTAGATGCAGTAAAAAGGCCAAAAAAGAAGCTTCCAACACTTCTCCAAAATGCCTCCAAAGTGAAGAAAAATTCAGGCCATAACTTGACCCACAAGAAAAGCATGATAAATTGCCCCAAATGCACTCATTTCCTCCAAAAACCCAATCAAAGCAACCGTCATGCTTTTCACATGTTGGTCAACTTTCTCCAACTTCCTCACATGCCTCCAAACTATTTGACTCACACTTCCAACCAATTCCATTATGTTTGGAAGACATAAATATGCAACTAAACCCCCTTGACTTACACATATCAACACATGCTTCATCCTTGCATTATATACATTATTGAATAAGTGTTTCATAATCCATCACTTAATAATGCATTTTTTAATTTCAACTTGATGCAAATAAAGCCTAAGACATTTCTTTGGACAAAAGAAAAAATTACATAAGTCATTTTTTACTTTCCAAGACAAATGTATTAGTTTTAGCTAATACATGCATAGTAGGACATAATGCGAAGGTATTAGTTTTAAGGAAAATGTTTTTAAAAAAAAAACAAGGAAAAAATTCCTTTTGATGATCGACCAAAATTAGGGTAAATGAAACACTAAAGAGAACCTGAGGCCAAAGCACAAACTTTACCATTTTCACTTTTCACTTTACACTTCTGGGTTTGAAGGCGCTGCCATGATTTAGCACAGGTTGAGGACTTTTCTAGAGCCACAAGTTGGGTAAGCCTCTGTACACAAGATATTGCAAGGAAATGACAAGAAAAGCTTGGTAAGCTTCCAATGAAGTTATACAATGTTTCTACCTCTTTTCTTGAAAAAAATTACTTAAGTTTGAGCCCTATTTTTCAAAACTTCTGTGTATATCATGATTTTTTTGTATTTTTCTTTCATTCTTCATGGTCGTGGATCGACCTCGAGCTCTATATGCAAAAAATGATGAATACATCTAGTTTCTTTTCTGTGTATTCCATTTTGTGTGCTTCAAAATGTACATTCTATGCAATTTTCTTGGCATCTTTGTATTTCAATGTCATGGTTGCGACCTTCATACTTTATGGGTATCTCTATATTTTCTTTTCTGCATGCAACCTCTCCATACAAAACCCTCAATGGCTTTAGTCATTTATGAAACAAGAACAATAAGAGTGAAACCCTCAGGCCATGGGCTATAAATTCTATGAACCCCCATAGAAAACCATTTTCAAGAAAACTTTCCTTTGTTGATAAAATCATGCAAGATCATAATATGAATGATATTTCCTAAGAGGTGATCAATTAAAATAAGAGCTATCTCAGTCAACTGCTCCACAATAAAATGCTACCCTGTGAGGAGAAAAGGCTTGCAAAAATGATACGAGTGTAATTTCAAAGACTCTATGTATCTTCCCATTCCTTCGTGAACACTACCTTGTTTCTGGATTAATCAAATACATGCCATCATTGAACCTATCCTTTAGCGTAGCAATCATGTCTTTACCCAACTTTGATATATTTCTGCGCAACAAAATTCTTTGTACTCACCATTTCATGACTCTCAATGACTGTCTTATTGACTCCTATAGTGTTGGAATATCTTTGATCATCGTGAAAGTCACCCTTGCCTTAAGATATCTCTTTATGCATTACATTAGGACTGTCATAGTTGAGGATCACTACCTTCTTCTAGAACACCAATAGACTATTTGATAAATTTTTTTCCTAGATTCTCATGAAACTTTGCACCATGTTGGTTTTGTAACATGGAGCCCTTTCCATATAGAAATAAGCTCTTCTAAGAAACCATGCATTACCTCTTTTCATCATGAGGATTCCTTTATAGCAACATTGTTGGCTCCATGAAAATCACGTACTCTACCATTTTATAAATGCTTGTATATTTTACCAGTTGTCCTCATTAATATGACTGTACTCTTTGTTGAAATTGTCACAAATATGTCCTTTGTTCCATGGTTACTCTTGCATAGAAATTAAAAAATGGCTGTCCTTTTATATGGTTTCTCTTCACTCTAACTTTGTATAGACATTGTGCTCTCTAAAATCCTCTATAGCAGCTGTTAGTGAGACAAGTAGCCTACACCATATCTCTCCCATCACTCGTGCTTCCATAGTTATATGACTAACCTCAAGGTTCATGGCAATATCCCTTTGTCACCTACCTTGACTTAAGGAATCTATGCTCTGATTGTCTCTTTTAGTCCTCATAACCAACCACCACTTTATCTATTTTAATGACTTCACTCACTTCACAAAAACTCATTTCATCATCAATTTGTAGGACATAAACCACTATCCACTTACTATCCTTCATAGCATGCCTTCAAGTGAATAAATGGTATTATTCACTATACCTTATGCATTAGAATCCCTGTTAGTGCTACAGTTTTCTTCTTAGATGGACTTGCTCTCTATCCATTGTTGCCCCCATTTTGTTGTGAGATGAGATTATCATTATACCTTGATATGACAATTGTTGCTATAGCTTTGAATCTATCTTTGTTGTGACTCCATGCCTATCATCTCCAATATACTTTCACATTGAAGATTAATAAGGTATACTATGAGATTCCCTATGCCATTAAGAACCTCAACTATTCTCTACAAGATCACTGGCTATTACATTGTCACATTTATTATTTATGCTTACAAACCTATACCTTTGAATGATTATCCATTGCCATACTTTGTAAGCACTATAATGAATATCTAATGAAAGCTCTAACCTTGATATCTTAGGATGGAAAAAATCTCATATTATGACTTCTTGAAATAAATGTTTGTCATTTATGACAGTGATGAGTACTTATCTCAATGAGATCAAATCATTTCCTGTATTTTGTCACTAAATCCCAAAGTTTTGATTGCACTCAACAAGTGCATGGTACTAATCACTCATCTGTGATTAAATTTCCTTAGACCATCAAGTGACCTCCCATAGATAAGATAAGCACCCAAAGCTGAAACATAAACTATTGTCTTGAATGGAATGCTCGGTCCATGGCAAAATAATGTGACTATCATTGGAATAATAAGCCTCTCTACAATTGAACTTGATGTGTCTGTGTTTTAGTCTTCATATTTCTCCTATTAAAGGCATCAAATGATGATAATGAAATACAACTCATATCACTATTTAAATGGAATTTGGATCTACTTAAGAAGATTGAAAGACATATCCAATAGAGTAATATTTTCAAGAAGAAATGACTGCCCCTTTGATCATCATGATGGCAACCTATTGTTTGATTCATTGTGAAAAGATGAAATGTAACTTTCTTGATAATTCACACCGTTTTGTTGCATCTTTTGAATCTAATAATGAAATTTGATCAACAAGTATGATTCCATATTGATTTAATGCATCAAGAATAGGTTTATCATTGATTTTATGAAGTTGCTCAATTTCCTATCCCTCCTAAAACACAAGAGGGCAGCATGCTAGGCTCAACCCTCGTGGGAGCCACATTTTACTCCACATACTGTAATCAGCTGAATCAAAACAGTAACAAAGATTTGTCCTATATTTGCACAAGGAGAAAAAATATTGATGGGGTCATTGTAATACTCATCACTTAATTTATAAATCCAAGGCAGTGTCCATGGCTATCTCCAAGAGAGAAAGTAGAAAACTTGCTTGATAGTCTATTCTACTTGCAGAAATAAATCCTATTTGCACGAAAGAAATTTGCATGAAAGTGAACTAATCTAAGGAACACTTGAAAGAATTTAGAAGGATAAACTACTTCACACTTTCTGGAAATGAAAAGCTTGCTTTAATTCAAATTTACTCTTAGAAAGTTGGAAATACATTGCTGGAAATGAAATTAAAACTATCCTATTTCCTTAGTCTAAAACAAGCCTTTCTAATCCCCTCCCTTTTGATCAAATGGTTACAATGTATTTATAGAATTCATATTCTATATCTATCCAACCAATCCACTAAGAATGTGGATCCAAGATCCTATTTTTGAGGGGTTGTTTACAAAACTTGAAAAAAAACTTAAGTTGTCCTCAATCATGCCACTTTTGTCTTAGTTAGTTTCTGTCATGTACTACTCCTTCCTTGATGCTAGTCACGCCAAATTATCAAAAGAGTTTTTATCCCTTCAAATCTACTTTCCATATCATTTTGAATTTTTGAATTTCGTTGAGAAACGAGGGAGATATTGTTGTTTTATTGAGACTGCATTTTTGACAATTTTTGGACGCCTGATTTTTAGGAAGTCTTCAAGTGTTGAACGTGAATGAAGGAATTATTCTTCAGTTCAGTCGACCAAATCATTGATCCTTAGCATGAATAACATGCTATAATCATGCAAAAACATTTGAGTGATGTGGTAACTTGAGTTATCTTTAGTTGGAAGAAGGAAGCATGAAATTTAATAATTGTGAGAGATCTTAAAACTCAACATGAAACAAATACTCATCCCATTAATTTAGGAATGACCGATGCTCCATGATTTTGCATGAATGTAGAAGTGTGTTGGGATTCTTCTCTTTCTTCTCATTATTTCTTCAAATCCTTCAAAAATTTTCAGGAGTTAACTGCTTCAAGTGTCTATGAAGCTCTTTATTGTCATGAATTATTCAATAATGTATTCACTTGCATTATAGCATCTTACACACACTTATGAAGTGATATTAGAAGTAATTTGGATCACATAGATTACCAAAAATAAATCAAACAATTAATTTATATTCTACTATAAACAAGCTAAAGAACTTTCAATCATTACTCAAATCCACTTTAACACTAATGCATTAGCAAGAAATAGATGATTTTCTTTGATAAAATATGAGACAATTTATGGTCTCATCACATGTTATATAAACAAAGCATATGATAGGTGTGTTTGATAACTCTCTTTTTTTCCTGAACACCTATGGTATGCTATCTATTTTAATGCTTATGGAGATCATATTATATGTTTATGGATGTTTGTACATATTTTGATTGGTGACCTTTCATTGCTCTAACATCACTCTTATTACAGATGTAGGGAATCTAGGAGCAGTGAGGAGAGCATCAATTGGAAGTAGAACAAGTGGAAAAGACTGAAGATGATGCAAGACAAGGCAACTGAGATTCGTCATTCAGGCAATGACGAGTCCCCCTTCATTTTATTTGCATTTCTTTTTGTATCTGTAAATGTATAGTGTTTTCTTTATATGCATTAGAATAGTTAGTCACTCGGCTTGTGAGGGACACTATACACTTATCATTATCAATGAAGACTACATTTTGGAAAGATTGTTCACCTTTTCCTATGTTATGTTATATGCAATTGCATAATTGTAATAATACAATTTTTTGATAATCTCTTTTATGCACATGGATGAGACTTAGTAGAAAAATATATGTACCCTTTATCATTTAAATGCAAACACAATCATAAGTCTACCCAATTTAGTTGGAAGAAAAATTAGGTAACATTTTTGGTGACATCTGCTATATGTTTTCCTGCTAAATATCTTGATAAGTTGTTTGAAGCTTATCCATTGGACACAGTGTCACTTGGAAACTTGACAAAAGTTGAAAATAGTCTTGTACATTACTATAACTCATTAGAACAATGTATGACACCCTAAGAACTTATTCCAACACACCAAAACACTCAAAGCAAACTAAACTAACTATGCAAAAAAACACTTAGGGAAATGAAAACTGCAACTTAACTAAAACTTATTCTAACCTACTCTAACCAACAACAAGGCCTAGTCAAACAAAACCATCGACCAAATTTATGAAATAACTACCTCTCCTAACCAACAACTGATGCATTATATGATTATGTAATGATGAAATAATATGAAAAACATGCAAATATTTAATAGACTGTTGCAATGTTTCATGAAATATTCAAATAAACTCACTTACACCTTGATTTTGATCATGCCTATTGTTGTCCTGGACTAGACAAGTGAGCTGAATTTGATCACTTTTAGCTACAAATCCAAAATTGGCTTCTTCTCCAATTACATCTTCATACTTGGGGTGCAAGCATGACCTCTGGTACTTCAGTGGCCTCTAAACTGGCTAAATATCTAATTGGAAAACCCATAGAATGAACAAACTTTGAACTACCATTGTTGGCTGCTTCTCTTTCTTCCTTCTTTTCATGGTTGTCCTACTTTGTGGCTTCACCTTGCATAATAATTTGTCATGTTGATTCTTTCTCCATGGTCAATGGACCATCCTCCCCCATTAGGACAACTAATAGCTCATCAAAGCTATCAGCTCTTGGGAGGCTCTTAGGATCAACTTCATTTGATATATTAGCCTCAAACTCCTCTGTATAGTAGAAAGGAAGCTCCTCCAAATAGCTAAAACCTTGCAAAATAGGTTCATGAGAAGTTTCTTGAACTGAGAGAATGGGCTCCTCATGATCAAGACCACATTCCTCCTATTGCTTCAACACTTGTTCAAGCTTGTGAACCTGCTGCCCTAGTTCATCATGATTGTCAACTTATTTAAACATGTCTGCTTCCTTGTTACTCGGCTTTGAACAAAACTGTTCAATTATATCTGTGCACACCTCTTCATAAAGCTCAACATTAGCTTTCTCATGCATAACATGCTCAAAGATATCAAAGCTCATCCCTCAGAAAATGGTGTCAAGTTCAGATTTATGCTCCTCTACATGGTCTAAGGCTCCATCTCCTTGTTGATGATCATCAATCAACAACCCACCATACTATTTGATCTCTTTTTGTTGTTCGGAAACTGATGTTAGAGTGGAAAAACTCACACCTTCTTCATTCCAAACTATAAATTGCTCTTCTTGGTTAGCCTCTTTCACCATTTCACATTGCTGTCCTATTGGAACATTTTCACCATCTTCAACAAAAGCAGGAGGATCATTAGCTAAAACATTGTAAGATACATCTTGAGAAACCTTCTCCTATTCAACCTTTTGTTGTTGTAGTCTATATTCCTCTATAGCTAAATGCAACAAGTTTATATTTGTGGTCCCATCCTTCTCTTGTATAGCAAATGTTGGAACCTCACAGGGTAGAGTAGATGGCCCTTTCCAAATTGGAATCTTAAGGGTAGAAGGATCATTAGTAGGCTCACTAATGGGCTCAAAAGGTTTCTCTTGTTTAAAACTAGGGAACTTGTACTTTCAAACCTCTACATTTGCAGGATGATTCAACATTACAGGAAGAGTTGAGTTGAAACTAGGAATGGAAGGGGTTGCTTGGGTTTCTTACCTTTGTTGGCATTGATAATCTAAGTAAGCTTGATTACTTTGCACTTGAGCAAACAAAAACTTCATTTGCTAACAGCTATCTCTCTTTCAAGATTTTCCTCAAACTATATTCTTTTTGTCACCCACTCTTGATCATAAACAGAGGATTGATCAACCAACTCTTGTTGTTGCGAGATAATCTTTTTCTGCTTCTTTATGTCAACCAACATCCAATACATGTGTGAGAACACCTTACTAACATCACTAATCTTCATATGTTCAAACTTTTGGCTCAAAGCCCACAACACACAGTCAAGCTTTTGGATTAGATCCAATACATTCTGGTAAGGGTGCTCTTGAGGCTAATTATGTGAATAATCATGTTGGTTGGCATCAAAAACCTCTTCTTGGGGCTGATTTTGATCATACATTGGCTAATATTGAGATTGAGCAGGGATGGGAGGGTGGAAAACATGATAGGATTGTTGGTAATCTATTGTTACAGGGACATTTGGAATAAAACCAACAAACTGTTTTGTGTGATATAGCTAGTAAGAGGGCATACATGCATGATTTTCATGATATGCAGGTTGAAAGGCCATGTTTCCATGAAATGAAGACATGCTTATTCATTCATAAGTTGGAAAAATAAGCAAAATCAAATTTACTTGAAACTAACCAGCACTTGATTATACTGAAACCAGTAAAACTTCTTGGAGTCACTAGGTATGTATTTGAAACACCTCAAAAGGTAGTAATCAACTATTGTACACACCAAACAATAGTAGTAAAACATATAAAATGGACTAAGAATCAGATCACAGTCCCATTGGGCATGCCAAAACTGTTAACTCTTCAAATTTGCACCCCTTTGCCAAGTTGTGGAAACTCAAAAAATTTGGAGCAACATGGGAAAACTCCTAGGTTGTGGATCACCTAAGCTTGGAGTGAACCTCCAGATAAGGCTGGCTCCTAATTGGTGTCACCTAATCTATCTCTTGATGGGAAAAGGGGAGAAAGAAACATGAAAAGAAAACTAAACTGCTATGGTGATGCACCTAAATGTTCCCAAGCGTAATACTATTGCTTTTACACACAAGAATGATCAACAACTTAAATAGTGGCTTACGCAACTAAACAATTCATACGTCTTTGCACCAGTGCTTCATAACTAGGCTAAAAATGTCAACGACAACATCTAGAAGGAAGTGAAAATGTCTTCACAACTTAGACTCTCTCCTGAACTAACTCAACACATGTTATGACCTACAAGTTCATATTAACTGCATAAACAAAAAAAAATGAGGCAAAATCAAAGGGAAAATAGTTCTACCATAAGATTTCATCAACCATTTTAAAAAGCTTTCACAATAAAACAACAAAATGAGAAGGTAAAATAGATTGACTTGTTGATCAAAAGGTGTTACAACTGTTGTTCATGCTTGTAAATGAGTCCCAATGCTATCTCTTGTTGAAAGAGCTCCAAAATAGGCTATAATGCATGCTAGAAAAAGAAAAAACTCCCTTCCAAAACTCAGTTTGAAGTTACTTATGCATTTTGAATCCACTGCCCCACACATGTCCTTCTAGAAACTCCTAGTCAAATGTAGCAGAAAGTCCAAAAAACAAGCTTCCAAAACTTCACCAAAATGCCTCCAAAGTGAAGAAAAAGTCAAGCCATAGCTTGACCCACAAGAAAAGCATGATAAACTACCCCCAAATGCACTCATTTCCTCCAAAAACCCAGTCAAAGCAACCGTCATGCTTTTCACATGTTGGTCAACTTTCTCCAACTTCCCCACATGCCTCCAAATTTTTTGACTCACACTTCCAACCAATTCCATTATGTTTGGAAGACATAAATCTTCAACTAAACACCCTTGACTTACATATATCAACACATACTTCATCCTTGCATTATATACATTATTGAATAAGTGATTCATAATCCATCACTTAATAATGCATTTTTTAATTTAAACTTGATGCAAATAAAGCATAAGACATTGCTTTGGACAAAAGCAAAAAATTACATAAGTCACTTTTTACTTTCCAAGACAAATGTATTAGTTTTAGCTAATACATGCATAGTAGGACAAAATGCGAAGGTATTAGTTTTAATGCAAATGTTTTTTAAAAAAATAAGCAAAAAAATTCCTTTTGATGATTGGCCAAAATTAGGGTAAATGAAACACTAAAGAGAACCTGCGGCCAAAGCACAAACTTCACCATTTTCACTTTTCACTTTACACTTCTAGGTTTGAGGGTATCGCCATGATTTAGCACAGGTTGAGGACTTCGCTGGAGCCGCAAGCTAGGTAAGCCTCTGTGCATGAGATCTTGCAAGGAAACAACAAGAAAATCTTGGTAAGCTTCCAATGAAGTTATGCAGTGGTTCTACCTCTTTTCCTAAAAAATATTGCTCGAGTTTGAGCCCTATTTTTCAAAACTTCTATGTATATCATGAAATTTATGTATTTTTCTTTCATTCTTCATGGTCGTGGCTCAACCTCAAGTTCTGTATGTAAAAAATAGTTAATACATCTAGTTTATTTTCTGTGTATTCCATGTCGTGTGCTTCAAAATGTACATTCTACACATTTTTCTTGGCATCTTTGTATTTCAATGTCATGGCTGCGACCTTCATACTTTATGGGTATCTCTATATTTTTTTTCTACATGCAACCTCCATACAAAACCCTCAATGGGTTCAATCATTTATGAAACAAGAACAAAAAGAGTGAAACCCTCAGGCCACAAGCTATAAATTCTATGAGCCCCCTATAGAAAACCATTTCAAGAAAACTTTCCTTTGTTGATAAAATCATGCAAGATTATAATATGAATGAGATTTCCTGAGAGGTGATCAATTAAAACAAGAGCTATCTCAGTCAACTGATCCATAATAAAATACTACCCTATGAGGAGAAAAGGCTTGCAAAAATGATACAAGTGTAATTCAAAGACTTTATGCATCTTCCCATTTCTTCATGAACACTACCCTGTTTTGGATTAGATGAATCAAATACATGCCATCATTGAACTTGTCCTTTAGCGTAGCAATCATGTCTTTACCCACCTGTGATATACATTTGCACAACAAAATTCTTTGTACTCACCATTTCATGACTCTCAATGACTGTCTTCTTGACTCATGTAGTGTTGGAATATCTTTGATCATCATGAAAGTCACCCTTGCCTTAAGATATCTCTTTATGCATTACATTAGGACTGTCATAATTGAGGATCACCACCTTCTTCTAGCAGACCAATAGACTGTTTGATAATTTTTTTTCCTAGATTCTCATGAAACTCCACCCCATGTTGGTTTTGTAACATGGAGCCATTGCCATATAGAAGTAAGCTCTTATAAGAAACCATGCCTTACCTCTTTTCATCATGAGGATTCCTTTATAGAAACATCGTTGGCTCCATGAAAATCACATACTCTACCATTTTATAAATGCTTGTATATTTTACCAACTATCCTCATTAATATGACTGTACTCTTTGTTGAAACTACCACAAATCTATCCTTCGTTCCATGGTGACTCTTGCATAGAAATAAAAAAAATTACCATCCTTTTATATGGTTTCTCTTTACTCTAACTCTACATAGACACTGTGCTCTCTGAACTCTTTTGTAGCAGTTGTTGGTGAGACAAGTAGCCTGCACCATCTCTCTCCCATCACTCGTACTTCCATAGTTATATGACTGACCTCAAGGTTCATGGCAATATCCCTTTGTCACCTACCTTGACTTAAGGAATCTATGCTCTAACTGTCTCTTTTAGTCCTTATAACCAGCCACTACTTCATCTATTTTAATGACTTCACTCACTTCACAAAAACTCATTTCATCATCAATCTGTAGGACACAAACCACTATCCACTTACTATCCTGCATAACATTGATTCAATGAATAAATGGTATTATCCACTATACCTTATGCATTAGAATCCCTGTTAGTGCTGCAATTTTTGTCTTAGATGGATTTGCTCTCTATCCATTGTTGCCCCCATTTTGTTGTGAGATGAGATTATCATTATACCTTGACATGACAATTACTACTATAGCTTTGAATCTATCTCTGTTGTCACTCCATGCCTATCATCTCCAATATGCTTTCACATTGAAGATTAATAAGGTATACTATGAGATTCCCTATGCCATTAAAAACCTCAACTGTTCTTTGCAATATCACTGGCTATCACATTGTCACATTTATCATTTATGCTTACAAACCTCTACCTTTGAATGATTATCCATTGCCATACTTTGTAAGCACTATCATGACTATCTAATGAAAGATCTAACCTTGATATCTTAGGATGGAAAAAATCTCATATTATGACTTCTTGAAATAAATGTTTGTCATTTATATAATGATGAGTACTTATCTCAATGTGATCAAATGGCTACCTATATTTTGTCACTGAATCCCAAAGTTTTGATTGCAGTCAACAAGTGCATGGCATTAATCACTCATATGTGATTAACTTTCCTTAGACCATCAAATGACATCTCACAGATAAGATAAGCACCCAAAGCTAAAACATAAATTGTTGTCCTGAATGGAATGCTTGGTCCATGGCAGAATAATGTGACTATCATTGGAATAATAAGCCTCTCTACAATTGAACTTGATGCGTTTGTGTTTCAGTCTTCATATTTCTCCTATCAAAGGCATCAAATGATGACAATGAAATACAACTCATATCACTATTTAAATGGACTTTGGATCCACTTAAGAAGATTGAAAGACATATCCAGCAGAGTAAGATTTTCAAGAAGAAATGACTGCCCCTTTGATCATCATGATGGTAGTCTATTGTTTGATTCATTATGAAAAGATGAAATGTAACTTTTTGATAATTCACACCGTTTTGTTGCATCTTTTGAATTTGATAATGAAATTTGATAAACTGGTATGATTCCATATTGATTTAATGCATCAAGAGTAGGTTTATCATTGATTTGATCAAGTTGCTCAATTTCCCATCCCTCCTAAAACACAAGAGGGCAGCATGTTGGGCTCAACCCTCGTGGGAGCCACATTTTACTCCACATGATGTAATCAGCTGAATCAAACAAGTAACAAATATTTGTCCTATATCTGCACAAGGAGCAAACATGTTAGATAAACAAAGCATATGATAGGTGTGTTTGATAACTCTTTTGTTTTCCTAGGCACCTATGGTATGCTATCTATTCTAATGCTTATGGAGATCAAATTATATGTTTATGGATGTTTGTACATTTTTGATTGGTGACCTTTCATTGCTCTAACATCACTCTTATTACAGATGCAGGGAACCTAGGAGTAGCGAGGAGAGCATCAACTGGAAGCAAAACAAGCGGGAGAGATTGAAGATGATGCAGGACAAGGCAACAAAGATTCATCATTTAGGCAATGACTGGTCCCCTTTCATTTTATGTGCATTTCTTTTTGTATCCGTAAATGTATAGTGTTTTCTTTATATGCATTAGAATAGTCAGTCCCTCGACTTGTGAAGGACACTATACACTTATCATTATCAATGAAGAGTACATTTTGGAAAGATTGTGCACTTTTTCCTATGTTATGTTATATGCAATTGCATAACTGTAATAATGCAATTTTTTGATAATCTCTTTTATGCACATGGATGAGACTTAGGAGAAAAAAAATGTACCCTTTATCGTTTAAATGCAAACACAATCATAAGTCTACCTAATTTATCTTTAAGCAAAATCAAGTATCAATAATAAATATAATTATATATATAATTTAATCTATATTATATAAAATATTTCATAATTAGATAATACTTAATTAATTTATTTTGTTATATATAATAGTATATTAAATATTAATTATATAAAATATATATTTCATAATTAGATAATACTTAATTAATTTAATTTGTTCTATATAAAGGTATATTAAATATTAATTATAATAATTTCATATTTATATTTAGTAATTTTTATTATAAAATATAAAATATAATAATAATAATAAAAATTATATATAATGTAATAATAAATATAATTATATTATATATAATTTAATTTGTATTATATAAAAAATCTATAATGTACTCATTATATTTTGTATTATATAAAACTATAATTATTATTAATTATTAATTATAGTTATATATATTATAGTTTTGTTAAAGAATATAATATATAATATAATAAGTAGTATAATTATATTATTTATAAATTTTTTATTATTATTATATAAAATGTACATTATTCATGAATTATGCTAATTTATACTAACTACGTAGGGTAAAGGATGTCGCAATGTTAAAACCTAAATGTGCTCATTATTAGGATCTTGGCCGTAATTTACATTTTAATAAACATACTTTCAAACCCTCATGGAAACCAAAAAAAAATGGCAGAAAATAGCCAAAAAATAGCGAAAAAATGATATAGCAGTGCCTATTAATATTAACACCATTGCATGTGAAAAATGTCAAGATTAATGTGGGGATCATCGAGAATCATTGTTAATGATGTCAATGTTAATTTCGAATTCCCTACAAAATGTAAAAATATTCATTTTTCATTATTTATTATCAATTGAATAATGATTTCCCAAATGGCTCAGATGGGGCCCAATATGGAGAGGTCTGGAATCCCAGATAACAACCGCTGACAAGTAGATGCATCGAGAAAATAAAAATGGGAAAATATTGGAGCCGATGAATGGCAAATGACAACAAAAAAATTCAATGATGAAAATGAACAACCAACATTATTTCCATGGTCTCCCATCCTTCCTTGGATGATTTGAGCCATCAATGGTAAAACCTAGCTTGTTCATCTCAAATAAGGATACGCCTTTGGCATAAAAAAATATTGGAACTATTAAAAATAGGACAAATATGTGTCATAATCATTCTTATCTTATAGTTTAGTATATGGAAATATAGTTTTAGTAGGGTTTGTTAGTCTTTGATATTATAATTAGATGGGGTATAATTCTTTTTTTTAATGATTCTAGTGTTTTCTACTAAAATTTGCACCTTGTTGAATATGAAATTTAACAATTCAAAGAAACATGGGAAGACCTCTAAAGTCATGGGTGACTTATAAACAGAGGTCAACCTCTGGAGAAGGTCGGCTTCCTATGGTTATCACCTAAACTACTGCTTTTTCTACTAAGTAAAAGGGAGAAAGAAAGCTTAAAAGGAAATATTGAAACTAAAAGTAATGGGTGATACACCAGACTAGCAAGGATAATGAAAACTAAAAACTTCAAAACTTGGCTTTAACTGATAGGAAATAAGTTTGCATAATTCATTACTATGTGCTTTTGCATAAGTGATTCACTAAAAGGACTAAACACAAAAAATAGCTAGAGGGAAGGTTAACTTCACAATTAGCAAGCAATATGCACATTTAGACACAATTAGCAACCTACTTAAACACACTATTTGTAGAAAGGTATCACTTATGAGACAAAGCTAGAAGGAAATTATGAGAAGTTTCACAAATAGCTTGATCAAATCATTTAACATACATAAATTGTGAAGAATAAAAAGGCAAGGATTTCATTACCAGTAATAACCAAGGTATCTTTTGTTTTTCATAGCCAGAACTAAGTTACATAAATATTCTTTTTTGTCAAAGGAATGCAAAAGTCACTAACTCCAAAAAAGCATCATAGGAACTAACTCCAAAATGAGTCAACAAGAGAATAAAAAACACTCAACTCCAAGTAGTTGCACCAAAATAGGAGCTACCAACTAACTTGGGTCAGATCCCACAAAAGAGCCTAAAAATGAGCCACTAGATTCCCCCCAAAAATATCTCCAACATGTGGGGAAAGTGGATTTGATCATGCCAAGCATCTAGGCATGCAAAACCACCGCTAGATTCCATCAATTCCTCCAACAAAATGAATAAATGCCCCCTACATGCATGGGCACATGTCTCCAAACTGCTTCTCAACTTCCCTATATACTCTCCATTGTTTTCAAGACATAACTCTCATCACCTTATTTTGCATTAAAATAAAATTTATACTTTAAGTGATTTATAAACATCACAAAAGTAAAAAATTTTACATTTCAAAGAATGCAAAATTTACAAGGCTATGAATTTGGTCACAAAAAACTCAAGGCAAAGACTCACGACATTGCATATGAAATTGAAATTTCCTAAGGCATTGAAAATGATTAGGCACAAAGAGGCCATGGGCTCCATTAGTTGGCACTTATTTTTTCTAAATCTTTGATAAAAAATGCCATCAACATTTTAGGGCTTCACAAACCCTAAGAACAAAATGAATACCAAAAATGAAAATATACACTTCATTCTTCTCGAAGCTTCATGAGAAAGCTATGCCGCCACCATCCTAGGGTTTCATCTGTATCTCTCATGGCAGAATTTTGCAGCTTCCAAGGCTCAACACTTTGCATTTTTATATTGATTTTCCCCAAAGAGAAACTGGTAAGTCATTTTTTGGAATCTGTTCTTACATTTCATTGATTTTCTACAAAAGAAAAACTCAAAATAGAGCCTATTGGTAAGAAAACAAATATAAATCTAACCCTCAACTATTTTTTGTTGATTGTACTATCTGGCTGCCATTGAAAATCTCCCATCGAGCCTCTGTAAAAGTATTTTAACAAAAAAAATTGAAGAAAAAAGATAACACCAGTTGGGTAAGTTGTTTGGAAACATTTTATTCTTGATACTTTTGTTCTGACAAAGATGTATGCTCGAAAACAAGCTCATTCTTGCATAAATAATCATATGCTTCACATAGTAGTGAATGTATTGTTTTCCTCAATCCTTTTCATGCATACTTTGGAGATTTCTTGTATTTTCCATACATTTATGAATAGAAATTATGATTATGGGCTGTGGCCATACTGGTGTTTCTTTTAATAGATTTCTCTTGTGCTTCTCATTTTATTACTGCTTCTTCCTCTGTCTAGTTGCCATGGAGACCTCATTTCGAAACTTTGAGAAAGCATTTCTTGTTCAAAGATCTCTTTGAATAAAACCCATGAGGATCTTTCTGTCTTAGGTTGCACTAAAGACTTCCATACATTATGTGACTTGACCTTCAATATTCATGCACTTTTTGAAAAAAAAAAACATAGAAGAAATGGTTGAGGGTTTTTACTTGTTTATTTTATGAGCATATCTAAAAAGGGTTACCAAAAGCCTCGACCCCTGCTTCTACCTTGACCCTATTACACATAGTTTATGTAGACCATAGTGCGGCCTCTGAGCTTTTGGGCCTTCTCATTTTTCTGCATTTGTTTGCATTTCCTCTATAAGGAAACATTTGTATAGGGATCAAAGGTTTTTGCTTTCATTTAAAGGCCATTTTGGGTCTATCTGCACTTATTATGATTCTTGCTTTGATATGTATGGCCATGGACAAACATGATATAAGCATTTGCGCCTCAGCATATCCTGAGAAAACTTCATAAACACTTCAAGGGTTTTCTATTTCTAAAGGATTTTTCATCAAAAGGCCAAACTCTTCATTTTTTCTATTATTTCCCATTGTGGGTTCTTACTCCAAAACCCAAAACTCAGGCTTTTGATACAAAAAACCATCTCTGCTCCTAACATCTCTACAAAAACTTTGCTTGTGCGAATTTATTCTTGTATTTTCTGAGTTCAAATTTGCAAAACAAAGAAATTTCTCTACACATTTATATTCATGCTTTTTGATTGCTTCCTCAAAGATAAGAACACTTGCAAATTATTCTATTTGTCTAGCAAGATATATACATGATATGTAAAAGAACCCCAAGCATTTTTCCCTTACAAAGAACACCCATATAAAAGAAAATAGGTAAACTGCCTTTCCTATAACTTTGCTTAATGCTTGTTCTCAACTGAGACCCTACCTTGAGATCTTGAGGTAAATACATTTTCTATAAAATAGCTCCAACAAGTATTCATTAAACTTATGACTGAGCTTCAGTTCCCCTGCTCAACAAACCTTCATATTTTAATGTAAAATTATATAACTCATGCTCATGTGTCCTCTAAGCTCTACCAGATAAAACAAAGATATCATAATATCCTATAGCTTGCTCATGATAACCTTTAATAGCTCCTGATGGCTCTTTGTTGTTTTACATTCACATAACAACTAACACATATCTGTTTTATGTTGTGCCTTCATAGGTTAGCTCATCAACTCATCCTTTATTCCTTACTTAGCAAACACATATGACTCTCCCTTTTGCTTAACATGATACCCCTGTCTTCTAGATTCTTGCTTGTATTCTATCAATGATTGCATGATTGTCATGATTTTACTTCAGGGCTTCACTATTCTTTCATGGGATACAAACAAAGGGTGCCATATAATGTCATGAAAGAATGTTTACCTATAACTCATAGTACTTGATATTATGTAATTGCAATTGAATTGGGACAACCATTCATGATCTACTCGTTTGATGATATGTCCTCTATGATAGTGATAAAAAACACACTACCATAGGTGATGTATGCTTATTCAAGTATACCATGATGTGGTCAACTCAGTCCAATGCCTTGTCAAAACAACTTGACACCATGCTAACTCCAAACTATAATCTTGAATCCCATTATGTTATTGTACACTGTCAATCTACAAGTCACTATCATTTTTTACTATTTTCCTTCATATGCACGCTAGGCTCAACTCTTGTGGGAGCCACATTTTAACCCACATGCTAAAATTTGATAAAACATCATTACTTTTCTTATACATGCACATGAAGCAAACAAGTTAGAAAAAACATGTGCACATGACTGATGTGTTTGATGGTCATGTTGTTTTCTTGGACATTTACAGTTTACATGCTTGTTTAATGCATTTGAGGATTAGTTTATATGTTCATGGGTGCTTGTACATGTAATGTGAGAAACCTTCATTTCTCTAACAACACTTAATCATTCTGATGCAGGAACTAGGAGCAAGGAGCTAAGGAGGACACAAGGCAGCTCGAGACAGAAACAAAAGCAAGGCAACTCAAACCAAACCAGTCATTAGGTAATGGATGGCCTCTTTCCTTACATGTGTTGGCAACACAAGAGAAAACAACTAAGAGAGGGGGTGAATTAGTTGTCTCCGAATTTCAAACTAATTAAACTTATTAATCCTTATTCACATATTTGATCAATATCAATGAAAGCATGAATCAACAACACATCATAAATACACATAACACCAATATTTTTTACGTGGAAACCCTATTAGGGGAAAAACCACAGTGGAGGTCAATCCACAAGATTATACCCTATTAAAAGTATAAGAAGAAATGGGGAATGCACATGCATTCAGGCACACTGCCTAGAGATCACTGCTCAAATACAAAGGAAAAATCACTATCTTATAGAGAGATTCAGATTACAACCATCCATATTTTGAACTAAGAAAATAGCATCTGCTAATGCCTGATTACAGTTCTAGTTAAGCACATGAACAACTCTTCTTCACTCTTCTCTACCTTCAAATGATTAGGACATTATTCAGACATTTCATACACAAGCACACCTTCGGGATCTCTACAATCGTGCACTTCAATTCAAATAAACAATCACTCTTATATATCCGCAACATGAAATTTCATTCCTTCATGTTGGCCATAAAGAAATAATAAAATGAATACAAACTGTCAACCCAAAACAATAGATAATTTTCAATGCGAATCAACCAAGGTTGGCCACAACATAGTGAGGACCCAAATCAACATCTCCAACAAGAAAACACTTCAATTAATTTCTCCTCAAAGATCCACAACTCGCTTCAACACCATGTTGGCCAAGAATAAGAAAAACATGAACACTCAAGAGAAAATCTTAGATCACGAGCACAACGATCAACACAGATGTACAACATAGATAGAGCATGATCTAGAAACATCCACAGGCATCATGAATCATCAAAGAGGCATCTGCAACATCTGAACTAACTGGAATCACATAATCTTTATTCAGGAACACAAACTAAAGTAACAGAAAAACTGTCAAAATAACAATCTTCATGCGGATCTCTAAAACTCAACGTGGATAAACTAGATATACTCAACAAGAATCCCTTTAGTCCACAACCTTTGATCATCAACGTATGAAACTTACTGACAGACATAACATCACTTCACCACTGACAACTTGCAACTCATTCCATTACAATTTTCTCAATATCCTCGACATATACAACTTCAAATGCACTAATGCTAATAGTGTTGACATCAATGACAACCACATATCAGTGACACAACCACAACATCCAACAATCTCCCCCTTTGGAATTGATGGCAACACATGATGTGAAAAACATCATCAATGCAACTAACTCCTAACACTTACTGCCCCTTAGGATTTGACTTATTTTCTCCTCAACTTTTTCACATGATTTCTCCCCACAAGGCTCTTCTCCCCAGATAATCACCATTTTTTTTCACATGACTCTTCTCCCCTTTGACATCAATGAAAAATATCTCTAAGCTTTGAACCACATATCTAAATTTTTGAACCATCTGACTACTCCCCATGAGTAGCAGCCACCACAACATCAATCTGAAACAAGATATGACTATGAAATGCACAGATTGATGCAAAGAAATGCATCCTTAGTTCTAATTAGGAGGAATAATCACCCCTAACTTCCCTCTGAGATACTCAAAAGTATCCTTAGGCAACAAATTTGTAAAGATATCTACAATTTGTTCCTTAGTAGGCATATACTCCAATATAACTTCCTTTTCACTTACCTTTTCTCTCAAAAAGTGAAACTTGATAGATATATGCTTGGTTTTTGAATGCAACACTGGATTCTTAGAAATGTTAATAGCACTTGAATTATCACATAATATGGCAATAGGCTCATTATACACAACTCTGATATCCTTCAACATCTGTTTCATCCATAGGAATTGAGTATAATTGTTAGCAACAACAATGTATTTGGCCTCTACAGTAGACAAGGAAATGGTATTTTGCTTCTTACCCAAGAAAAATGCTCCACCACTAGTACTTTTCCTATCATTTACATCTCCTACCCAATCAGCATCAGTAAAGGCACTCAAGGTAAGATCATCATCTTTAGCATACCATAGACCAAAGTCAACTATCCCTTTCAAGTATCTAAAAATTCTCTTCACAACAGTCACATGTGATTCCTTCATATCAGCTTGAAATCTTACAACAATACATACAAAATTCATGATATCAGGCCTATTTTGAGTTAACTACAACAATCCACCAATCATTGATTTGTATCTAGTTTGATTTTCCTTTAGAGAATCATCTTTTATTGTCAACTTGCATCTAGTCACCATAGGTGTACCAACTGGCTACGAATCTTCCATACCAAACTTCTTCAACAATTCCTTCACATACTTGGACTAAGATATAAAGATCCCTTTATTTAACTGAGTAATTTGCAATCCCAAAAAGAATTTCATCTCTCCAATCATTGACATCTCAAACTCACTATGCATCTCATTAGCAAACTTCATGCACAAACTATCATGTCCTCCAAAAATGATATTATCAACAAAAACCTCCACAATCAAATCTTTATCATCATTGTTGAAATACAAATTACTATTAGCAGTACCTTTGTTAAATCCAAGCTTCAACAAATATTTATCCAATTTGGCATACCAAGCTCTAGGGGCTTGCTTGAGTCCATACAATGCTTTCAACTGACACACCATATCTTCCTAATCAGTCAACTAAAATCCATCAAGTTGCTCAACATACACTTCTTCCAATTCACCATTTAGAAAAGTAGATTTGACATCCATCTGATAAACCTTGTAGTCTTTGTAGGCAACATAAGCAAGAAACAGTCTCACAGCTTCAATTCTAGCAACAGGGGCAAAAGTCTCTTCAAAATCAATTCCTTCCATTTGAGAATATCCCTTGCAAACTAGTCTTGCTTTGTTTCTAACCACTTCACCTTACTCATTCAATTTGTTTTTGGTTCTAATTACATTTTTATCCTTAGGTCTAGGAAGAAGAATCCATATATCATTTTTCTCAATTTGTTGTAGCTCTTCTTTCATTGCTTCAACCCAATGTTCATCTTTGCATGCTTCATTCACACTAGTAGGCTCAGTCTTTGAAATCAAGCAATATTCTTCTACAATTTTTCTCCTAGTCTAGACACCTTTATTTTTATCACCAATAATTTTATCTTCTGAATGATTCAATCTTACATTCCTTGGAGTCTTAGAATGTTCTCGAATTTCAGGCTCTTTTGATATCTCTTCTGCTCTTTCACGAGTTTCTCCTTCTTCATTTTCTTGATTTATCAGATTGATTTACACTTGATTTGTAGTCTGAACTTGCTTTCCTTTGTTTGTACTATTATCCTGATCATTAGAATCATATCCATAGGTTTTGGATGGTGTACCTAAGTCTTCATCAACCTTGACATTTGCACTTTTAACCATTTTCTTCAATCTTTTATTATAACACCGATAGGCCTTGATTTTAGTAGAATAACCTAGAAAGATACTTTCATCACTCCTAGCATCAAACTTTCCTATGTCTTCATCTCTCTTAATATAACATCTGCATCCAAATATCTTGAAGTATTTAATAGTAGGATTTTGACCAGTCCATACCTCAAAAGGGGTCTTAGCAATATCACCTTTGATTTGTACCCAGTTGAGAATATACACACCAGTACTCACAACTTCTCTTCAGTAGATATGAGGGACATTTCCTCCCAAAATCATTGTTCTAGTAGCATCTTGAACATTTTTTTTCTTCCTTTCCACAACTCTATTTTGCTGAGGGGTCTACAATGCAGATAATTGTCTCTTTATTCCATATTCTTCACAAAAAGAATTAAATTCTCTGGAAGTGAATTCACCACCTCTATCTGATCTCAGATATTTAATCTTCAAACCTGTCTCTATCTCAACCATAGCTTTAAAGATCTTGAACTTTTCCAGTGCTTCATATTTCTCTCTTAAGAAAGTAGCCCACATCATTCTTGAACAATCATCAATAAGTAACATGAAATACCTGTAACCTTGTAGACTTTTGATTCTAGAGGGGCCACACAAATCAGTATGCATAAGCTCCAACAATTCATTTGAACAATGTTGTTTGCTTCAAAATAAAATTATAGTTTTCTTTCCTAACTGACATTCCTTTCATATGACATTTGTAGGTTTCACCAACTTAGGTAGATCTCTCACAGCCTTAGTGGAACTTATCTTGACAATATTATCAAAGTTAACATGACACATTCTGCTATGCCACAACCAAATTTCATCAACCTGAGCAATCAAACAACTTTTACTAGAAGCATTCAGATGAAAGATATCACCTCTTGTTTTTTTACTTGATGCAATCATATTTCCAGAATTCAATATTCTGCGCTTTCCATCCTTGAATTGAAGATTGTAACCCTTATCAACCATATGTCTGACACTTAAAAGATTATGCTTCAAACTTTCCACATACAGGACATCATCAATATTATTCTTACCATCAAGAGAAATGCATCCTCTTCCATGAATCACACCAGCTGTGTTATCACCAAATCTCACAACACCACCATCATACTTTTCCAAGCTTACAAGCTTACTTTTGTCTCCAGTCATATGATGTGAACATCCACTGTCAATTACCCATTCATCTTTTTCTTCAACTCGAGCAACTAGGGATTTCTCCACATTTATACAACTAGCAGATTCAGTAGACACATGATTATTTTCCTTGATAGCAATAAACACCCATTCCTCATCACTTCTATTTCCTTTATTAGATTCATCATTTGTCACACCTTCATCAACAACATAGTAACACCTCTTTTGAAATTTTTGCTTGTTATGTCTTGGTTTAGAAACTCTTTCTAGAAACTTTGATGCAAAATGACCTATATTATTGCAAGAAAAACATTTAAGAGTCAAATTTCCTTCATACCTACCTTTTCCTCTTGATACTCTTTTGAAAATAAGTGCTTCCAACTCTTCCATATCTCTTTCTTCTTCTTCAATCTATCTGATTTCATCCTCACTTGAATTTCTTTCTAGATGAACTCTCACCTGGATCATATCTCTGTCTATCTCTTCTGAAAGTAGTAGCCTTAAATGCATATTCAACCTTAGGAAGGGCATCACCAAATTTTCTCAACTCAAAAGTAGTCAACTTACCAACCAACATATCTTTGGTTACATTTGTTACAGTATAGAGTTCTTCAATAGCACTTGCTTTGACTTTGTAAGAATTAGGCAGGGATCTAAGCACTTTAGCAACAATCTCAGAAAGTATGAATGTTTGCTAGCACGTTTGATACCACACACAAGTTCATTCATTCTTTGCATGAAAGTATTAATGTTCTCATCATCACCCATTCTCAACCTTTCATATTTTCCTTTCAGACTCTACAACTTAGCAATCTTCACATTAGCATCACCTTCATACAAAGTTTCCAACTTTTTCCAGATCTCATAAACAACCTTCATATCCATAACATTAGTCATCTTAGTATTAGTCAAAGCACTCAACAATGCTTCCTTAGCCCTGATATTATAATCAACATCCCTAATCTCAGCAGAAGTAGTAGGACCATTATGTGGAATAACATACCTATTACTTGTAATGCTCTAGTAGGGTTCACCAATGCATCTCACATGGCACTCCATTTGAGTCTTCCACAAAGAATAATTTGTTCCATCAAATCTCATATTATCCTTCTTGTATGTTGCCATCCCAGATCACCTCAAGTTGTTAAACTTCTTCCAAGGAACCTGCTCTAATACCAATTGTTGGCAACACAAGGGCAGAGACAACTGAGAGGGGGGTGAATCAGTTGTCTCTGAATTTCAAACTAATTAAACTTATTAATCCTTATTCACATATCTAATCAATATCAATGAAATCATGAATGAACAACACATTAGAAATACACATAACACCAAGATTTTCTTACGTGGAAACCCTGTTAGGGGAAAAAACCACAGTGGAGGTCAGTCCACAAGATTATATCCTGTTAAAAGTATAAGAAGAATAAATGGGGAATACACATACATTCAGGCACACTGCCTAGAGCTCACTACTCAAATACAAAGGAAGACACACTTTCTTACAGAGAGATTCAGATTACAACCATCCATATTTTGAACTAATAAAATAACATCTGCTAATGCCTGATTATAATAAAATAACATCTGCTAATGCCTGATTATAATTCTAGTTAAGCACATGAACAACTCTTCTTCACTCTTCTTCACTCTTCTCTACCTTTGAATGATTAGGAAATTATTCACACATCTCATACACAAGCACACCTTCAAGCTCTCAACAATCACGCACTTCAATTCAAATAAACAATCGCTCTTATATATCCGCAACATGAAATTTCATTCCTTCATGTCAGCCACAAAGAAATAATAAAATGAATACAAAATGTCAGCCCAAAACAATAGATAATTTTCAATGCGAATCAACCAAGGTCAGACACAACATATTGAGGATCCAAATCAACATCTCCAACAAGAAAACATTTCAATTAATTTCTCCTCGAAGATCCACAACTCACTTCAACACCATGTCAGCCAAGAACAAGAAAAACATGAACACTCAAGAGAAAATCTTGGATCACGAGCACAACGATCAATGTGGACGTGCAACATAGATAGAGCATGATCTAGAAACATCCACAAGCATCATGAATCACCAGAGAGGCAGCCGCAACAACTGAACTAACTGGAATCACATAATATTTATTCAGTAACACAAACTGAAGTAATAGAAAAACTGTCAAAATACAAATCTTCATAACTTGATTAAATCTTCACGCAGATCTCTAAAACTCAACGTGGATAAACTAGATATACTCAACAGGAATCCCTTTAGTACACAACCTCTGATCATCAATGTACGAAACTTACCGACAAACAGAACATCACTTCACCACTGACAACCTGCAATTCATTCCATTACAATTTTCTCAATTTCCTCGACATATACAGCTTCAAATGCACTAATGCTAATAGTGTTGACATCAATGACAACCAAATATCAAAAACACAACCACACCATCCAACATGTGAATTTTATTTTATTTATTCATCAATGTATAAACTTTTCTTCATTACATTGAATAAGTTATTCTCACAACTTGTGTGAGACAAATATGCACTTTTGTACCAATAAAGATTACTTTTTAGAAAGATTTCTATAAATCCTTCCTATGTTACATGCACTTGCATAAATGCAATAATTTGTTAATGTAATCTTTTGATTTCTGCTCATGCACCTGAATGTAATGTAGGAAAGATTAAGAAATGTACCTTTCTTTCAATTTGTAAACACTTAAGCTCAACCAACTTGAGCAAGTAACAAAAATGGGTAACATCTAGTTTGTAAAAATGATTGTACATTGATCACATCTCATTGAGTAGTCGATGCTACTTAATTTTGATTTATCAACATTTTTATCTAAAGAGAGTTTTAATATTTAGATTTTTACAATTCATTTTTTTTAATTATTTGATTTTTACAAATGATTAGTTGTTAATCTCAAATAATAAGATGGTAGGTCTACTAGCCTTTGATCTTGCATTTATATAGGTGCAATTTATTTTTCTTTAGTGACTTGAGTTTTTACAAATGATCATTCATTGATCTCATCTTATCGAATAGTCGATGCTAATGAATTTCAACATATTAACAAATATGTTTGAAGCAAGCATTGACAATTAGATGGGTACAATTAATTTTTCCTTAATGATTTGAGTTCTTGCAATTGATCAATGTGATCTTATATCATTGAATATTCAACACTATTTAATATTGCCACATTATACCATCAACAATGGAGATTGTTGTTTGTTTTGAGCTTTAAGAAAGTTTGGAAGCTTGCTATTTATGGTTAGTGTTAATCATTGATTCAAATATTCTTGGGTGGCCAACATTTTTTGTTGATGCTTCTTAACCAACTCATTGAAAGCCTTGACTTGTTAACATTTCTAGTAAGTTCCCTCCAACTCCCTTAGTGTCATTTGCTACTTCAATGAAAGTTTTTCATTGACCACTTCCTCGTCAATGTTAATGTTTTAACCTTTTAAGAAGCCCCTAGTTAGTTAGATATTGTAGTTAACATTTTAAAACCATGTGGTTAGATTTACTGTGACTAAAAAAATATACTACAAATGTAAAAGTTTAAACTTGTTGACTATAGTGCACAAAAAATGTTGTTGACTACAAAAGAAGCGCCCTAACAAAGACAAAATCTTTAGCAATCACAACCCATTTTGACATTCTTCAATTGTTTTTTCTCTAGTTATGTTTGTCATTATTTTCTAGACAATATTTAAACTCTAATATGTTATGTCTAACCTAGATATTTTAAATAGGGGCCTTACCTAGAGTCTAAAATTATCTTCTTAAAAGTAATGCTTGATGGGCTTGATTAATGGCTAGTTTTTCTTTATTAGTTTATGTTTTTATCATTTTATTTGCCAAGTTTCATAGAAATTCCAAAGATAAGTCATACATCTTTTTATACCTTTCATGCATTTTAAACGAGACTTAAGTATGTGGAAATACAAATATGATACATTGACATTTGAATGTGTGAATGCATGAATGCTCATGATATTTAATATGATTCTATACTTAAATTGAGATTTTTAATGGTGTGTATGTCTTAGGGATGAAACTAACCTCTTGCAGCTTGAAGGACTATAATCTATAACAACTAGATTTCCCACCCATAATATAAGGATTGTAGACAATTGCAGGGGAGAGGTCAGAATATTTGAAGCATGACATTTCCAAAGAACGAAGGTGACTATTGAATGGTCAACCGTGAGTCACCATAGAAAATTATTATCCACCAAATAATACTAATTGAAGGAGAAGAATTATGTTCTGAGCAGGACTAACCCATGATGTGGCAGTTCCCAAAAACGCATCTTTGTCATACACATGGTTAACCGTTAGGGACAGATTTCTATTTTGATTTCTTTTCTTCTACTTTATAATTATGGTTTTTTGTTTTAAGACTAATTCCTCTCCCTATCTTTGAGGGAGAGTGGATAGATACATCATGATTTTTTTCAGTCCTAGAGGAATAAGACTCCTCGTAGACCATATATAATGGGATCTATTGTTGAGGAGTAAATCTAATTACTAGTTAATAATTGCTAGTAGTTGTTGATTGATGTTAGTTGTTTTCTTGTTATCAGTTGCAAACAATAGATATGTATTGTTGAATGAGAAATATTTAATAGATTCTTGTCAGATTATATGTAAGAGCTCATAGGTTTTATGCAATAAAGGAGTTAGTTGAATATCATGATTTACTAATTAAGTAGTAAGTGTTTGAAATTTTTGTGGAAGCAACAACTCAAGCAAGGGGCACTTGAGGTAATACTATCCACCCTATTTCCTATTATTACATTAATTAATGCATTGTTAAATTTAGTTAAGATAGTTTCCAGTTACATGCATGTGGAATTAATGAATGTGATTTTGTAGTTGATTGGAATTCTTTAACTTAATGTTTGTTCATCCTCCAGAGAAATTAGTTACAATTCAATTTTAGGAATTAAATAGCTATAGTCTTGAGTGATAGGTACTCGTAGGATAAGGTAGTAGCTTATATCTATTTCCCTTGTTTTACAAATTAGCATTTTATTTCATTTTCCATCTTTTTCAGTTTTTTGTACATGTGTAACTACCTATACTCCATTGATGTAGGGCATATTTAGAATCTATAAATGAATATATAGTGCCAACACTGTCAAAATATTACAAGCCCCTAGTTGATAATTAAATGAAGCCTCCCATGTGAAAGATGAATTGTTCAATTAGGAGTCCATCCTCTAAGTTGTGTGTCTACCTAGTAGCACTAAGTTAATTAGACATTAGAGAGGCCCTACAGTGCTTGTTAAAAGAATAATATACCATTACCTAATTATTTATTGTCATCCATCAAACTATAGCTCAAATATAGGAGTTTAGTCAAATGTTGTAATTGCAACTACCCTAGTAGACATGTGAAAAATGTCAAATTTTAAATAAGGGGTCCTTTTAGGATTCAAAATTACTCAAGGTAGGGAAATGCTCATTGAAAAATTTAATATACTACTACTTAATTTAAAGTTTTTTTGTATCCATTAAAGCATTGAGAATGGAGGAGTTTTATTGGATGTTGTCAATGCGAGGTTACTAGTTATGGGTCAAATTACACTTGATCCATGAAGAATCGAAGCATAATGAAGCAACCAATACTCGAATCTCAACAAGATCAGTCAATCAAAGTTGAAAGTAAACATTTTATCAAACAACCTAACATGCTAATCTTATGAAAGCTTTAAAGAAAACATCTACTCTAATCCACTAAAATTTATCCTATTGTGCAATTGGTGTCGCATTGATGTGGATCGATGACCCTTTCCCAATCACGTGATAGTGAGTTTGTTTTAGCCAATTCTATGGATGAGAATCAATGAAACCATGATGTTTGGTGTATGAAAAACCTAAATTATGCACAAAATAAACATGATGCAACCTAAGTTACCATGATTTTATGCTATAAATGATATAATTATGTAATTGCTAAGCTAATCTAAGCTAATTTAAGCTAAAATTATGCTAAAAGATGAAAACCCTAATTTATTTACAAACTAAGATGGATGCATGGAAGCCATTAATGAAAGGTTGAAGCTATTTATTCAACTAAAATGAACTAAAAATAAGCTAAATGTGTGCAAATTGAGAGTATGGATGTGAGTAAATTCAACAGCATGACTTTGCAATTAAAGATGGATCCATTTGTCTCGAAATAGTGATCTATTTATAGGAGAGCAAATGGGGAATGAATGATTGAGATCAAAAAGCTTAATCAATGGTTCAAAATGAAAGAGATGAGAGGCATGGATCATGGATTCTCATCAATGGATGAGAATGAAAGATGATTAATCAAAGGCTCACAATTACCTCAAACAAACACAAGTCAAAGGTAACTTGCTAAAAGGGTAAGAGGGTTAACTTGATTTTGAAGCTAAGTGAGTTGATTGGAGGAGAGGGAATATTCCAATATTCCATTAGGGTGAGGAAAAAGATGATTTTACAAATTAAAACAAAGTTTTAATTGTGCAAAAAGGATAAAGAATATTCCATGGGAATATTCCCTTTGATTAGATGAATAATTAGTTTAATTGCTAATTAAACAAGGTTTAATTTATGCAATTAGGGGATTAGAAGAATTAAGAGATATTTATTAAATTAGATGATTTAATAAATAGGGGAGGGGTGAAATAATATTTAATTAAATAGGATAGGGTTATTTAATTAAATAAGATGATTTAGGAGATTAAATTAAATATTTTGATTTATTTAATTTAATTAGATGAAGTGTTAGTGTGAAAAGAGATGAATTAACCCAATTTAATTAATTAGGCCAAATAGACGAAAATGATGAAATTAATTAATTAGCTAGGATAATTAAATCAATTAAGCAAAAAGAGGATAGATAAAGAGGAAATGATGTTAATAAATCTAATTCGAGTGTATGACATTGATTAGGACATTTTTTAGTGTCTACATTTTACCCCTCTTTGAAGCGAGGTACCTGCTATTTCGATTCAAAGAATAATGCTTTTCATATCAAAATGTTGCTCAAATAAAAAAATATTTTTTTTTGTGATTTTTAGATGCTCCAATGGAAGGATAAAACTGACTTCCTACCCCCTTGAGAAATCAGGCAGAAATTTTAAATTTTGGGTTGATTTCTCGATAAAGGTTCAAAAGCTACCCCAAGGGTTCAAAAAGGTTATGGGATGCAAGAATAATGCCAAAATTACAAAAAATGATGTAAAATTAGGTCCAGATTGGCAAAAGTGATGAAAATGATAATGAACCCCATTAAAAAGGTTAAATTAGGGCAAAAAACCCTAATTTCTAGCTTAAATAGATCAAAAGGGGTCATTTTCAATTCATTTGTGCATTCACCCTTTATAAATTCTTGCAAATTGAGCTCCGACCCTCCAACAAAATGGCACGTCGTGAGCTTCCCTGACAAATGTCTAATCGAGTTCATGAGTTCCAACAACTTCCAGGTGTAGGACCACTGGTATGTGATTCAAAACTTGATTTGAAATTTGAAATTTGAAATTTTGATGTATTTATTAGGCATTAAAATTTAGAATTTGGGGGCGTTGCTATATAGTGACACCCAAACTTCAATCAACAACACCTAAATGATATATAGTGACACATATGTCTGGGGTGATGCTTTTCCAGATTTGAATTTAGGGTTCCAAATTTTAAATGGTGACACGTATGTATCTGGTGATGCACTTGCCGATTAGAAATTTAGGGTTAGGTTAGACCAAATTCTAAATCGCGACGCCATCTTGTCTGGTGATGCGTTTGTCCATTTGAATTTTGAAATGCATCGAACATCGCTATTTGAATTTTGAACATAGCAACACATTTGTAATTTTTTAGCCAGAAATTCCAAATAACTTTAAATTTTGATGATTTCTTGACGTTGTGGACTTCATGGATGTAGGAGAGTTTCCCACCATTAATGTCTAGAGAGCATAGGCCCACTGTATTGGAGAGATTGGGTGATCTTTCAGAGTTATGCTAGGAGCACCTAGGAGAAATTAGATTATGGTAGATTGCATACACACTAGTGATCAGGACATACTTGGTTATGATGACGGGTTGTGTGAGAGATGGCACAATGAGACTTCTTCTTTCCATCTTCCGACGGGAGAGGTGACAGTGACCTTGGAGGATGTGTGGTGGATATTGTGGTTGCCTATCCACGATGATCATGTGATTTACGACCCCGATTCCAGATTTGATGCCTACTTAGAGGTGATGGAGATGGATTGGATTGCGTTGGTCACATCACAGATAGATTTAGAGACATACAAAGGTCGGGTGTTGACCTTTAGATTGATTGTTGCAGTCATCATTTTAGGTTTGGTGGCTCCAGACAGACACGACCAATTTTTCAGTCCAGGTTGGGGCTTGGCTTGGTAGAGGATGCTATATCGGAGGACTCTTTTTGCATGGGGGCTCATGATGCTGGCCTCCTTGTACCATGATTTGCATGATTTTGTTTACTGCAATGGGAGAGCCCTCGGTGCAAGTGTGACACTCCTTCATATCTGGGCATGGGAGTACATTGCAATGCTTCGACCAATTGTAAAGATGGTGGACGTGGAGCCAGATGATCCCGTCATAAGGAGATACCAAGGTGTCATCACATTTAGGCACATAAGATAGATTGGGCTCCTGTACTGGTGATAGGTGATAGACGATATGACCATGTTCCAATGGTGACCATGGCTTCAAATTCCACCATGGTTCGATGATATATAGCAGTTATACTTTGCTAGGAAGACCTGATACATGTAGGGTTTTGAGCACACAATGATTGAGTGATACCTTCTAGATAGTGGCTAGATAGTTTGGCGATGTCTAGGATAGGCTCGATGATGGCTATAGAGCTTTTTTTTCCAAAGAGGTTCCCACCTGGGGACTGACAATTTTGGCACCAAAGGCTGTTGAGAGTTTTTGCAAGTTGGTTGCCCAGCCTTGGGCATATGATCAAAGTCATCCCATTACATAGACTACTCCTACATACGATGCATGGTTCGTCCCTCTGAGGTGACTTACAAATCCCTTAGGGGCTCCTCTGAGAGGGAGACTGTGAGGCAGATTAGTTAGGGAAAAAGGACAAGGAGGCCAAGATGGCTAGGTTTCGAGGGCTCCTCCCATGGGGCAATAGCCTCCTTAGTAGCCTCCAATAGTGCAACAGTAGCTAATGCCACCACCACCACCACCGCTAGATGTTAGAGATGAGCAAATACAATAGCTACAACAACAGGTGCAAGTTTTGATAGGTGAGTGGGATCAAGTTTGCCAGTAGATTTTTCTTTCGACTATTAAGCAAGACCAGGCTTGGCAGTAGGTGGTTGTAGTTACAGTTGAGAGGGATACTGCATTATAGAGAGTTCAAACTGTTACCAGTGAGAGAGACCAGGAGGTGGCTCAATGTTAGTAGATTGAGAGCCTTATGACATCCACCCACAGTTGGAAAATTTCAACACAGCTATATAGAGAGGCTATTATGAAGGTTGCATATTACATACAACATTATCATAGGGATGTTCCTACAGCATTGAGAAAACCTGATTTTTCACAGTGAAGCGATGCACGCCCCCGAGTAGAAGATCAGCCTAAGCGGAAAGCTGGATAGGGTAGTAGTCACCAAGGCTAGCTCTTTTTTGATGTATAGATACTTTTTTATTTTTCCTCATTCTTTATACTGGTATACATTTATGGGCTCCTTTTTGATATCCTCATGGATATTTTACTTATTATCGATGTACATATGCTAATCTAATTTTTGTACCATTACACATTTTTTGATATATACATATATATATGACACCGATGCATATGATTCATGCTTATGATGTGTTCATTTTATTTCATGTATGGATGATGTATGAATGCTTATATATGATCATGTATGTATGCACTTACCTTTATGCCTATGTGATATGTGATGATCATGATATGTATGGATGCAATGTTATATTAATTTTCATTATCTTTTCACGATATTATATGGATGAATGATTATGATATGTAGATGTTATGGATCTAAATGATGTGGATGCATTTCTTTTTGTATATTTTCTATGCATTATATGATGATGATGATGTATGCATATGGATGTATGGATGTAAATGATTATGATATGCAATGATTTAAGATGTTTAGAATAACAAATCTATATTATTCATTACAACTTAAATGATGATACAAAATGTGTGATATGATATGAAAATGATTATGATATGCATGCTATGATTATGAGATGCATGTATGCTGATGGTTTGTGGATGTAGGGTGGATGCATTAATTATGTTTTTGTGTGTCATGATACTAGGTTAGCATGGAAAGAAGATAGAAGAATAAAGAATGAATAATCGTTGCTGATGATGATTGCTTCAAAAGATCCAACAAGTTCTTGATCCATCAAGACTGTATTAGAGATGGTGACAAGACGATGCAAAAGAATGCGGGATGGGTGCTCACACTTCGGGATTGGGATTTTTCATCGTTCCTTATTGTTTGATATAACACATACATACAATGCATCAAGGTATTGATAACCAGGATTGTGTTGTATCTAGTGTAATGGACTTTGACTCGATAAGAAGATAGGATAGTTCTTGTTCACACCTTGACATAAGGAAACGTCATTGGAATGCAAGTTAGAAGCTTAGAATATATTGGACCAAAGCATAAACAATAGTCAACAACAGACTCCAAACGACCTTCCTACCACAACCAAGCAAGTATGCACCAAGATTATTTTACAAGAGAATCCACAAGCACAACAAATGAAAGATAATGATTGATGCCCCATTCCTTTCTCTCTAAATCATTTTTTTAGACATAATTGAGAGGTCCTCAAAATGGTTCATTAAGATAAATCACAAGAAAATATCAAAGACAAACAGTTAGTGTTATTTATAGCTCCTGCCTAGTTTAAGTTTAGCTTAAGGTGATGTTTGATACTGATGTCCATCGCAGGAAGGATACATCCTAGGACATGCTAATCATAGGGTTGTTTGATGTTAGGATAATGATGCTATGATGAGCTATTGCTATAAACTTTATTGACATATTTACCTATGATTTAGATTCTAGATTTTGACTTTTAAGTTCACACTTTATGACTTGTTTTGCCAAAGGGTGAAGGTGATGATCATTTATTATGGTTGAAATTTTATTGCACGTGAAAGCGAGATGGGATGGATGGGTTTTGGATTTTTTGAAATATTTGAATGCTTTTGGTATTTTTTTTAAATGTTATGAGGCTGTTTTTGGTCTTTTTGAAAGGTTATATGAATGCTCAGGATTTTCTGGATTTTCAAAGGTTATTTAGAGTTTTCAGAATGTTTTGAGGCTTTTTAGGTCTTTTGAACATTTTCTATTGTTTTGGATTTTCCATTTTCAAATGTTTTTGTGTTTTCTGAATACTTGGATGTTTTTGGCTTTTCAGGATATTTGGATATTTTTGGGATTTTTTGAGTTTTGCAAATGTTTAGGGCTTTTTTGAGTTTTTGAGTTTCAACCTAAGAGACCCATCCTAGGGGCCTTGGGGGATAATCAAAGATTAGCCTTGCCTACATTATACACACAAAGACCACGTAGTTCAATTGTCTCAACCAATTTATAGGACAAAGATATGAACAGATGAGAGACAAAAGCTAATTACAATAGACTACTAAAGGACTGACCTAGGGTGTCTCAGGGGCACATTAGTGATGGCCTTGCCTACATTAAAGCTCAAATATGACATAGTTTGACAAGGAGAGACTATTTTTTGGATTTTTTGATGTTTGACCTTTTTAGGGATTTTGATGTTTTCTGGATGTTTTGGATTTTTCCTTTACAATTTTTTGAATGTTTTTGGATTTTCGCTTTTCAAGATTTTGCAAATGTTTTTGGATTTTCTAGATAAGATTTTATGAATTTTTTTGGTGTTTTCTGATAGGATGTCCCATGACCTCAAGATATACAAGAACTTGATTGTGATGCATAATGAAATGCCCCAGTGTGATATGTTAGCTTACTTCAATAAAGGCAAGACAAACTGACCTTGAGAAATATGCCAAGTAGTGCTAAAGAGTTCATGATACCTTACAATGAAAAGCCATGATAAGGACTTGAATGGGAGATGAAGGGTGATGCAAAGAATGATAGGTCAAAAGAGCCAAAGAATAGATGGAGATACATTATTTATGTGAGGCACCTGTTTTGCTAGGTTTTCATGGAGGTACTTGCCCAAAGTGCCAACAAAGTAGTTTTCACTAGAGGACGATTTTTTTCTTTTTCTTTTTTCAATCCTCTTTCTCATTTTTTTGGATTTTGATTATTTTTTGATTTTTTTGTATTTTTTGATTTATACCTTTCATGTTTAGGCATAAATTTTTTTGAGATGCAACTTGTTGATTGGCTCTTGCAAGGGTTCACCTTAAGGGGTTGATAGTTGGTATGCTCCTAATCTGTAGCTTGTTGTGATGACAAAGGGACCCAACCAATTAGGCCTAAACTTTCCTTTGTTGTCTTGATCTGAAAGGTTCTTTTGATTTTTCTTTAAGATGAGATCGCCTACCTAGAATGATCGACATTTGATTCTCTTGTTATAGCTCTGTTTCAGTTGGTTTTGATATACTTGCAAATGATTAAGGGCATCAAGATGACGTTTATCCAAGAATTCCAGCTCATTTAGTCAAGACACTCTGTACTCTTCTTCAGTTATAAAATTATTTAGTGACACTTGCAATGATGGGAGCTCAACCTCAATAGGAAAGATGGCTTATGATCCATAGACCAAGGAAAAAGAGGTTTCTCCTATAGGTTTGCTGATACTAGTTTGATAAGCCCAAAGAGCGGGATTTAGCTGTAAATGCTAGTCACGACTAGCTTCATTAACTATTTTCTTTAGGATTTTTAGGATAGTTTTGTTTATTGCTTCTGCTTGGCCATTGCCTTGGGGATATTATGGTGTAGAGAATTGGTGTTGGATATTGAATCTTTGGCATAGCTCTTTCACATCCTAATTTTTGAATGGGGTTCCATTATCTGAGACGAGGGTTTTTGGTACACCATAATAGCAAATTAGGTAATTTAGGATAAACTTCGCTATTTGTTTTCCTATTATGTAGGTCATAGGAATGGCTTCAAACCACTTAGTGAAGTACTCAGTGGCAGTTATGATAAACTTATGGCCGTTGGATGAGGTTGGAGTGATTTTTCCTATGAGGTCAAGTCCCCACTACAAAAAAGGCCATGGTGTGATCATTGGTTGCAATTCTTGAGCTGGAGCATGAATCAAATCCCCATGTTGTTGACATTGGATGCATTTTTGCACATATTGATGAGCTTCTTTCTCCATCGTTGGCCAATAGTACCCCATCCTCAACAGTTTCTTACCTAATGTCATACCGCTAGAATGGGTCAAACATATGCCATCGTGTACTTCTATTAAGGCAGTTAAGGCTTCCTCTTGGTTAAGACATCGTAGTAATGTCCCTTTGATGCTTCAATAGTAAAGGGTATCACCTAGGATCACGAATTAGGATGGATTTTTGACAAAGGTCTTTTTAAGGTTTGGGGTGATGTCTAATGGAAGGGTTCCTCTGTTAAGGTAAGTAAAGATGTCATGGTACCAAGGGTATTTAGGACCAACAATGACACACGCGAATTCAAATTCAGGGATTTCAAAAGTCGGTAAAAGTAGTTGTTCTTCCAAGAATTCACATTGAAAAATGTTGTTCGACATGTCTAGTAGTGATCTAATTGTTACCATGGCATCTGCTGCTCTATTGTTCATGCGAGGAATCTACTCAAAAGTTATGTCCATAAAAAGATCTTTGAGATTCTCCACCATTTTTTTGTAAGGAGTGAGCTTGTCATCTTTGGTTTGATAGTCACGATTAACTTGGTTGATCACCAGCTATGAGTCTCCATAGAATTTCATCTCTTGTATCTGCCACTGAACTGTTATCCTAAGACCTATGATCAAGGCTTCATACTCAACAATGTTATTGGTACATGGGAATGATAGCCTGTATGATTTTGGGATGCAACACCTTGGGAGGTGATGAAAAAAATGTTGACTCCTTATCCATGTTGGGTGAATGATCCATCAAAGTACATCTTCCATTGAGCTGTTAGATTAATAAGGAACATTGATTCATCAAGGACCTCAGATATTAAAGGGTTCTCATCATAGATGGGTGCTTCTGCTAGTTGGTTCATGATCACTTGTCCTTTGATTTCCTTACACTCCACATACTCTATGTCAAACTTTGTTAAGATCATTACCCATTTAACCATTCCTCCTATGAGGGTTGCTTTGGATAACATATATTTTAATGGATCAATCTTTGTGATGAGCTTGATTTGATGTGACAACATGTAATGCCTAAACTTTTTTGAAGCAAAAAATATCGCTAGGCATGCTTTCTCAATGGGTGAATAGTTCATCCCATAACCTACCAAGGTTTTGCTAATGTAGTATATGGCTCTTTCCTTTCTATTTTCATCATGTTGTGCTAAAAGAGCTCCTAGTGCTACTGATGTTGCTGAGATGTATAGGATTAGTGGCTTGTTTGGTATTGGCGGTATGAGCATAGGTGGTGTTAGTAGATAATCCTTAATCTGTTGGAAATATTTATCACATTTTTCATCCCATTTGTAAGTTATCCCTTTATGAAGAAGGTGCGAAAAAGGGTGAGTCTTATCTGATAGATAAGCTATGAACCTTCTGATGGATTGCAACCTTCCTTGTAATCCTCTCATTTGTTTCAGTGTTTGTGCTGGTTCCATGTCTAGGATGGCTTTTACCTTTGCTAGATCAATTTCTATCCCTCTTTGTGAAACAATGAAGCCAAGAAGTTTCCCTAATGTGACCCCGAACACACTTTTTTTTGGATTCAATCGTACCTTGTATTCTTCAATCTTGTCAAAGATAGGTCCTAAAAATTGTATGTGTTCACTTTTCTTCTTTGATTTTTCCAAAATATCATCCACATAATCTTCAACTATTTTGTGGATCATGTCATGAAAGATGAGGTTCATTGCTCTTTGATAGGTAGCTCCTTTATTCTTCAACCCAAATGGCATCACATTCTAGCAATAGGTTCCCCATGGGCAAGTAAAGGCAGTTTTATGTTGATCTTCTTTAGCGATTATGATTTGGTTATAGCCTAAAAATCCATCCATGAGTGACAACACTTCATGCCTAACTGTTAAATCTATAATGAGATCAATGTTAGGAAGAGGGAAGTCATCCTTCAGACATGCCTTGTTTAGATCTCTGAAATCAATACATATTCTGATGCCCCCAATGGGTTTTAAGACTGGTACCAGGATTGAAATCCACTCAGGATAATCTATTGGTTGGATGAATCCAATGTCAAGAAACTTTTGTAGTTCTAGTTTAACCAAGAGTGCTATCTATGGGTGCATCTTCCTTAATTTTTGCTTGACTGGTTTGTCCTCAAGATAGACTGATAAGTGATGGAAAACTATTTCTGGATCAAGGCCTGGAATATCTGTATATGACCATGCAAAGTTATCTTTTCTCTCTTTAAGGAATTCTACAAGGTTCTTTTGTTCTTCATCTAATAAGGATTCAACATAGAAGGTGATCTTAGGTTCTTCCTTTGTTCCCACATTGACTAGTGTAGCCTTTTTTGCTAGTACTGTTGACTTCTCTGGATGCATTGCGCTAAGGGGGAAATTGAAATCCTTCATCCTTGGGCAACTCAGGGAGGTTTTCCATGTCATATGCATCCTTTGTTTTTACTATTTTGGGATCAAAGAGTGCCACTAGGTGGTTTTCACTCAAGGATCTGCAAGTTAATTGCATTTCATTTATTTTGTAATTGAAGGATTCAATCATCTCCCCATAGTATGCCCCTATATCAAGCTCTATGTCAAAGCCTACTTTGTGATCTTCCAATGATAAGTTATCTCAAAGTCCCATGAATTATGAGATAGCTTCATCTTTTTTAAATAAATCTAGAATCGGTGGTCCTTGTTGGTCCATGTCAATGAGTTGTGGATAAACTAGGCGTATTTCAGTTGATTGGTTATTTGAGATAAAGGATGCTATGGATATCATGAAGAGGGTGTTGTTCTCAAATAGATCAACAACATCAAGGGGAAAGTCATCCAAGGTAGTATCATGCAATGTAGGTGACCAAGAGGAAGCCTCAACTCGTTTAGTAGAAATACCTTTTCCCATAAGTGCGACCTTGCTAGTAGTACAACCTAATCCAAGATTTTTTAGTCGATTATTAGGAACGATGGGTTCTAGTAAACCATTGCCATTCTGTCCTAGCTTCTCATTCTTATTATATCCCCAATTCTACATTTGTTGTAGACCTTTGTTGTCATCTTTCATGGGAAGAACAGGAATAGGTATTTCATCTTGATAGAGTATTTTAGAGATATCTTGCTCATTGATGTCTTCTTTATTGAGGTCTCCCCATTTGGTGAAGGTAGTAGTTTCCATCTTGATTGTTTTTTGTTCTTTGGTACTAGATGTGGGTTTCCCGTGAGTTTGAGGAGAAATAGGTAACTCTTCTAAGAAAAAGGTGTCTTTTAATATTTTGTAGCTTCCACAACCATCATCTTGGATTACGGCTTTGACATCGTGTATGATTTTCATAATTGGTACTTGGGATGCTGAGGTAGAGGCTAATGATGATAGATCAACAAATGAGCTTGATGGTGTAGGTCCTTCATCATTTTTGGGTATTTGTGGGATCTTATAAAAATTGGCCTCAAGGCTCTTGTAGTAGTAGAAAGGCTTAGGATCTCCATGGATAGTGATTTCTCTACCCTCAAAAGGAAACTTCACACATTAATGATAGGTTGAGGCTACGAATTTCAACGCATGGATCCATGGTCAACCAAGTAGAATATCATAGGGAAGATCAAGATCAATTACTTGGTATGTAGTTGAGAGGTCCCACTGGGATAGGGAGCACAATTATTCCTTGTGATACCTATTCTTGATCATCGTATGCTTTGATGGTGGTACTCTTTGTCTTCTCAATAGTATCTTCTAAATAGCGTAGATGCTTAGTCAACTATAGGGTACAAATGTTTAGACCAACACCTTCATCTACCAAAACTCTTTTGACCTTGTTTTTATGAATGAAAACCTCAAGGTGTAAAGCACAGTTATGAGATGGTTGCGATGGAAAATCCTATTCAGAGAAGGTGAGAAGATGGCTAGTGATATGCCCTACCATAGCTTGAAATTGATTGATATCAATGTTCTCAGGAACAAAGGATTCAGACAAGGCTTTTTCTAGTATTCCTTTGTGCGCAAGAGATAATTGCAAGAGTTCCAAAATTGATATTTGAGTTGGGGTCTGTTTAAGCTGATCTACAAGATTGTACTTGCTAGGATTATATGTAGGAAAGGTAGGTTGTGTTCTAGGTTGAGCTGGGATAACTCCTTGAATGGTTATTTTTCCACGTTGTGTGGTGACTCCACATTTCGTACTATCTCCTTTGATGGTGAAAACAGTGATAACGCTATCATAGGAGGCAACTATATTGGAATAAGTATGCTGAACATTGGTGTAATCCTTAGCTTTGCCATGGTTGTTAGCTTTGTTATGATCAGGAATAGGGGTTTTGTATATCTTGATATCCTAGTTTCCAGCTGGTATCTCAACAAATATGGTATCATTTTCTATGAGATCTTGGATGATATTCTTGAGTTTCATGCAATTTACTATTTTATGTCCTTTAATTTTATGAAAGTCACAAAGATCATGCTCATTGTACTAGGATGGATTTTCTTGGGGTTCTTGGTAGTGTTCAAAGTTAGGAAGTGTGATCAAAATTGACTCTACCAATTTCTTCATGATCATTTTGATGGGTTTTGATAATTGGGTATACTTGCATTTGGGATAGTTGTTCATGTTACCGGCTAGCCTTGGTTGCAGTTGGTGTTATTGATTTGATTATTCTGAGGTGGCACCATTTTTTGCACAGTTGGTTGGATGTTAGCAACTTGATTGTGGTTGGGTCTAGGAGCACTTAGTATGACCTTAGCATCTACAACACTATTGATTGTTATGTTTTTTTTTATCCCATACACGAGGTTTCTCATTTGAACTAGTTGAAGGACAATTGTCTTTGTAAGCTTGAGTATTTCCTTGTGATATTAGGGCTCTTTCAATGTTAAGGGCTCTTGGAACAAGTTCATCATATGATGTGATGAATTGCATTTTCAAGTGCAATGATAGGTTTGGATCAAGGTTGGCTATGATGATTCCTACTTGTTTGTCAGGAAGAGGCCACTTGCTTTTACTAGCTCTTTGTCTCCATCATTGTAAGAAATTTGTGAAGGTTTCTCCTGGATTTGGTTTGAGAGTATATAACTCTTCCAGACTAATGTCCATGTCAAGATTGAAGGAAAAGTGATTGATGAATTTGTCAGTGATTTCTTGGAAAGTTTTAATACCAGGAGGTAAATGAGAAAACCAATCCATAACAGGTTCTGTAAGACTTTGAGGAAAGAGGCACATTAGATATGAATCATTGTAAGCCACTTCCATACAGATGATGTTGAATTCTTTGATGTGGTCCATAGGACTTCCTCTCCCTCTGTATTTGTCAAACTTGGGGATTTCAAAACCAGGAGGGAATGGTATCACTGCTATGTTTCGATCAAATGGGTAAGGACACAAGTTTTGTGTATGAGGTTTCTTTGCCTTGCCCATACAAAGGTCCTACATTTCTTGTGAGAGTGATTTCATTTGTGATGAGAGATCATCCTATGGATTGGGTGGAGCAACATATGATGGGATAAGAGATGAGTTAAATGGGGTATATGAAGGTGTGATATTTTGTGAAAGTGATGAATATATTCCTGATGCGGTTGGATTAATGATGTTCGTATGAGGAAAATAGGATCCTTGTTGTTGTTGTTGGGCGTACTGTTGAGCTAGTAAGGCTTGTTGTTCAACTTGCTATTGTTGCATTATTAGGGCTTGTTGTTGGGCCTATTGTTGTTATTGTGCAAGTAAAGTTGTGTGTTGTGCTTGTTGTTGTTGTGTGACTTGTTGTGCTACTAAAGCTGCTTGTTGAGCTTGTTGGGAAATGGCCGCTTGTTGCTGTTGTTGTTGCTATTGTGCTAAGGCTGTTTGTTGAGCTTGATGTTGTTGTTGTGCTAAGGCTTCTTGTTGAGCTACTAAGGTTGCTTGTTGTTGTTGTTGTGTGACTAAGGTTGCTTGTTGTAGAGCTAGGGTATGTGCTTGCAATGTGGGATCTGGTGGTTGTTGAGACATTTGTGAAGGATTGATGTTTTGAGTGGTTAGTGGATTGGTAGTGAAAGGTGGAGGATTCCCTTGGTTTAACATTCCTTGTAAGATAATTGATTAAGGGGGAGGAATGTATGTGTGAGGACTTGATTGATTTGGTATAGAAAAGGGAGCTATCAAAAAGAATGATGTCATTAAATTTTGCAATGGAAATGACACACTAGGACCTTGAGTCCATTGATTGAAAAGATTCCCTTGTCCTATGTTTGGAGGATTGCCTTGTGTAAAATATGTAAAAAAAGGGTTTGTGATCAAGGTACTCCCAGGATTGATAGAACTTGTAACCAAGGGATTGCTTTGAGGTGGATTGATAGGAGATGATGTGGTAATGGTAGATGGAATGGATGAGCCCATCGGAGGGCTGGATAAAGATGTCCCTAGTTGCATTGAGGGTTGATTCTGTGATATGGTATTGACATGCCCTTGTGTGCTGCTTTGAGTTTTTTGGTTTGTACTGCTCTGCATGATGGTAGGTACACTTGTGGTACTCATAGATGTGGATGAAGAAGGGTGTCCCGAAATGTTGAAGTGGTGGTAGAATAGTGAAGTTCAAGCGGAGTAAGTATTTGGTTTGGACCTTTGGGAATGGGAGGAACACCAAATGTAGGTGTCCAAATGGTGGTGGGAGGTGGAGGATTCATTTCAAGAGTACCCACAAGTGTATTACTTTTGAATGGTAAGGTGTGACCAAAATATTTAGCAAGGATAGTTGCAAGACTAGGTATGTAAGTTTGAATTAACCCTTGTGATGGAGTTGTAGAATCCAATGTAAAAATTTGTGCTACAAATGTTGGGGATATAGGAGATACACTTTCAAAAATTAGTTCTTCCCTAGTGAGCTCAAATGGGTTGTTGACGATGTCTTCAATTTTGTATGGTCCTAAAGGACATGATGGTTGTTGTGATGGTGTAACATGACTTCTAGGATCAAACTCTAAAGGATTTGGATCACTTGAGGTAAATGTAACTTTTTCTTTTTTCCATGATTCTCTTGTGTTGTGATCTCATCCTTACCATAAATTTGGGGTCAGCTATGGGATATTTGTGTTGAGTTTTGTAATGTTTGAACTCTCTAGTTGACTGAAACCTAGGTAAAAGGGGCACTCTAAGTCTTTTGGGAGCAATGATGAAAATGTGGGATGAAAAGATGGGTGATGTGGGAAGTGATCTTTGCAACCATTTTGGGACAACACTTTTGACTTAAGTTTGATGTTGTGATGTTGGGATAAAGGCTGCTAATGAACTTGGAAATCTTTAAGGTAGACTCATGACCTTCAAGATAAACTAGTTCAAAGATGATAACTATCTCAACTAAGTGCATGGAAAAGGATAAATTTCACATAACAGGTAGCTAAGGTAGCAAGTTGGTTTGATGTTTTAAGTCCCAAAAGTGTTGGTGTATTTAAAATTTTGCAAAGATAGATGAGATGAAAGATGAAATGTGATGAAGGGGTGAATGAAATGTTTGACCCAATTTTGACCTAAAGTGAACCTTTTGTTTTTAAAAAACCATGGTAGTGAGAATGATGCTATACCTCTAAAATGTTCAAATCCTAAAGACTCAATGATTTAGAAAACTTGTTGATCTTCGAAAAGATGAGGGTTCTGGCTCATAAATAATGTGTACATGTCAAGATATTTTCTCAATGTGCATTCATAAAAGTTTATCAACAATTTGTTTATGTTTTCGTAAAATTCCTCAATGTGGTTGTTGATTTCTTTTGCACTACAATGTCTAAGTTTATGGTGATGACCAATTGACCTTTGTTTAGGGATCCGTACTTAGCGTGAGATCATTTGGTAAAGTTTTTTTTTTAAAAGATCAAGGTAGTAAAAATGATGGTAGACCTCTAAAATGTTCAAGTCCTAGAAAATGAGAGGACAAAGGGGAATGTTCAAACCTGTTTGAGCTCTCCTAGCTCGGGCATAAAAATTTTCTCAACAAAGTGTAACGTTGTGATAAAATATAGATGACTACTTTAGATTGTACTTTGTTTGATGATTCCTATGTCTAAAATGGAGTGCTAGAGACTTTCCCCTATGAATTTTAACTATTTTATGAATCATGTAGAGTAGTTGGGTATCATGAAAAAGACCAGGATTTTGACTCCAAAAGAATGCAAACAATTCCAGACTATACCTTCAAGCGTGTCTATAGAAGTTTGCTACCAACTTGTTTTTGTTTTTGTTAATTGCTTGAAGGTGTTTCTTAAGGGATTTTGGAGTGAGATGCCTAAGTCTAAAATGAGGTCATGTAGACTTTGGTTTAGGAATCCTGATTTTTTGTGAGATCATGGGGGAATAGTTTAAGTTTATGGAAGAAAGAGATATTTATTGCCACGCAAGTGGTGATAATAGGGGCCTTCCATCCTCAATATCAGTGTGTTCTTCTTCTTCGTCTAATATGGTTGTTGAGTTTCTCCACTGTGTGTTTGTCTCCTTATTCTCCTTATTTTCAAAAGTGAAGGTTCTCAAACTGCCAATGAGATATGTTTGATCACCATTTATGAATTCAAAATTTGGCTAGATTATATCACCTAGAAGATCAGGTTGTTCAACGGGAGAAATCGATCTCCAAATAGTCATGTGGGGTTCATTTGTCAATTTATCTTTGCTTAAATGAATTGATTTTACCACAAACACTTGTCTTTTGATTATGTTTTCAAACTAGATGTTTATGTCAAAATCATCATAACTTTCACAATGTCCATTTCGTGAAAATTATGAGATTAAAGCCATAATTGCCTATGTTGTCTTTGGTAAATATGGGTTTGAGATTAATGTCAATATATTTAGAAATCACTAAGGATAAATCCTTAGGACAAACAATGATATCAAATCCAACTCAAGAAGTCCATATTTAAGGCCAAAGTATTTGAAATTTTGAATAGTGAGTGTTTTTTTTTGGAATATTTTGAAACCAAGAAAAGTGTTAAACTGACTCACAAGCATTACAACCCTAGGATGGAAATGGCTATATTTTTTATATTCCCACTTGGATTTCTCTAGTTGTGCTTATTCAAAGCGGATGATTAGAAGCTTGACCACACTGGCTCCCCTCCATGACACTCACTTCTATGGGTCATCCAAGCTTCAAGTTCTCATGAATCTCCCATGACAAACTTTTCATCTCTACTAAGAACCAAAAATATGTGGGATGACTTCAAAGGTCCGACCTCTTGACATCAACAAATATTAGGGATTTTTGGCTACTACACAAAGGTTCATAATAAGGGCATCTAGTTTAGAGGAAACTATGATAAAATCCCTCAAGAGGTATACCAACCCTTAGAACAAGGGCTTTATGCACCATAAAGATACTAGGGGAGAGCTATCATGCATCACTCCGTTGATTGCAAACTTTCCTTGCAACCACAAATTTATATAGCAGTTCAGAAGAGCCTAGTTTATGCTCGTTACCACTTGGGTTGTTCCCTTGGGGTGAGTAATTTTTTCCACCAAGATAGGCCCTCTAAAGGTGAACAATAGTGAGTAAGTACATCCATAGTTCGATCATCTTTGTTTGCATGCATAAAGAGAGAACGCACGCTATGCATTTTCTCACACTAGCATGGTTGTTCAATTTTAAACCCAAATTTGAAGTGTGGAGGTGATTTTGCAACATGATAGAGAATGTTTCTATTTCTCAAGATTTCCAAATGGCGCAAGAGAATTGTATACACATTCACTAGCAAAGTTGAAAACCACAAAACAAAACAAACAGTTTTCAATTTTATCCTTCAAAGCAATAATGAGTTAATGTTAAGCACCAATTGAAAGATGAGTTTTCCTAGTTCAATTTTAAGCCCAATTGAAAGATGTGATGTGAGGGTTCATTTTTAGCCAACTTTAAACGTTCATTTTAAACCCAATGGAAAACTAGTGTAAAAACTAAAAGTAATAAAGCATGAAATTGGGTTATAATTTCCCCAAAGCGTTAAATGCTAGTTACAATTATAAAATGTTTAGATAGAAGATAAGTTCTTCAATTTCACTCCATGCCTTAAAACTTGCAAAACCCTGTCAGTCTAACAATGAAAACATAGTCAGACATCGATTAGTGATTAGATAATCAAAAGAAATTAAGTCACATGTCAAAAAATAAGCATAAAGTTTCTCACCCTGGTTGAGCGTCCTTGTACACAATGGTGTCACAATTTGAAATTTTGGCATTGCTATGGTGAATTTGAGCATCGCTTTGTAGAAAGGATAGTGAGCACGATTACATTATTGTATTGATTGGTGTCGTTGTAAATGAGTGCGTCACGATTTGAAGTTTGAAAGCGTCGGTCTGTTGGGGGTGAGCATCACTGTTTTTGTTTCACGATAGTTCAAATTTAAATAAGCGTCACTATATTTAAATCAATGCCATCCAATTAAATATGCGTCACTATATTGAATTTATTGGGTGTCGCTATATGGCGACACTATTGAAATAGCGTCATTGTTTGTGGTTTGAGCATCACTACAACTTGCAAAATAGAAAAAATATGGATTTTGAGCCAAAAAACAACTAAACGATTGATTTTCCCTCCTTATATTGCCAAAATGTCAATGCAAGGATACCGATTATGGGTCAAATTATGCTTGATCCATGAAGAATTGAAGCATAATGAAGCAACCAATACTTGAATCTCAACAAAATCAGTCAATCAAAATTGAAAGTAAACATTTTATCAAAAAACCTAACATGCTAATCTTATGAAAGCTTTAAAGAAAACATCTACTCTAATCCATTGAAATTTATCTTGTTGTAGAATTGGTGTTGCATTGATGTGGATTGATGACCCTTTCCCAATCTCATGATAGTGAGCTTGCTTCAGTCGATTCTATGGAAGAGAATCAATGAAACCATGATGTTTGGTGTATGAAAAACCTAAATTATGCACAAAATAAACATGATGAAAGCTAAGTTACCACAATTTTATGCTATAAATGATCTAATTATGCAATTTCTAAGCTAATCTAAGATAATTTAAGCTAAAATGATGCTAAAAGATGAAAACCCTAATTTATTTACAAACTAAGATGGATGCATGGAAGCTATTAATGAAAGCTTGAAGCAATTTATGCAACTAAAATGAACTAAAAATAAGCTAAATGTGTGAAAATTGAGAGTATGGATGTGAGTAAATTCAACAACATGACTTTGCAATAAAAGATGGATCCATTTGTCTCCAAATAGTGATCTATTTATAAGAGAGCAAATGGGGAATGAATGATTGAGATCAAAAAGCTTAATCAATGGTTCAAAATGAAAGAGATGAGAGGCATGGATCATGGATTCTCTTCAATGGATGAGAATGCAAGATGAAGATTAATCAAAGGCTCACAATTACCTCAAACAAATGCACTTTTGACCTACTCACATAGGTCAAAGGTAACTTGCTAGAAGGGTAAGAGGGTTAACTTGATTTTGAAGCTAAGTGAGTTGATTGAAGGAGAGGGAATATTCCTTAGAATATTCCATTAGGGTGAGGAAAAAGATGATTTTACAAATTAAAACAATGTTTTAATTGTGCAAAAAGGATAAAGAATATTCTATGGTGTGCAAGGTAAAATGTGCAAAGTAATAAAAAATTCACACAAGCAATGAAACATATTACATTATAGAATTGAATCATAAAACTAATCTAATTACAAACAAAGCAAATTCCTTAAAATCATTCCATTGTTTCCTATCTTGAAGGATTCATTAAAT
>VDFB02105785.1:480070677-480263802 GCA_007258455.2 Sequoia sempervirens | reverse complement strand
TTGCATTAAGGAATTTTTTTTCTCTTATACCTACCCTCGGCTAGACATGGAGGTATATAATATTAGTTTCTCAGTTTATTCTGTAAGTAGTTAATTTCACAGAGGAAGACTAAAATATTCTTAATGTCCTATGTCAGGTGTGAAAGCATATGAATCACTTGTTGAAGGCACCATTTTGTATTCATCCAAAAACTGGTTTGTTCTTATTTTTATGTTTTTTGCATGTATTTTTTTTAGGCTCTAGAGATGTAGCTCGACTCTTTCCTTTGCACTTTTAATCTATTTTGATGATTACAGTAGATTGTCCTCATAATTTTTTATGTAGATCTATTTGTAACCTTATTTTCTACTAATCAATTTGCAAACCAGTCACATATTAAGGACCATTTCACTAACTTGTAGTCATCCATTACTTCATATGTTGCAGTTTGTGTCTGTGTTCCAATAAATCCTGATGATTGCAAGAACTTTAATCCTACAAGTGTACCCAATCTTTCTCAAGTAAAAGTCTTACCTTATTTTATAGTACTTTAAATGGTTTATTGAAGGTGCTTCTTTAGATATGAGATAGTTGAACCTTAGATTAAAATATGGTATTAGATGGGTAGTATAATGATAAAATAGAGGTCCATTGAACACAAATTACAAACATAATTTACTGGACTATGAATAGTGTTACAATTATAATTATTTCTCCTTTACCTACCTCTACATTAATGAAAAAGATAGCAGATATTGGAAGTTCATTACATGTCTCATGTATGTGTTAGTATTTTAATTTTTTTAAAGTTGTTCAAGAGCTTGATTAGGTCAAAAATATGTTCTACAAGCTCTATTCTCTTGACACTGCTCAACATTTTCCCTACACATTGTCTCTTCAATCCAAACGTTTCTTAACTCCTTCCCTTGTTAGCCCTTGGTTGTTCTCAAGTGTAATGCTTTTTCTATGCATCTTGCAGTATGTATGTATGATTAATCATCTCTTATGAAGCATGGATAACCTTTCATGGAATTGTTGTTGTAATTAGACAATTGCCATTGTGAGAATAATCATTTAATTTGTATGGAAGTAAGTCTTTTTCATATTATTTGACTTGGTATTGTAAACTTGTCTTTGCAGGATTCTCTCAGGGGGAACAACAAAACTGTGATGATAGGTAGAGTTGTACAACACCATAAATCATTTGGAATTATCAATATATTGCTTATAGAATACTCTATGCAAGTAAAATGGAATGTGCAATGACAATTGGTCTCGAATTCAAATATGAATATAAGTACATTATACACAAGAAGATGGTGTCTATTTTATGATTTAAAGAACCCCAAAATAAGAAAATTAATAGGTTCCATTTGTTTACTTGCTCTTAGACACTTGTTTAATCAGTGAGAACCTTAGAATGTCTTGTTGATAACCAGCAGTGTTCAAAACTCCTGAAGAGGTCAAATCAGTGTGACATTGGATCTGTCTTGTCGATGGAAGTCATTGGCAAGACATGGACTATTAGAGTGAGTTTTCTATCCTGTGCTAATGATTAATCTCTCACCGATGGGTTGGCTTCGCTGGTCATCACCAAGAGTCTTCACGATGGTACATTTCAATGAATATTTTTTTTAAAAAAATTGCATTGTTTTGTCACAATTTTGACGAAAACCACTGACGAATCACTGAAAAGGTCTGATGAAGTTGCTATAGCTGCAACAAAGGCTTTGTTGTAACTCCTTTCCCATTTCGTCACAATTTCAATAAAGGCCACCGACGAATCACATAAAAGGCCTGATGAAGTTGCTTAGCTGCGACGAAGGCTTCGTCGTAACTCCTTGCCCATTTCGTTGAAATTTTGACCACCGATGAATCACATAAAAGGTCTGACGAAGTTGCTATGCTGTGACGAAGGCTTCGTCATAACTCCTTACCCATTTTGTCACAAGTTCAACGTAGGCCATCGACGAATCATAGAAAAGGTCCGATGAAGTTGCTAAGCTGCGATGAAGGCTTCATCCTAACTCCTTGCCCATTTTGTCAAAATAGCGACAAATTTCTGGTGTTATTTTGACCCTTCATAAGAGCCATTGCAATTGAATTTTGGTTGTAATTCGTTGGTGGATAAACAAAGTTTTTGTCGATATTCTGATGAACATTCGAGTCATTTTATGATGCCAATGACCAACGAATCTATGCCGTTATTTCAACATTTAATTAGTCATCAGAATTTTGACGAAAAAATAGCGACGAAATTGTTTTTATCAATTTGTCAATTTTCTGACAAATATTTGTCGAACAACCAACGAACGTTCATAAAAAAATGGAGTCAAATTTAGTAGTGATCCTATAGACCTCCTCTAGCATCACAGTCATCTCTCCAGTGGCCAGATGAAAGGTGTTGTGGTCATTATGCCACGTCTCTGCTAGTACGGTCAGAATCCCCGATTAATCCTTATCTGAGGCATGCCAATCAACGAAGACAATCCAAATCTCTCAATAATATCTCCATCAACCTACGACAATTGTGGAATCAACTCCCAAGTATGTGGAAAGCACTCTTGAGACTAAAGATTCCCTAAATCACTCTCCTATCATTATAACACATCACAATTAGCATATCAATCAATCAATCAAATCAACAAAACAATCAACATTAAGCAATCAATCATCCTATTAGCTTAAGTGAGATTTTGAACAAATCTTGCAAAAATCTACTTTTGATCCTCACCTATCATGAGGTCAAAACAACATCATCATTATTGCATCTCACCTATCATGAGATCAATAAATCATCTAATCTATCAACAACAACAAATCACCAGTTGATGTGATTAAACATCATCTAAATCAAGGAGAAAAAAAATCTTCAATTGTGTTCTCAATGCGCTATTACAGTGCTTCAATACACCATTTCATTGAATGTGCCACTAAATTCTCTCCATGCACCAATATAGTCTCTCTATGCACCATTCTAATCAATGCGCTAGAGAATATCTCCAATGCGCTAGAGAATCACATCAATGCACTACAAGATTGTATGTGTTGTTTCTTCCGGTATGTGTGCCAAAACTTTGATCCTATGCATTGTTTAATTCAATGTGTTATCTAAAAACCCTGATGCACTAAAACTCTAAGTGAATGCGCTAGAACCCTAATTCAATGTGATGAAAGACCTAACCAATGCACTATTACATATGGCTAATGTGCTAAAACACGAAAAAAATAAAATTAAAAATTAAAAATGAGGGGAAAATGATTCAAAAATTCACAAAGAGGGTTTTTGAAATTTGTATCAAAGGTTTGTATACGGTTGGCTAGTTATGTCGCCGCACATGTTCGAATTGATGAGTCTCATAGGGGATCACCATTTTTGCTGAATTGCTCAAGTTGCTCTCACTCCAAAAATTTCAAAATCACAAGTGCACAAATGAATGTATTTTTCACTTTTTTGCCTATTAAAAGGGGTAATTAAAGTGGGATTTATGATGGGATATTTTAATTTTTCAGGGATCAATTAATCAAATTGCAGGTTATTTCATCAATGTCAGGTGATAAATGATTAGAATATCATAATATCAGAAAATTACCATCAACATCATCAGAAATCATCAAAATTTTCAAAAATCTTTAAAAAAATAAAAAAATTCCCCGATTTATCTCCCGAGGGGGCATATATCCGTTATCTCCTGAAAGTCACCGTCTGGGGCATTATCAAAATTTTATTAGCACTAGAAATTTTTTCTTTGAAGCAATGTGTAAACACATCACTTCAAAGAGGGGAAAAATGTATACATCTAAAATTGGTCTAGAGAAAATTAATTAAATACTAGTTATTTAATTAATAAAATATTTATTTCCTCTACTTATAAATAAATTGCAAAATTTATTTATATAGTTCATATTTCTTAATTCTTCCTATCTAAACCACTTTCTTCATGATTTAATTAAATAAACAAATTTAACAAATTTGTTTTATTTGACTAATTCCCTCCAACTAAATTTGAATTTTAAAATTGGAATTTAGTCACATTTCTCCATATTTTCTAACTTCCTTCCACCTCACCATGTGTCACATGAAATTAATTATTTCTAATTTCTAATTTCTAAATGGACATTTATCCTCAACAATTTTAACAACCTCAGAGATACATGGCTTCTCCTTTCCATTTATTCCCTTCTACACTTGGCAAGCTTGTTCTATTGAAGGGAACAACTTCCGTAATTCTCTCTAACCTCTTTGCTTCTCACTGTTGATCTCTCCAGACTGAATCCTGATCATCCATTGCTGCCACATCACTTGTTGGTGAAATCTATAAATAGAGGCTCATTTACAGCTTTTCAGATGGAGAGCATATCATAAATCTACTTTGCATAAATACTTTCAACATTTGAGAGCTTCGCATTGAAATTTTAGCTTATAATTTAGCATATGATTTCAAGTAGTGTTATAATGGCAATTTCATTTCTAGGAACTTAATTTGTTGCATTATCATTACAACATTTCCATAGCATATCCATTAGCTTAGCATTTTATCATTGCATCATTTAGCATCATTTTGTATACAACATCATATCTTTCAGCACATCATTTAGCATATCATCCATCAAGTTCATCAATCATGTAGATGTAGGTATAGTTTCCTACATTTTAGTTTAATGGCTTTTTGTTTCTTAGGTGTCATCCCAGTAGTTTAGTGCATACCTAAAATCTGAGAGCACTAATACAGTATCCTTAAGAATAGAGGATGATGGAACGACTTTGAGGAATCACTTTATCATTTGTTTTGGTAAATTTGATTTCCTTAATATAACATGTTGCATCCATTGTGTGTTTGAATTAATTGTTTTGATTCTGATATTTTACTCACACACTAACCATTGTCTTAAGTATAGTTATACTTGGAGGTTCATCTTAAATTAGATCCTATCATGGTTTACTAAATGCATAGGAAATATTTCAAAAAGAGCATTTGCTTACATAGAAAATTTCATTAAGGTTTCATACACAAGTTTTGATAAATAAAATATAATCTTTCATTTATTCATAAGGATTTCAATATCCTTCCTTTTTACATAGAATGACTATTTAAATAGTCAAGAGGAGAGTATCCATTGGATTCACTCTGAGACACATAACTCAATGGGGTGTACCCCTCAGACTTTTTCTCACCTCATTTGCTCTTCTCTATCCCAAAAAGGATAGTAACCTTCAGATTTATCTTCTGATACATATTTTTGGGGAACGTATCCCTCTAATTCACTACTAGAGGCTATAACTATTACTTTAGCCATATGTACTACTTGAGGGTTCCTAAATATCAATGTTGGACTAGCACTAGATTCCAAGGGCATATCCTTGGAAAGTGATAATCGGTTTAACCTACCTGGAGAAACAAATAGTAAGTTGTTGAAATTGGCTTCATTTCTCATCCTTCTTTTCTCTTAACTAATCTGTGATAGAGTGTGATTGATTGTCTCGGTATCACTTAGCCACATGGCATTGTCATAGTTGGTTCCCTCTATGGTACGAACAAGGGCTTCTTTTTCCTTCTTGGCCCATAGGTAGCGCTCATTTATGATCACTGACTTTCTTGCAATTAACTTGAGACGCACCATCCTGACACAAGAATTTCCAAACATTAGACTCATAATGTTGGAAGGGAAAACATAGCAAGTGCATAGGTTCCAGAGCTAAACATGGTAGCTCTGATACCACATGTAACGTGCCCATTGTTCTACATAGTAACTTTCCTAAGTTTTAACCTCAAGTAAATAGATCAAGCATCTTAGCCAAAATGAGCAATAAATTTTTTCTTTTCAAAACTATAAAGATAGCATGCACATTTGAAATAAATATCTTTCCAAACTTTCCATTGCATTATATCAAAGTATTACAACTTTCCAAAGTAATGATTACATAATACGTGATAACATGATATCATTTCTCTTTTACAATATTCCCATAGATATGGATACAAAATAAAAAATCATGGCTCCACAAAGCTTACTGGAAATATATATGAATAGTCTTGGAAATTCCCCATCCAAATCTTGGTTGCCTACTGATGAGGAGAAGCATCACTCAAGCACTTTTCTACCAACCTTAGACTAATTGTGGTTCCTGCACATCTACCAAACTGATAGATGGTCGTACCCTTCGATGAAAATATTGGTTTGGTAACCTCATAATAAAAATTGACCTTTTTTGAGCTTGGTGTTGTGTCCTACATATTTAGATCTATCACACAATGGCTACAACCTACACATATGACTTTCCTAGACTAGTATGTAAACCCAGATCACAATGACTGATAGTGTAAATAGTGGCAACTTACTCTACTTTGGCCAAAGTATTAATTACCCAATACTTTGAGTAGATGTCATATACTTCACCCACCTTCCTTGCCTGATTTATATTGACCATTCATAATCTATGCATAGGCTATCCCCTTCATTGGGTTATCCTAATCCTAGGAATAAGCTATTACCTCTATGTTTAACTAACACATCTACTAAGTAAATCATAGTAACTCTAAGACTTGATTATTTTAAACATTATCTATGTAAGCTATATCCCCAATATAGTATTTATTCCCACTATATCTAGGGTGATCCCACAATACTGGTTTACAATTTTTGGCCAAACTAGACACTGAAATAATTTTTTTTAACTAAATCTTCATTTTCGGGCACCTATAGCGGCTAAACCATGAGGAATTTGAAGATGATGCAAACAAATTATTTGTGAAATTTTTTCTATAGATTCTAAATATATTTTTTTCAAAAATTTTGGATTCAGATTGCACTTCTTTTTCCATCTCCTTTGAAAACTAGTTTTTTTCAATAAACAACATTTTTAAGGAGTAATGCTCACTATATAACGCATAAATTTTTTTCCATGAAGGATAAAATTCTATTTTTTTTGAATTTATATTTGTAACTACGATATCTAGTGCTTCCAATTGGTTTCATAGTGTTTTATTTAATATTGTTTCCTTGATCAAGTTTCAAAGTCAAACCAATTACAATTTAGACATAGGCAAATCATATAACACGTAACTCTTTTTGTATGTATCAAAATTCTTTTTTTTTTGGATCAAGGACTTCAATATCTAGTGCACTCATATTTTTCAATTTTTTTTTGATAATCTGCTATTTTTCCACATGTGCAGAACAAAGAGGTGAAAAACCTATGTTTAATAAAACTAAGAAAACAAATACATAATAAAACCAAAAAATATTAAAATTATATTCGTTGGATAGCTCGTTCTAAGGACTACCATCATCCATTTGGGTCTATGAAGTATCCTCCATTTTCATCCTCAACCCGAGCTTCGAAGTGCAAAATTTTAGAGTTTTTTGGCGAGAATGGTGGGACCTTGCATTAAGAATGACACTGCTCAACTCAAATGATTCAACTCAGCAAGGTTAAGAAAATGGAGGAGACTTCATAGAACCAACTGGATGATATGTGTCCCTATTGAGGTAGATAGCTCCTATATTTATACAAAAAAATTAACAACTAAAGGCTAGAAATAGGGTATCAAGAATGACACTTCTCAGCTCAAATGATTCAACTCAGCAAGGTTAAGAAAAAGTGGCAATTAAATTCGTTGCAGAATGAACACATACACAACTATGGTGAATGAGTCGGTACTCAAATTGGATAGCAAGAATGGTAATAAAAAATGCAAGGTAATTTCCTTCAACAGATCGACTTAGTTGGCCAGTTGCATACTTGACCACTTCCAAATATTTGAAAATGCTTCATAATTTGGAAATTCATATTGAAAAATAGACTTCTAATCGATTCATATCACTCTGTTGGTGCCACATTATGCAATTTGTGCCTTATAACATGGGTTGTTGTTTGCTATTTGACATGGTCGACTTACTTCTTGTACACAAGCATTTACTATTGTTTGCTTTTGACAAAGTCCTGGCAGCGATATTTACATGTTAAAAAGCATTGGATACTAAGTGCTTTTATAAGGCATTGTCCATATTACACAATACTCTACACTTTAAATGTTTTAAGCATCACTTTAATATATATATATGCATTGTTCACTTAGTGCTATTCCCTTTGTTTATATACTGCATGCAATACTTAGCATAAGCTATGCATTGGTTAAATAATTCAGCGCCATGAAAAACATGATCATATATATAATGTTTGTATATATATATACATAACGTAATACAATATGTATATATATTCTGATTCACAAGTTTAAATAACACACTATTCGATATATGAATACACATTCATGTATTGATGCATGTGTGTGTGTGCATACACACATATTTACATATTTATATATTAACATATTAGTATGGATGTATCCTTTTCTTCAATACATTCTTGTATGTTTATATATATATATATATATGTATACACTCATATACTATATATATACATATATATCACTTCTTAACATTTAAACACATATATTAATTAAATAAGAAGATATAAGAAGGCTAATCAAATAGCTAGGCCTTTTTATCAAAAATATTACTTTAAAAAAATGATGTGCATAGGAGCAAGAGTGGATCGCATGCAAAGAGAAGCAGATCAAGGCTTTGACAGTGGAAAGGAGGAAAGGAGGGTGCAATGAGGTGGAGTGATCGAGGAGATTCAAGGCCAAGGATGGTTGGCTAGAGATGTTGAAGTAGAAATCTCCCAAGAGGAGATCAGGAACCAGGTGACCCATGAAAAATGGAAGAAGGGAGGAGGCTGGGAGGATTTGGGGGAGATTATCAGAGGTCCAATGGGAAGAAATTGGAAAAGGAATTATAGGTTTTCCCCTTAGAACTGGAGGCATTGAAATGGACTTGAAAACCAAAGAATGTAAAGATGGGCTAACTTCAAAGGGGGAGGTTGAAACCCTAATTGGGGAGGAATCAAGGGGTAGGAAGAAATTGGAAGGGAAATATGGACAAAGGCCCTAGAAATCATGGCAAATCTTCAATGCTTGAAGTTAACCAAGGTGAAGCTAATAGGAATAAGGAAGAATTTGGGAATAGGCTCAGGAAAGTAGTGGTGATAAGCGTTGATAAGCTCCGAATGGAAAGAGAGCAACTTGACCATCTAGGGATGATAGCAAAATGGCTAGGGCAAGATTTCAAATGGGATTTTTCGATGCGTTGGTGGCAAGGCAAATGGGGAGTGGATTTACAACTGAAGAGATTGGCCAATGGTTAATTTGTGGTGATTTTTCCTTTGAAGGAGATTAGAAGGAAATCAAATTATACGTTTCAATTTTAGATGGGTTTTCATTTTACATCCGGGGTTGGTTGGCGGGATTCAATCCATTCATGCATAGAATGGAGGTAATTCAAGAATGGTGGAAATTTCCTAATCTACTATTAGAGTTCTAGTCTCCAGGTATTCTGGAGGACATTGGAAATGATTTGGGGACTTATGTGTGTGCAAAGGAAAGATTGAATTCAGATGGCATAAGCTCATTCATAAGGATTTGTGTGGAAAATAAACCTGAGCAAGAGAAGTGGAATGAAATAAAATTGGTGACAGATTGGGGGTTTAGGTACAAAATATTATCCCAGATCTGATTCCTAGCTCAGAGCTTATCAAGTCCTTGGGAAGGTGGGAAAATAAAAAAAAATTCTCAAAGGTGGAACATAATTGTTTGTGGGCACCCTAGAACTCAAACCACCCTTCAAATCCGGTGCATGAGGAAGCCTCAGGAATCAAGGCTGCAGATGGAGGAACAAGGTCGATTCCCCCTCTAGATACAGGAGTGGAGGAAGTGAGCACAAGTAATGGCAATCAAGAGGATGAACTAAAGGAAAAAGTGGGAGAAGCTATTGATCTATTAGGAAATAAATGCAGGCAAGAGGATTTATATTCTTTGATAGAGGTTGGGAATGAGCTGATAGAAATATCCAAGGTTGCAAAAAGTGGCTCTGTAAGGATGGATGATGAAGAAGATTTTGAGGATTGGATGAATTGCCCTGGCCTAGAGGATGATGAACTTCCTTTTAAAGAAGGGAATCGAATGAAATTGAGCAAGAAGCAAAAAATCTCAACAATAGGACAAATTGAGTTTGGAAAATTGGGAATTTTCCAAAAAGACATGCAAAAAACCTCACCAGATTGTGGTGAAAGTAAGAGGCATGGCATGATTCCAAATCAAGAGAATCTCAAGTAGGATGGGGAGGAAAGTGGTAAGAAGAAGATCAAAAAAATGTTGAAAGTAGAGAAGAGTGAAGCTATTCCTAAACAACAATGAGGATCTTAACTTGGAAAGTTAGGGGCTTAAATGCCCCTAATAAATGATGCCTAATTCTAAGCATCAACTAGAGAATCTTCAAGTAGACATAGGACTACTTCAAGAAACTAAATTGGGAAAACAAGAAAGGAGAAGGTTAGAAAGCAAACTAAAGTTTTGGCGATCAATTGGGGTTAATGCAGAAGGTGTTTAGGTGGCCTATTGGTTGTTTGGAAGCCACAATCAGTGCTATTAGAGGAAGTCAATAGTAGCAAACATTGGATCGCCTGCTGGGTAAGGATTCTCATATCAAATTTATGTTTCTTACTCATTAATGTTTATGGCCCTAATTATTGCATTCAAAAAGGGCATGTCTAGCAAGAATTAGCTTTGGTTTTGAATAACCCAGGGCAAGATTTCTGTGTGATTGGGGGGACTTCAATGCTATCTTGAGATATGAGGATAAAAAGTGGGGTGTGGTTAGAGTGTTACAGTCTCAGGATGATTTTAAGAACTTTGTAGAGCAAAATATGTTAATAGAAACTCAAATGGGGAATGGAAAATTCCCCTGGACTAATAGGAGGAATGGGTTTAGTAGTTGTTACTTGAAAATTTAAAACCTCAAAAATATTAAATTTTTAGTGCATTCCCATAGATGCCCTTGAGCTTGCTAAATCCCGAAAAAATGATTATTTTTGAAAATCTATAAAAGTTGGTAGAAATTCCTCTTATGGGCATGATCATATCCTTATTCCACCCAATCGGGCAAGTTTTCATGTCAAAAGGCTTTACTGTTTACAAGATTTTTAGCTTCACTTTGTCATGTCTGTGATCTGCAAATATAGCAAAAATTTGAGATCTATGTTGCTAGAGATTAATTTTTTTCTAGGTTCTGCTCTGCGGTGTCTAATTATCTTGTTGTCCAAATTTTGTGAAAATCAAAGATGTTATGTGGAAGATATGAAGGTTTTTGTTCCCAAGCCCAAACATGATTTCAATGTCTCAACTTCAAACTTATATGGAGTTAAATTATTGTCGGGACATCATGGAATTTAATCTACTTTCCAAAGTCAGAAAATTTATTAAAAGCATCTAACTTTATGAGGTCCACTTATGGATTTATTAGATTCAAGCATTTATGCATCCATAAATTCATTATGTGAAGATTATTAACTTTATAAAAATTGGACTCTTTATTGTCAGGAGTTTCTCTAGTTCAAAAACCCTACATATTCCCAACTCATGAGTTCTAAAGTTTTTAAATTGCTCAATCACTCGACCTCTTTAGGGTAAAAAAAGCCAAATATGTTATGAATACCAAGTCATTAAGTCAGGGAGTCGAGAGTTTTCGAAACTCCTGAACTCTCCGACTAAAGGTTCAAAATTTCTTGAAATCACCAATCTCCCGACATCATGGATGGGACTATATATAGATCATCTATAGTCTTCACTGCCTTGGTTTTGTTTTTACAAATCATTTTAACATCGATATGGTCTTTATTTGATCAAGACATTATTGATGATTGAAACACCTCATAGAATCTAGTTACAGATGGCCTAAGGTTTTATCACCAAATGCACTCAAGAAATGGTTATGGAAAAAGTGAGGTCGCAGCTGATGAAAGTCATTTCCAAGCAATGCTTCATAAATCAAAGCTAACATTTCTGAAAGGGATTTATAATTTTTCTGCCTAATGGCCAACATATTAGAAGAAAATGCCATCTTTGCATAAAAAAGAACAGAGCGCTTGAGATCTTCTTGTCACATAATATGGAGAGTAGCATCAATTAGACGTCTGCTTTGTTAAAAGCCAGAGGTTATGATCGAACTGCAAATATACACATCTCATGGAACAATGAAAGCTTGGAATCCTAAGACTCTCCATAGCACTAGAGATGGTTGGAAAGGATTTCTTTGAGGAATGCTTGCTGTTGGTTTCTGATTGCATTATTTGTACTATTGGTAGTAGCTACTATTAGAGGATCAAAAGAATCTAACCAATTTGAGTTTGGCATACAATGGACTTGTCTTTATAGGTTCAAATGAAGAATACAAAAGGCGCTAAAGAGAAATAAAATACAGATGTCATCAAAAACCTTCTAAAACAAATGACCACAAGTTTCTTCATTAGTAGCATCAAATTTTTTTTGTGGAATGTAAAGAAGTACTCTCAAGTGTAGTAATGCAACCACATCTTCCTTAAATCACCATCTGCAATACATTGTTGAAGTTTTTTCCCATATATATCTTCACGCACTTCACTGGCTTTCTATGGATTAAAATGTAGTTCATTGTAGAGGCATTGAAGAAAAGTTTTTTTGCTAGGTGCAACCTCCAAATCACCTCTAGTGATAGCTTGAGAAAGCCTTCTCTGATCACTCTAAAGGATGATCTAACATATTCCTCCTAGAGAAGGTGCAGTGGCACTTGAGGATTCATTTTGAATATACCACTTGAGGAAGAGAGAGAGCATTTGGTTGAGAAGCCAAGTCTCTACAAAATAGGTATATTGATACACTTTCTAAGCATGTAGAGCATGGAACTGGTGGGACCACGTTGGCTTTAGCATTTAGGAATGCTTGAAAAAGTGGCATAGCATTCACTCATCGGGAAATTTTAATCAAGGCATGATGTGTTCACTCTGTAATGTTTTAGCCCATATTTGGAGTAAAATTACTTTTGTGCATGAGAGAGGAAAATAATTTCACCTTCCAATTATAATTGAGAAACCTTTTTCAAGAATCGGTTACAAATAGTGGGAAAGGAAGATATAAAAAAGAGATTTTCTTCATTTTCCAGGGGGATCTTTTTAAAACTATTTGGGAGCAGTTGAATTCTTTCAACACAGTTTTATTGTACAGGGGTGTTGAGTTTTTGAACTCACATTTTTTCATTGGAGGAATAAAGGAGATATTTCTGAATCTTTGAATTTATTAATATTTTCCCTTTGATTGCAATGAACGATGGGTCTTTGTAATTCTTCTTTAGTGTTTATCTATTATATTAATGTGTGCATGCGCTTATTTATGAAACTTCGAATTTAGATTAAATCATTCGTTGAAAGGGTTTGTTGTTCTTTCTTTTCTTGAGTATCATTTTTGGGTGTGGATAAGTGGACTTCAAGTCATTTGTTCTCATTCATTTTATTCTAAATTAATCCATCACATCTATGACATGGTTATGCATGTTAGAATCCAAGATCACCTGCATGCAAGATGGATACCTGTCACATGCAAAAGATATGAAGAACCGAAAAAGATGTTCTTTGTAAACCTCTCTGTAAAAATGCATTAAAAAAATCAATTATTACAATGTGATCAATCCTTATGAAGGAGATCAAGAAACCCTAAAAGGGAAACCCTAAATAAAACCCTAGTGTGCACACTTAATAATTAATAATTAATTATTAATGTGCCTAAGTTTAGCTTAAGTAATAAAGAGGAATAAGTGACTTAATTAATTAATCAATGTGATGTAATTAATTAAGTAAAACAACTTATTACTCTAACACCCCCCCTTAAGATAAACTTAGGAGGTAGCTAAAACACTAGAAAAAGATGCATGAAAGCAAAGATGGGTCCCGGCAACTAGGCCTGATCAGGTACCCATTTACAATGCAAGAATGAAGTGCATGAAAAGGAACCAAGAACATCTGAAAGTGCACAAGAAAGCACCTGCAACTGAAAAAGTGGTGTGCAAAATAAAGCACACATACATGAGACTGGAATCATCTGGATTCACTGTTGTCGTGGAGGGACACTCACCGGACAAAGGTGTGATGGCAAAATAAAGGCACTACACAACCCCCCATGGCACTTTATAATACAGTGCGAGTACAAAATATGGCACAAAGTGATGTGCAAGAAACCCAATACAACACAAAAAAGGAGTAGAGAAGGAAAAACCCAGTGGGACAAAACCCCCCTACAATGAGATTACATGCTGCAAAGAAGCACTGGAAGAACTCTGTAGAGTAACACTGGAACTTGATATAGGCAAGCAAGGAAATATTCTTCTGTATACTACTGAAACCGGATGAGAGTCACTGATTGACTCAAGGAATCATGATAAAGCAACAGAAAACCCGATGCCACGGAACACTCGAAAACTCTAAACTGGAACAACTCTGGAATCTATGATGCAACAAGTGATTATTAAATGATGCATTACTGAAAACGAAGTGCAAAGATGCAAAATGCACTCTCCCAACTGTCAAAACATCCAAGTAATCGCCAAATAACCCATCGGACCAAATCTGGACTAATTGATAAACTTGGGACAGATATAGAAAAAGTGTATGGACAGCAACCTAGAGCTCCTCAATACCTTTCCGACGCTTCAAACGAGGCGAAAAATGGAGATCGTGGCAAAAAGTTATGAGCTCCGAAGCATAAAAAGTATATCTGACTTCAAACAGTAATAAATGCAGGAAAACAGAAAAATACTATAAAATAAACTGCACTACAGGAAAGAGCTCTGATACCATTTAGAATCCAAGATCACCTGCATGCAAGATGGATACCTGTCACATGCAAAAGATATGAAGAACCGAAAAAGATGTTCTTTGTAAACCTCTCTGTAAAAATGCATTAAAAAAATCAATTATTACAATGTGATCAATCCTTATGAAGGAGATCAAGAAACCCTAAAAGGGAAACCCTAAATAAAACCCTAGTGTGCACACTTAAGAACGAAAACAATGTTCTCAGAAAACCTCTCCGTAAAAATGCATTAAGAGAATTTTTTGTTACAATGTGATCAATCCTTATGAAGGAGATCAAGAAACCCTAAAAGGGAAACCCTAAATAAAACCCTAGTGTGCACACTTAATAATTAATAATTAATTATTAATGTGCCTAAGTTTAGCTTAAGTAATAAAGAGGAATAAGTGACTTAATTAATTAATCAATGTGATGTAATTAATTAAGCATAATAACTTATTACTCTAACAATGCATAGTTGTTAGTTTTCCTTTTCTGCTTTTTGGTTAAAAGAATACCCTATGTTTTCATTCATTGCATATCATTTGAAGGTAGCTACACCTTATAAAATAAGCAGAGAGCACTTGCAAATACCATTGCAAGTGACTCAACTGTTGGTCAGATTGTCATTGACATGGGCAAGAGAGTATAAAATTGAAGTGACAAATTTGTTAACCAACAGTAGTATAGCAAAAAATCTTGATAGATTTTTCTTCAAAGGGGACCTAGGAAAGTTTCCCTTAATTTTGGAAAGAAAAATCATTCTTGGGGCTGGTTTAGATCATTTTCTGGTGCAACTAGAGATAATTGGAGAAAAAAGTCCAGTAAGATGTCCATTTAAGTTTGAAGCAATGTGGTTCAAGGATCTGAATCTTTGGGATCTCATTAAATAGTGGTGGTTAGGTTGCAATCCTGAAGGTTTGAAAATGTTTAATGTGGTGAAAAAATTAAAATCAATCAAGCAAAATTTAAAATAGTGGAACAAGGAATGCTTTAAGAACATTTTTGAAGAAAGAAGGCAGATAGAAGAAGTGATGAAGGAGGTAGAAGAGAAGGTAATAGCCAATGGGATGGATATAAATAAATTTCAGGAGGAGAAAGCTCTGACAAAAAGATTGAATAAGGTTTTGGAAAAAGAAGAAATCTTCTAGAGAAAAAAATCCAAAGAACTATGGTTGAAGGTTGATGATAGGAACACAAAATACTTTCACAATTCAGCAAAGATGTGAAGGGAAGTAAATAGAATTTTGAGCATTGAAGGGTTGGATGGGAGAATGGTGGAAGACCCAGTTGAAATTAGGAAGATTACAGTGGAGTTCTCTCAAGCTTTATTGAATGATAATAAGGCTTCAAATTTTGGGGCACAGAATGAACTGCTACGAAATATACCAAGGCTGGTGATCAATGCTTACAACTAACAGTTATTTGCCAAATTCACTAAACAAGAGGTTAAAACAGCTTTGTTTCAATTACATCCAGAGAAGGCACCAGGGCCAGATGGTTTCCCGATGACATTCTTTCAAAAATACTGGGACATTGTGGGACATGAGATCATAGAGGCAATTGAAGATTCAAGAGAGTTGGGTTGAGTGCTAAAAGAAGCTAATAACACCTTTATCATGCTCATCCCTAAAAAAGAGAAACCTGATTCATTGGAGGAATTTCAAACTATTTCCTTGTGTAACACATTATACAAAATACTGGCAAAAGTTGTGGCAAATAGGTTGAAATGCATCTTGCCATCCATCATCTCAGACGAAAAAATTGGGTTTATACTAGGGAGGTGGATCCTAGACGGTGTGATAATAGCACAAGAGGTAATCCACTCCATACAGAAATTGAAGAAACCAACGATATTGTTGAAACTTGACATAAGGAAGGCCTATGATAAAGTAAACTGGTGCTTCTTAATCAAAACTATGGAAGCCTTTGGTTTTCAGAAGAAGTGGTTGGACTAGGTCTTTGGGTGGATTGCATGTCCAAGATATTTAGTACTGGTGAATGGATCCTTGAAAGGATTCTTCAGTGCCTCCAAGGGTTTGAGGTAGGGAGATCCCCTTTCTCCATTTTTATTCATAATCATGGCTGAGGCTTTGGGAAGAGCAATAGACAGTGCATGAAGGTGTGGATTGGTGTGTGGCCTGCAAGTTACAAGTAATAAAAATGTTGTCACCCATCGGTAGTTTACATATGCCACAATGCTATTTGAAACAACTGAAAGGGAGGCTAATTGGATAAAATTCATCCTAGATAAGTATTCATTGGCTTTAGGCCAAGGGATCGACATAGCAAAGTCAAAAGTTCTCTTTTTGAACACTAGCATAGCAAGAGAGGTACAAATTTTGAGGATCCTAAGATTTAAAGAAGGGAGATTACCATGTAGATACCTTGGTCAACCCTTGGACAAAGGAGTGCAAAAATTCAACATCTAATAGAAAAGGTGAAGGACAAAATAGCCTTGTGGAAAAGAAGATGATTGTCTTGGGCAGGAAGATTGACGATGTTGGAGTCAGTCATAGCGGCTTTACCAACCTATATGATGTCTTGTCTTTCATTATTAGTGGGAGCCAACAAAGCGCTTAACAAGAAGATGAAATATTTTTTCTGGTAGGGTAATTCAGAGTAGCATAATTTTCCATTGATTAAATGGAAGAAAGTGTGTGAGAAGAAAAAAGCTGATAGGGCAGGAATAAAATATTTTCTACTCCAGAACAAGGCCTTGGGGGCAGAGTTAGTATGGGAACTTCATTCAAATCAAGACCTCAAATGGGTCAAAATACTTAGGGAAAAGTACCTTGACAATGGGTAGCACACCATGTTAACAGCTAGGCATCACCTTGATGAATCTCGAATTTGGAATTTCATGTGCAACTCGAGGGATTTAATCTTGAAATATCTCACCTAGGAAATAAAATATGGGCACATTGCTCTATTTTGAGAGGACTCATGGGAAGGTTTTGCAAAGCTTGTAGACATGGCTTCCTTGGAACAAATGAAAATAAGAATGTAACGAGCATGGGGAGATAGGGTAATAGATTACTTGGAGGATTCAACCCAATAGGGTGATATTTTTTTATAAGTGGAAGAGCATAAGGTTGTTGGGATTCCAAGGGGAAGAGGTGGATTTGTATGAGTAGGTCTTGTTGGGATGAAAGGTTTGCATTAGACAAGGATGCGATAAACTAAGATGGAATGCCTCACAAAGTAGAGAGTATAAGGCAAAGGGTGGATACACTATCATGGTGAAAAAAGGGGAATTCGATTCCAGTCTTCCAACCAATCTTTGTTGGAACAAACTTTTGTATTCCAAAGGTTGGTATTTTTACTTGGGTAGCCTCCCAAGGAAGAGCTCTAATAGCGGACAAATTCAATAAGTTGGGGTTCTAGGGGCCATTGAGATGTTCCTTGTGCAAACAGGCGGAGAAGTCTAGAAACCACTTGTTTTTGAATTGTGTATATACACAACATTACTAGAAATGGCTATGTGCCAAACTTCAATGGCAATCTCCATTCCTGGGTAGCTTGTTAGAAATGCTCAGAAGTTGGCCAACTTTCTACAAGTAGTCAATGTATGCTGGACAATGGATTGTGAGCCCATCAATTGTCATTTGGGAGATATGGAAGGAGCGAAATTACCGCATCTTCTAAGATAAGGAGTTGTCAAAATTAAGGTTGCAAAACAAAATAGAGGCAAGCATTGTGGAAGTGTTCAATTGTCCAAGTTGGGGGTAGACGGTGTAATGGTGAAAGAGGTCAATATTTGAAACTAGAAGTTGATAGTGGGTGGTTGGGGTGTTGGGAATAGGATGCCATTTAATTGCAATCCTAAACATATTTCATGTATCTCCTAAGTCCTTGGAAAGTGTTCCCCAACACTAGGATTAGAAAGAGATTAAATTCAAATGAAATGAACATGTAAATTGACATTTGTAATTATTCCTAAATGATAGGAACATGTGGGGATGCCCAAGAAGAGCTCCTACAAAATAGGAGCACATGGAGCACCCACATGGAAGGTGGAATCCACCTTGATTTTAGTTAACTGTTTGGAGGAATCATAACACTTCAATAATGCATGTAAAGATCCTACAAATTAGGGATTGATATTTACATGAGTTTAGTCCAGTTCAATTCAATTTAGTTTAGTTCAATTATGGTTCAGTTATCTTCAGTTGCATGTAGTTAGTTTTAGTTGAATGCTAGTTGACTTCAATTGACTTGAGTTGCATGACTAATTACTTTAGTTGCACGATAGATAATAGGTGGATACATTCAGTTAAGTGGGGATGATCAATAATGCATAATGTTTGCATGAATTGGTGGAGAGATACATTTCAGTTAACTAAGATTGACTTGGACCCACCTTGGCCGCCCAAGTTGAGATCTTAGAGTTAACACCTTTGCATGAGAATATATTTACAAGGCTCAATTAAGTGGGGCCCATTCTTGGGTGCCAACTTTGAGGAGAAGCTTGGAATATATCTTCATAATCAATGTTGAGTTAAGACTTTAGTTTGGGACGCCCAAATTGATGAAGGACTTGGTTTGACATTATTTTTCATGAAAGAACTCTACTTGCACAAGAATGGCATAGATATTTGTGAGGAGCTTTATCCTCTTGTAATTTTCAACTCTTTGGAGTTTACAATGTTCACAATTGTCTATTTATTGTAGCAAGTTGAAGAGAGTTTTAAGAGAGTACTTTTGTGAAGCATGGCACATGATGTGTGGATTCATGCTTAGACACATGAGAGTTTATTGCAAGTTCTGAAGAAGAAATTTTTAAGGCAAAAGAAGCATCTCAAGCAAGGATTGTTAAAGAATTATTGTAATCTTATTCTAATGTTAAATAATACAAGTACTATTGATTTTGGTGGTGGATTTTTTTTCACGAAAGGGTTTCTCCATGGTATATGTTGTGTCACTTATATCTTTAGGTCTTATTCTTCCACAATCTTTTGTCTACTTCTACAATTGATAAAATGAATCTAAACAAATAATCATACACAAAGAAATTGTAACAAAGAACACTTAATTAGATCTACAATCTCATAGTTTTACAAAGTATTAAGCTACATAATTACCTCCATTTTCAACATTTGGTATCAGAGCTAATAGTTGGGTGTAGTTTGGGGCACCTTTCTCTTAAAATTTTGAAGGTCTTTTGGTTGTAGTGGGAGCTTTTACTATTGTGTTATTGCAGATTTGTAAAAGAAGTATATTTACAATGTATTTGGGTTGATGGCTATAAGACTTGGTATGGCTTGCTAAATCCCTAAAAGGAAAGGCCTGGTAAGAGAGGAGTTCTCCTATGTGGTAAGGGGAGGGCAGTTGGATTAAACTAGTTCTTGGGTTAGAGTTAGTGGATTAACCTTTAGTGGTCTTTAACACATGGTTTTGTGCTAGTTGAATTGGTCCATGGTTTTGGAGCTCATGGTTTTGAGCCCATGTTTTTGCATGTATGTATGATCTTCATTCAGGAGATGGTTATCACAATGTCATGGATAGCTTGGTTACATGTTGCAATGGAATTTTTTTTGACAGTGATGGTTTGATATTTATCTTGTTTCCATGTATAGCTCGGTATCACAGTTAAGGGAGCTTTGGTAGGATATGGTAATCTTCATGTGATTTGAAGAGGTTTTAACATCTTGTTTCGTGGAGGACCCTTAGAGTCTTTGGTAAAGGTGTTATTGTTCTTCCTTTGGAGAGGATGTATTTCTCTTTGGTTTTGAGTATTAATCATTTACTTGGAGCTTCATGATTATGCAAGTTTCATTTGAAGTTGGCATAGATTGATTGGTGGGTGCTCATGGATACTAAAGAGACTTGGGTTAGGCTGGATATTTCTTATGTTAAGAGATATATGTTGGAGTGGTTACTTGTAAGAAAATATTTTTCAACAGTAAAGATCGAGAAGCCTACACTTGAAAATGGATGTGATTCCATAAGAGACCTGATGAGAAGATTGTCTTTATTGAAATCCTATATTGCTTGGTGTTGTATGCACAGAACAATCTTGTATCCCACTCTTGGTCTACTTAGTAGGTAAAATGATCTAAGAGATGTTTCCCTCCTGATCATTAGATGCATTATTAATATGTATCTTGTCTTCTCTTATGCATTAGTCTTGAGAAGTAGATGCATGATTTTATGTATTTCTATTGTTCTCCTTGCAATCTTGAACTTGAGTTAGTTCTGAGGATTTGGGTAAGAGAGGTACAAGAGATAGTGGCTTTGGGCATATTCCCTTATGTTTGTGGGAATGTTTGGCTAAGTTTGATCTACTTTCTGTGAGAGGTTTACATCTAAGTTCTTCCATGTTTCATTATAAGTTGAATGGTTAGATGTTGATATCTTTTCAGTTTGGAAGTGTTGAAGGAGATATTATTTTACACAGTTTGGCACATGTTAGTGTGGTATAAGAACATGGTTTGATTTACAGGTTCTGTCTTTGTGGGAATATTCTTCTTCTTGAAGGTTCTTGTGTTATGAGAGATGTATTTTGCATATCATTGTATGCTTCTTTGACACTATGATAGAGGAGTTAGCCACATCCTCTATGTAAAGTGTTATAGGAGGACTTGTTAATGTTGTGATCTTGTTTTCAGATTTGACACTGCCTGTGTAGTGGGAGTTCTAGAAGGTATATGTGTTCTGTATGAGAGGGGCACCTCTCTTGGACTGGTTACACTTTACTACAATGAGTTACTTCTGAGGTTTTTTATCGCATGTCTATGTGTGTTGTTACCTTGGAGTCTTATTTTGCAGGATGGTGGATATACAAGGACTTGTTTGTAGATTTGGGTTGCTATGTTGATAGCATGAAGTTCTACCCATGAAAATTTTGGATGAGCTAGCAACTTGCTATGGTTGTTATTCCAATTTGGTATGAGTGTGGCAATCGCTCAAAGTCTTTTGATCATTTGAATTTGATGCTTGTGTTCATGAATAGATTGGTGCAGGTTTCAATGACAAAAGAAATGGTTACAGAGACTTGGGAAAGGTATTGGTTATAGGTGCATGAAGGCCATTGCCTTGAATCCTGCACTTGATTTATAAGAATGATTCATTGTTTAGAATAATTGCAATGTATAATGTCAAGTGGTAGAATGTTGGGAATATGATTCCATTTAATTGCAAACCTAAACATATTTCATGTATCTCCTAAGTCCTTGGAAAGTGTTCCCCAACACTAGGATTAGAAAGAGATTAAATTAAAATGAAATGAACATGTAAATTGACATTTGTAATTATTCCTAAATGACAGGAACATGTGGGGACACCCAAGAAGAGCTCCTACAAAATAGGAGCAAATGGGGCACCCACATGGAAGGTGGAACCCACCTTGATTTCAGTTAACTATTTAGAGGAATCATAAAACTTCATTAATACATGTAAAGATCCTAAAAATCAGGGATTGATATTTACATGAGTTTAGTTCAGTTCAATTTAATTCAGTTTAGTTCAGTTATGGTTCGGTTATCTTCAGTTGCATGTAGTTAGTTTTAGTTGAATGCTAGTTGAATTCAATTGACTTGAGTTGCATGACTAATGACTTTAGTTGCATGATAGATAACAGGTGGATACATTCATTTAAGTGGGGATGATCAATCATGCATAATGTTTGCATGAATTGGAGAGATATGTTTCAGTTAACTAAGATTGACTTGGACCCATCTTGGCTGCCCAAGTTGAGATCTTGGAGTTAATACCTTTGCATGAGAAGATAATTACAAGGCACAGTTAAGTGAGGCCCATTCTTGGGTGCCAACTTTGAGAAGAAGCTTGGAAGATATCTTCGTAATCAACGTTGAGTTAAGACTTTAGTTTGGGACGCCCAAATTGATGAAGGACTTGGTTTGACATTGTTTTTTATGGAAGAACTTTACTTGCACAAGAATGGCATAGATATTTGTGAGGAGCTTTATCCTCTTGTAATTTTCAACTCTTTGGAGTTTATAATGTTCACAATTGTCTATTTATTGCAGAAAAAATTGAAGAGAGTTCTAAGAGAGTACTTTTGTGAAGCATGGCACAGGATGTGTGGAATGAGAGTTTATTGCAGGCTGTGAATAAGAATTGTTGAAGGAAAAAGAAGCATCTCAAGTAAGTATTGATAAAAGAATTATTGTAATCTTATTCTAAGATTAAATAATACAAGCACTATTGATTATGGTGGTGGAGTTTTTTTCGCGAAAGGGTTTCTCCACAGTACATGTTGTGTCACTTCTATCTTTTGGTCTTATTCTTTTCCAATCTTCTGTCTACTTCTACAATTGGTAAAATGAATCTAAATAGATAATCATACACAAAGAAATTGTAACAAAGAACACTTAATTATATCTACAATCTCATATTTTTACAAAGTATTAAGCTACATAATTACCTCCATTTTCAATAGAGGGGGTGTCTCTCCACATGAGCACATCTATTAGCATTATTGTTGTTACAAGGATAATGAGGCCTAGATGGCAGGGTGGTTGGACATTTATTCTAAGCATGTGGTCGTGGCTGATGCCGTGTTGGCGGTCATACCATATACAATGCACCGAATTCAAGATGGACATTTGTGCCAATTAGGATGCGTGCAAAGCGGATGATGTTGCAATGATGGTGTAGACTGGGTGAGGTGGGCATCAGTACGATAAACCTGGTGTCATCATCAGTGCAATGATGATAAAACATGGTAAAATACAAATCCCACAATGTGGATGTTTGGGCCTTCATATCGATCTCGCCCTTGGTAGTTGATGAAAGGACAAGATTGTGTAAATTGGAGGATTTGATGGGCTAGTGGGATGGTTCATGGAACAATAGGTATATTACCTGAAACTTCCATTTATAATTGAAGTGACCTCCACTTCCATCACATTTCTATAATTTTCTTGTTGGGCGTTTCATTCCACATCTTTGGCTTGTGAGATATTGGTGAGGGTTTGGTCTTTTAACAATGGGGGAGTGATCCAAGTTTGTGGTCAAGATGTCAGAAAAAACCTTAACCAATATTGGGGCCAACACTCCAATACAATTGGACAAATCAGTGAGGGAGATGGTGTTTCACGGGGAGGTGACGAAGAAGGGACTAAAGAAGACTATAAAGAAATATGACTCGCTCATCCAGGTGGTTGTGGTGAAAATGGTGCTAGGAAAAGGTTTCATTTCGAACAGTGAAACTAAACGGGTTGGGACTCACATCACTTCTAGATTCTTTGCAGTCTTGTTGGAGATTCAGATGAAAAAGAAGGATGCAGAGGTGTTGATTCGATGACTCTCTGTTGCAGAGCAACTAGCAGGTTTGGAAGAAATCCTCACTGTGGCTACTTCTAGGATGGGTGTGCCACGACCCAAAGATTTCCCAATCTTCTAAAAGCCTAGGGAGGTGGTGCAATATTACCCCTTCATTCTTGACCTGAAGGGGATGGATTTGGTGGAGCATAAACAAGTTGTTGCAGTGGGGGTGGATTATCTATTGCAGGTGTTCAAGATTGAACACTCTTTCGACCGGTCTGTGGTTCCAAATTTCCAAGTGTTTACTGGTGCCAACAGGTTCTTGGAGTGACCGGGTTATGGTATTTACTGTTGATCTATGTAATTATGACATGGCTGATAGTTAGTTACAGGTGGTAGGCTCTTGAATGGTGGGTTTTTGAAACTATTTCCCACATTTTGTATTTATTGGTACTCAAACTTGCATGGTCTATATCGGGGTAGGTTGGCCCATTAGTCTCTAGTGGTGTTCGACTCTCTCATGGTGAAGGCTCTATAATTTTTTTGATATATTAATAAAATATAGTCTCTTATGCATTAAAAAATTAATTTAAACACATATATTCAGTCATATCAATCGATATATATACATGGTATGTATATATATGTCTCCTTTCCCAAATGATATTCCCATGCATATGGGTAATTTTTACATGAGCATGCGATATTTCTATCTATGTGTACTTATGCATGTATTTACTCATGTGTATGAGTTTATCGTTTAACACATACATACATATATATATATATATATATATATATATATATATATATATATATATATATATATATATATATATATATATATATATATATATATATATATATATATATATATATATATACATGCATTTTAAATGTATCCCTTCAATTAAATATAAACATGTAAAGAAGAACTCACACAATTCAAAGAGAATCAATACTTAGACTCCTAAGCAAGTACATAAAAATGCAAGCAAGACTAAAGATAACTTACTATTCCCCAACTATTATCTCAACTTGACCAAACTAGAAGTGTGTGTGTGTGAAAGCTCAATTTAGGTCTTTATCAAAGGTTACTAAACCAAGTTCTTCTCCCTGAGTGATACTTCCCCTTTCTTTAGGAGGCTTGATACTATTCTTGCATCCAACTTTACACCTTGCAATAGTAGTTAACTGAAAACAATACATTCACTTGGACAATATATTTTCATAATCAAGACATTTCATAACATCAATTAAATCAACATGTATTCTTCACATTTCCAAAACACATAAAGCATAAATACACCCATCTAAAGCATTTTCACCCAACTAGGTAAAAGTAAATAAGTATTAACACATTGGGGTGTAACAGATGCACATGAGAGAAAATTTCCATTCATATGTTTTTTGATATGTTAAAATGAGGGAGAGAAAGATCTTATATATAGATTTTATGAGGGGGTTAAATTTTTTTAACATGGAACACAAACCAACATCCTTAAATTATGGGCACTACCCCCACTGGTAGTACTTATTTACTAAAATAAAAAATCATTAAATTATATTTTATTTTCATTTCAGGACAAGAATATTCAAAGATTAGGCTGGCTTTTCCCCTTGTCTAAAAAGGCTCAATTCTTGATGAAAAACAAAGGGAAAATGTGGCCATCTAAGGGTGGTCATTCCAAGTGCAGATAAATCATAAAATGTGAGATTTAAGGGGAAGAAGAGGGTTACACACCCATGAGGTGGATAAGAGTAACATCTAATGATTTGGTCTAATAAGAAGAAGGATTTTAAGTGATTGGAAGAACGAGTATATGGGTCTTGCATAGAGGAAAAGTTCATTAAATAAAGAGAGAAAATAAATGATTGATATCAAAATGGTAAGAGGGTCATAAGGAAAGGATATGAATATATTAAAAGGGGAAAATGTTAGGATAGGATAAAATCATTCAAAATAGAAAATAATCTAAAATGAGTGCAAAAAATAATAAAAATAATCATAGTGTGCAATTTTTATTATTATAAAATGTTTCGTACCATGATAAAAAAAATAGATTCTTTATTAGTAGGTAAAAGTGGGGTTCTAAAAGGGATTAAAGTGTTTTACAATGACCAAAAGATACACATTACATGCTCACAAACATCAAATATCTCCAACATGATCTACCATGTTTTGATTCCTTTCCGACTTAGATGATGCAAGAATGATCAAATATGAAATTAGTGTCCTAGACTATGTCTTTAGAGACAACAATATAGATCCCAATTTAGACAAATTTAATGCAAGTCAATGGATAATGGTCATAATCTAGACATGCCAACCTTAAAATGTGAAAATTCAAAATTTGAAAGTAGAGGATGATATCACAATAACAATTGCATCTAGGATATAAACAGGTCTGAAATGAAAGTACATTGATGAATGGGGATAAAAATGGTTGAGTGTAAGGAAAATTTTAAGTTTCAAGGTGTGCTTTACAATTATATATTCATTACTTCTAATTAATCTCAAGGAAAATATTATACTTGTTATATATTCAATGTGATTGAAGTGTTTAAATAAATTTTATTTTGTTTTCATTTTGCAAATAATTAAAATTGATAAGGTTCAAATATGTTGTCTTTCCACAGTTCAATCTAATATTTTTTTTATAAGTTGGAGTGATTTTTGAATTTAATTGTATAATTTTTTCACATCTGGAATACACTCATTAATTTATTTTCCTCAATATGATGATGGATAGAATATGTTATAAAACATTGATGCAAAAACTTATGCAATCTATTTTTGTATCAACAAGCTATGCAATCTTCTTTAATAGTTTGATTCTCAACTTTTCATGAAGCCTAGCTTTGAATTTTGGTTTCCTCTCACAATAGATTTGACAAAAGGAAGCATTGGAACTTCTTCGGAGGCCACCCATGCCAATATTACTTTGGTTCTTAAGCATAAATGATCTACGTAACATCTATTGCATATTATATATTGTAATCATGACATTCCATGAGATAACATTTATTTGAGGTATTTTGTCAAATGATATAGATGCCTCGTATATGCTTCCATATTTTACATACATGTGTCTATCAAGATAGTTACAACTATAACATCTGTAGACACTAAAAAAATGTTTTAATTAATATCATACACTTGAATCAAATTTATTTACATAATCTCCTCTTTATCTATCCCTTTTTTGCTTAATTGATTTAATTAGCCTAGCTAATTAATTAATTTCATCATTTTCGTCTATTTGGCCTAATTAATTAAATTGGGTTTATCCATCTCTTTTCTCACTAACACTTCATCTAATTTAATTTAATAAATATCTCTTAATTCTTCTAATCCCCTAATTGCATAAATTAAACCTTGTTTAATTATAAATTAAACTAATTATTCCTCTAATCAAAAGGAATATTTCTGTGTATACACCTAAAATCAGTTAAGATAATTAATTAAATACAATGTATTTAATTAATAAACCTTTTATTTCATCTACTTATAAATAAATTCTAAATTTATTTATATAGTTCATACTTTCTAATTCTTCCATCTTAATTCATAATTCCTCTAATTTTAATTAAATAAACAAATGTCAATAGTTTTTTTTATTTGATTAATATATTCTCACTAAATTTAAATTCCCAATTTGAATTTAGTCACATGTCTCCAACTTTTCCTCTTGCCACATCATCAAGTGTCTCATGAATTTAATTGTATGCTTAATATTTAAATGGAATTATCCTCACCAAATTTGAAACAACCTTGGAGACTTGGCTCTTCCATTTCATTTATTCTTCTAAACACTTGGCAAAGTGCTCTTTTAAAGCGAACATCCTCCATGATTCCCTCTAACTTCTTCCTTCTCCGTCGTTCATCTCTCTAGCTGAAATCTTGACATTGGTTGCTGCCACATCACAAAATGTCTTGGAGATCTTATAAATACAGCCTCATTCTCCAACATTTGGCATCCCATCTTGAGCAAACTTACTCTGCATAAATTCTATAAGAGCATTTAGGGTTTAACCATAGAGCATTTAGAGCAATTTAAGCATTTAGCATTTAGAATTGTAGAAGCATACTAGTTTAGAACCATGGCTTAGTTTGGTAATTGCATCTTAGTCTCTTTAATTTCATCATGACATTTGCATCATAGCATTAATTCTCATTTTCATACAACAACATTGATATCATAGCATCATAGCATTATCATACAACTTATCAAATCATGTAGGAATTAGATTCTTGCATTTTACAACATTTCGTTCCTTAGGTTGCCATTCTAACAGTCATAGTGCATACACAAATCTGAGAGCCAATATGATTTAATGAATCCCTAAAGATAGGAAACAATGGAACGATTTTAAGGAATTTTCTTTGTCTGCAATTAGATTAGTTTTATGATTCAATTCTTTAATGTAATATGTTTCATTGCTTGTGTGATTTTGTTATTACTTTGCACATTTTACCTCACACATAAATTGGTGCCCACCGTGGGGCCTATCCCCTTTTTATTGACGTTTTTTGGAAAGTTATTTTGTAGATTTGGTCGCAAACTCTTATGTAGCACATCCATTATTTCTTTTAGCGCATACAAAACACCTTTTAGCTCATTCGGTTCCTATTGCAGCGCATTCACATCACCTTTTGGCACATCCAGTTCATCTTTCGGTGCATACAGGGGGTCTTTAAGCGCATTTGGTTGATACTTCAGTGCATTTAGTAGTTTCTATGGCGTATTTGGTAGTTCTTTTAGTGCATAGGAGTGATATTTTAGCGCATCTGGTTTATTTTATAGAAATTATAAATTATGAGAACTAATTAATATTTTATGTGTTGCAAGTGCTTAATATGCTAGTCAAAGACAATTTTATCAAACTACTGATGATGTTTGTAGGAGTTGGAGTTGTTTTATTGTCTTCTTTTAATTAAATAAGGAACCTAGTTTAATTAGAAGGTTAAAGAACCCATTGTCTACTATGCTTGAAGTGATAGGCCTATGATCTCCCCTTAATTGGGTGACCAAAATGCAAAACTCACTATTTTATGCTTTGTTAACACCTTTAGAAGGCTTTTCGTAGTGGGAAAAAGTACTCACCCTACGGGAATGACCTAAGTGGGAACAACCAAAGCCAAGTTTTTTGACATACTATAATCAAAAGCAAGTTTGGGGAAACCCGCAATTTGATGGTAGTGTGCAAGATAACCATCCCCAAAGCCTTTGTTCTAAAGGTTGGGAGGTCTCCTGAGGGAGTTTATCTATTTTCCGCATCGAACGAAAACCCTTTTTATGAACCTTAGTGTAGAAGCCAACCAAGTCAGTCCCTGAACACTTTTAATATCACAATGCAAGGGGAGGGAAGAATTTTCCCCCAAGACACTCACCATATAACCATCAGGGATTACTAGCCAAAAGTGGAGGATTTGACTTTAGTTAAGACCCAAGAAAGGAAAAAACATAGGCACCCTCTAGGGGGTGACACAGCTGTGTGAGATGACATGGTTCTAAGATGTGGGCTATGGTATTTTAAGTGAACCTTGACATTAGATAAGTGCTTGAACTACTTTCTCTTGTGTTATACCTGTGGCAATCGAAGGAATCAAACTAGATTCTTGAATACACACTCAATGTTTAGTTCCTAGGCTTAACACAACTATTTTACAACTTGTTGTTGTGTTTGAGGTCATAATTCAATAAATCATCCATTTAAAGAACTTAATTCCCATATTCACAAACTAGAAAAACCAAGCAAAAATCCTTGTTCAAAAAAAATCCCATTCACTATTTAAAAGAAAAATAACCAAACAGATTTGCAAAAACACTAAACACTTCCATATTAGCGCATACACCCTCTATTTCAGCTCATTCACTGCATTTTCTAGTGCATATAGGGCACTTTCCAGCGCATCCATAATAGCCTTTAGCGCATTGAGTCCATTGTCTAGAGCATCTTGGGTATAGTCTAGCACATCTGAGTCATTTTCTGGCACATATAGTCCTTTTTCTAGCATGTCTGAGTCATTTTCTGGCACATCTATTCCATCCTCCAGTGCATCTGCAAATCCTTTTAGTGCATTCACCTATAGAATACCAAGTTAAAATCGCATACTTAGGGGCAGTCTAATACATCACTAGATTTTTCTGGCACATGTAGTCCATTTGCTCATGCATCTGAGCCATCTTCTAGTGCATTGAGTCCATCTTTTAGCACATTCAATACATTCTCTAGTGCATCTGGTTCATTCTCTAGCACATTGAGTCAATTTACTAATGCATCTTGGGTATAGTCTAGTGCATCCAGTATGTTTATTAGCGCATCTATGCAATCTTTTAGTGCATCCATACCCTGTTTTAGCGCATCTAGTAAATTCAAAACCAAAGAGCTATTTTCACCATTTGTTTGTTAGTTTGCACTAGAATTAAGGATCTTTTTTAGAACAAAAACATTCCTCAGTCACACCAGTGCTTTAAACTTGTTGAAATTGACCTTTACAAGTGAAATTCTTCAAACTAAACCAAGATCTAACACCTTAAAGCGCCTAAACATCAAAAACACCTTTGATTGTTAAGCTAAGTTTCATCACTAGGATCTATCATCCTTCATCATGAAACTACGCTATATAATCAGATTAAACTTAGTCTTATTAATAGAATTTTTCATTCTATTTGACTTAGTTGATATCCTTGGCACTCCTCCAAATGAAAAACAAAATTTAGTCAAATTATAACACTTGTATGCCCGTTCAAACAAGATCACAAAAGCAAAAACTCAAGGAAAAGGAACTTGAAACTTAAAACACCATGGCTGAGGCTGAAGAAAATCCTTTCCATAAACTCCACCAATCTGAAGGGGATGAAATAACTAAGGAAGACATCCAACATGCTCAACAAGATCCAAATTTCCACAAGCTCCTAGAAAATATTTTTGAAAGAGATGGGGAAAAATACTTTCTAATGTTGGCTAATCAAGGTATCAAACTTCCACATGACTTTGATGTTAATCAATTAAAAGTGCCTCCTGAAAAGACTAAAAATGATCCATCAAACACAGATCCAATGGTTGCATTAACTCATCAAATGGAAAACTTCCAACAAAAAATTCAAGACATGCAAAGGGGAACCTCAAAAAGATACTTGATACAAGACATTTTCCCATATCCTTTTGATCAAACTGTTAACATGATTTCTTTTTTGAAGCATTGTGAATTTCCAAAGTATGATAAATACAATGGTAAAACAAATCCTATAGATCATGTGAGGGAATTTTGAACCATGAGTCTTGAATTTGCATACAAAGAAACTTACTTAATAAGACTGTTCCCATGAAGCCTAGGTGGACAATGTATGGAATGGTTCTCCAAACTTGTACCACCCATTAAAACCTTTGAAGGGCTGGTTAATAAATTCATCACACAATACTCCTACAACATCCAACACGAGATAACCATGAAAGACCTTTTCAATACAAAATAGAAAAAGGGTGAATCGTTCCTCATATGTTTACAAAGATGGAGAAGGTTGTTTGCAAGATATTCTCATACCATACTTGAAAAGGAAAAGATGGAAATCTTCATTAACAATCTAAATGATGATATGAGCTATAGACTTGAATTGCAATGTCCACCTACCTTTGAGAAATTAATTGAAAATGGAATCAAAATCGAAGAAGCTTTGGTCAAGAGAGGAGTCTTAAAATTTTACAATGAAAACAACTCAACAAGTTCCTCTAATAATTACAATAGCAATGATAAACCAAATTTTTGGCAAAGAAACAAGAATGATAGTAACAATGGTGGTACAACTAAAACAAGACTTGACAGTAGCTGCCACCAAGACCAATCAAAACAATGTTGAATCTAAACCACCACCATATCGAACATCATCAAATCAAAGAAGATTCACACCTTTGGGATAGTCATTAGAATCAACATTAAAGGAACTTCTTGCAGCCAAGGTTATATAACATTACCAAAAGCAAGAGATTGGGAATTAAGAGTTAAACCTTCATGGTGGAATGATGCACACTATTGTGACTTACACAGAAACAAGGGACACAAAACCAATGATTGCATGCAACTAAAAAATTTTATACAAGATTGATTGATAACAAGACAATATTTATAGAAGGACCCCAAACAAATGTTGATCATGGAGCATTCAAGAATCCTTTACCAAACTATGAAAAGGGGGATTCCTCTTCATCAAATACAAAAGGGAAAAATGTGAACTATATTTATGATTCTATCATTATCCATATTGAAGTAGTTGAAGATCAAGCTAAGGACATCGAAATTAAGGGCTAAAGAAACACTGTTACAGCTGAAAAGCATCACCATGACATCAAAACTAACTCACATAAAATCAAGAACATCATACCAATGAAAGAATGTCAAACCAAGGATATCAAAATCAAGGGCCAAAAGGACATTATTGTAGCTGATAATTCAATTAATGACATCACAATTGAGCATGAACAAAGCATTGTTACGACTTAAACTCATCTTCATGACAACACCAAATCACATCAAGTTAATGACATTATACCAATCAATTTGATCACAAACTTTGTTGCAAACGATAATTAGATTAATGTCATTAAAATCAAAGAAAAACAAGACAATTTACCAGTCAATGCAACCACAAGAGGGAAAGCCAAAGTAATATTGAAAGGAGCTACATCTAAGACACCTAATGTCCCTGCGACTCAATACAACATAGTTGACCAATTGCAGAAAATACCAGCTCAAATATCCATATTGGAACTCCTCAAGATTTCACCAGCTCGTAAAGAAATTCTAGAACAAGCTCTAGTACCCACCAAAGTACCAAATAATTTGGAAGTTTTTCCAATTCCAAGCTATGGGGGGACACTTGACCGCACCTCATTTCCTATAATTTTTCGAACATGATGATGTATCAACCACCCATCAACACAATGCTACCCTACACATTGAGGTTTTAAACAAACATTGGGTCAAACATGTTCTAATATATGGTGGAGCTGGCCTAAATATCTATACTTTAAAACTTATTCATGGACTTGGATATTTAGAAAATGCAATTGATGCTAGAAGAAAAATCACTATAAAATCCTATGATGATGAAGAGATATCTTCCCAAGGACTAATTTTACTACCAATTCAAGTGGGAACGGTTGTAAAAGACATAATCTGCCAAGTGTTGGACAAGGAGTTGACATAAAACATACTCTTGGGATGTCCTTGAATTCATGAGATGCAGGTAGTGCCGTCAACATATAACCAATGTTTGAAGTTCCCTTTAAATGGGCAAGAAATCACCATTTCAATTGATTCCAACAACCCCCAATATTGGAACACACTCAAAACAACCCAAGATAATTTTGTGCCACATAAAAGGGAAAGGGAAGCTACCACTCCTAGTTCATCAAACAGTGAAAGATAACTAAATTCCTTATCAAAGTGGGTTGAGAAAAAGGACCAGTCAAAAGATAAAGGTATCAATGATTCTACTCCATCAAGTAATGAAATTCAATCAAATTCTTTATCAAATCAGCTTGAGGAAAAGATTCAGCCAAAAGACAAAGGTGTTGGTGATTCTACTCCATCAAATCAGGAAATTCAACTCAATTCCTTATCAAAACAATTTGAGAAAAATATTCAGTTAAAAGACAAAGACATGGGGGAATATTCATTTGAGCAATCTTTATGTCTTTCACAACTACTATCTTCTCCTAAATCTTATGGGAAACCATCCACATCAAGACAACAATCCTCACAACCAACCACACTCTTTGATGGTAAGTTTGTAAAAGCAGGCACCTTAGTGGATGAATCAGAAGACAACGATGTTTTAAACTGGTTGTACAAAGATGAAGAAGCATCACAAACATCAACTTCCAATGTGCTAACTGAGCCATATGGTAAAGGTTTTATAATCATAGAGAAGATGGGATATGATGGAAAGGTCCTTTTAGAAAAAGAAAAGAAGGTATCATAGAACCACTACAACCTACCATAATCAATTCAAAGGACAAAATGGGGCTAGGATACATAGAAGAATCAAAAGAAGAAACCAGGTAGCAGATTGTTGAGAGAATCCTTCAATTAGGAGATAGTTCTGAAATAGATTCCAATGAGTATGAATGGGACTCCCTCTTTGAAGAATCTTGTCATGACAAAGAAATTGATGTGATACAAAAGTATGCACCAACATGTATGGAGGGACAAAGTTTGAGTTCTAGACCACTTGAATTTGGATCACAACATATCGATGACTCAGGTGAAGATGATCAAACTTCGAGCGAGATAGATCCTTTAGAAGAGAGTAACATCATAGACCTCGATATTGCTATCAAACACTTTGACGACGTTGCCATCATGACACTCACTTGTTTTGACATTAGCCAATCTAATGATTCCTTGCCACTGGTACACCCCAAACTAATTGACTTGAACCAAAACAAGCTACTTGACATCCCCATCTTTCCAAACGATGACGCCATTGTGAACTTCCTTTGCTCTGAAAATATTGGAACATGTTCCATCATTGAATCTCATAATGAAGCTTCAGACAAGGGAAGTGCCAAATCTTCCAGCTGCAAAATATATATCAAAAATAGATCTAATGGTGAAAAACATTTAATGGTGGTATTAGACCAAGAAAAAGCGAAAATAAAGAGCGCATCTTATAGTGAAAACCTCTATGAGGCATCAAAATATGGGAGATTTGACACTCTTCCTAAGCACTATCTTGAGAGATCTTCAGTGCCAATTGAGACTACACAGTCCATAAACATTGGTACAACTGAAATAGTGAAGACCCTACATCTAGCAGCATCCATGACAGAGGAAGAAAAACCAAGCTTCACTAAATTCTTCGAGGAGAGACAAGTCAACTTTTCCTGGTCCTATGTTGACATGCCAGGCATAGATCTAGAGCTTATAATGCATCATTTATCACTACCACCTAGAGTTAAGCCAGTGAAGCAAAAGTTGAGAAAAATGCATCCCCATATTTCCCTCTTGGTGGCTACTAGATGCAAGATTTATTCGTCCTATTGATTATGCTGAATGGATATCCAACATTGTACGGATTTCAAAACCAGACCACAACATCAAGATATGTACGGATTTCAGAGACCTTAACAGGGCTTGTCCAAAATATGACTTTCCTTTGCCTAAGATTGACATCATCATGGATTTGATAGCGGGTCATGCAATGCTATCACTTATGGATAGATTTTTCAGGTTACAATCAAATCAAAATAGCACCCGAAGATCAAGAGAAAACTGCTTTCACATGCCCATGGGGTACTTTCTGTTGGAACGTCATGCCTTTTGGGTTGAAGAATGTTGGGGCTACTTATCAATGTGCGATGATCACTATCTTTCATGATATGATGCACACCTTTATGGAGGACTATGTAGATGACTTGTTGGAAAAATCATTCACTAGAGAAGGACATATGGAAATCCTAGATAAAATCTTCACCAGGTTGGAGAAATTCAATGTGAGGTTAAACCTCAAAAAATGTGTATTTGGTGTGACATCAGCTAAACTTTTGGGGTATATTGTATCAGCTAAAGGAATTGAAGTGGATCCTGTGAAAGTCAAAGCCATCATGGAGATGCCTCCTCCCAAGAATATCAGCCAACTCAAATCTTTACAAGGATGTTTCCAATCTATTAGGATGTTCATCGCACAATTGGTAGATAAAATTCATCCTTTCAATCACTTGTTACACAAGAACGTTCCTTTCAAATGGGATGAAAAATGTGAAGCAACTTTTAATCAACTAAAATAGTATTTGATGTCACCACCCATACTGGTACTGCCAATTGAAGGAAAACCATGATTACTTTACATAGCAACAATAGAGGTATCTTTGGGCACTCTACTAGCATAGGAAGATTATGCGGGAAAAGAAAGGGCTATTTATTACATCAGCAAAACCTTGAATGGCTATGAAATCAACTGTACCTTTATTGAAAAAGCTTGTCTAATGGTAGTATTTTCTACTCAACAACTAAGACACTACATGTTAACCCACACCATCAAAATCATAGCAAAAATTGATCCACTGAAGTATTTACTCAGCAAAGCTGCCCTGACAAGAAGACTAGCCAAATGGGTAATGATATTGAGTGAGTTTGATATCCAGTATGTGGACAGGAAAGCAATCAAAGGTCAAATGATAGCAGATCAACTAGCTGAAGCACCATTACAAGATAATCATACCATAAGCATTGATTTTCCAGACGTAGATGTACTTACAGTGTTAACACAACAATGGATGTTATATTTTGATGGATCTTACATGCAACATGGATCAGATGTAGGAATCCTATTTTTCACGCCACAAGGACACACCATTCGAAAGTCCTATAGGTTAATGTTTACTTGTACTAACAACAAAGCTGAGTATGAAGCATTGATCATAAATCAGGTGAATGGTGATTACCAGACCAAAGATGATAAATTAATGCCATATAAAAGAATGGAGGATGATTTCAAAAGTACTTTATCAAGATAAAATTTGAGTAGATTCTAAGAGGAGACAAGAAAGTTGTTGATGTTATGGCGACCATCGCTTCTCTCTTACATATACCAGAGAAACAAGCTCATTATGAGTTCATGGTAGAACAATTGTTTAACCCCACCTATGATAACCCTAAATCCCAAGTCATATACCATTTAGTCAAAGTCAATGATTCTATCTACGGGAAAACCTACACCTATCTAAAAGACAATACCTTACCACCAGATTTATCTTGAAACCAAAAATGTAACTTTATTCGACAAGCAGCTCGACATACCCTTATAGCCAATGTACTCTATTGATGAGGTCTTGATGGTACTCTCCTTTAGTGTCTTGAACGTAACAAAGCTGAAACCACTTTACACAAGGTTCATGAAGGTATCTATGGAACTCATTCAAGTGGACTAACTCTCACTAAAAAACTCCTATGCTTGGGGTATTACTGGCCAAATATGGAAAAGGAGTCTTTTCAATTTGTCAAAAAGTGCCAAAAATTCCAAATCCATGGAAACCTGATACATGCACCAACACAAGAACTACAACCATTTACATCCATATGGCCTTCTTGTCAATGGGGACTGGATCTTGTAGGTAAAATTCATCCACCTTTGTCAAATGGACACAAATTCATCATCACAGCCATGGAGTACTTTATAAAGTGGACTGAATTTTTTCCTTTAACCACCATCACAGGAAAACAAATTGCATCCTTCATCCTAAATTACATCATCTGTCGGTATGGCATTCCTCGGTCCATTGTCACTGACAATGGTAGGCCTTTCAAGAATCAAGACATCCAAGAACTTTGTGAGAGGTTTCATATCTAGCATCAGTTTTCCACACTATAATATCCTCAAGGAAATGGCTAGGTAGAGGCCTCAAACAAAACCATCTTGAAGATCCTAAAGAAAACTATCAACGATGTTGGACGTGATTGGCACATTCAACTGAACCCTGCTTTATGGGCCTACCGAACAAGTATTTGCACCCCGATATGAGCTACACCCTATGCTTTAGTATATGGATCAAAGGCCATTTTACCTATTGAGGTTGAGCTACCATCACTCTGTTTGTCACTAAAGGGAATTATTTCACATGAAGATTATCGGGTATCTAGGTTACAAGAGTTGGAACTGTTGAATGAGCATCGACAACATCTAGTTGATCACCTAAAAGCCTATCAATAGAGGATGTCACGAAGTTACAATCACAAAGTGAAACCAAGATCATTTCAGGTTAGTGACTTGGTCTTGAAAGAAAATCCTCGTAATCAACAAGATAGGGAAAAGAAAGGAAATTTTGAACCAAAGTGGCTAGGTCCTTTTTTCATTGTATCAATCTATGGATCTAGAGCTTATCAGCTGTCTACACCTGAAGGGGATTTGTTTGAAGAACTCATCAACAACCTGTATCTCAAAAATTTCTACACCTAGCTTATCCAGTGCGTCAGTAAAAGTCTTGGAAAAATATAAAAAAATAAAAAAATGTCCTAAAAAATCATTACCCTGATGAAAACATGGCAAATAGATGTCTTGGTGACAACAAAAAAGAGAGAGTCAAAAATACAAAAAAAAAGCAAAAATACAAAAATACAAAAAAAAGTGAAAAATAAAAAAAATCATAAAATTTGAAAAAGTGCAATAAAAAAACAAGTAGTGAAAACTTGACAACAGGCACTATTTGTGATATATTAGCTTTTCCATCTATTTGAGCATTCCAACCATTAGATTTTGTCTTCATTCTACCTATCATTGGAAAATCTCAATCTTGGCATCGTGATCGTGTCTCACCTTGGATTGAGGGAAAAATATTGAACTCACTAGGGGCAATAAACTTTGAGCTTAAACCAATAGAGAAGAAAATAGCAGTAACACAATGTCACAAACACAATAATCCTAGTGCAACCTAACATTGAACATCAATCATCAAACTTTACACATCAACCATCCACATCAAACAGCTAAATCAATCAAATCAAAGAAAATTTAAATGGATGATGTTATTTTGAATCATGGCTTTATCACGTTAGCATGAATGTTCAACGGTTGTACTTTGATTTTTGTGATCACATCTCCTGAGCAACTCGATGATGTCAAGAACTAGAGAAGATAGGAAGGAGTATGATTTTTCTTTGTCTACTATTAGTGAGTTAATCATTATTATTGTGCAAATTTTCATGAGACATGCTCTACAAAGTATCACTGATGACATTCCAAATTTGCATAGGAAAATGATTAACTCTTGTCTGTTTACGCGAGCAATGCTTAGGTCATCTCAGTTTAATTATACCTAGATGCTTGTGTTAACTTGCAATATCAAAAATTATGGAAGTAGTACTCAGGTCATCATGGTCTAATTATACCATTGATGTTTGTACTCACTTTCAACATTTTAAAGGCTCAATGATGATAAAAAGCACGACAAATCGGTTGTTACGATGATAGCATTTGCATATTAGATTTGCATGGTGTTAGATTGCATCCATATGAGTTTTGCATTTGTATTTATCAATTTTCCAAGGCTAGCACAATTTTCAAAGTGATGTCATCTCCATCATTAAAAGATTGAGTATACTTGACATTAACAAAAAAAAATATCATTCTCACATAGTTGCATAATCATTTGCATGTCATACATATATTAGAAAACATTATCACATAATTCATCCATCCATTTTGTATACACCTAAAAATGGTCTGGAGAGTATAATTAATTAAATATGATTTATTTGATTAATTAACCTTAAATTCATCTACTTAATAAATAAATAGAAATATTTATTTATATAGTTCACTTTTTAATTCTTCTATTTTTATCATATTATTTCCTCTTAATTAAATAAACAAATTTAAATACTTTGTTTTATTTAATTATTATCAATTTTATTTCTTCTATATTTATTCTATCTAAATCACATCATTTTATCTTAATTAAATAAACAAGTTTAAATACTTTGTTGTTTAATTATCATATCTCTTCTATATTTATTTAATAAACAAATTTCTATAGTTTGTTTTATTAAATTAATTATTCTCTTTTGCTAATTTGAATAAATCAAAATATTCAAATAAAGGCAATTTCCTCTATTTATTCACCAATAAAATTAGATATTTTATATATAATTAATTCAACTGGCATTCACGGGAAAGCTGTGGAGACAAATTGGAGACAAATTGGAAGTCAATTTGTTAATCTCCTTCCTCTGATCCTTCCTATCCTCTGGCAAGATGTTTTTCAAGGGAGGAACAATCCCCATTTTCTTCTCAGGCTTCTTCATCCTTCACCATTGAATCCTCCAGATCAAATCATGTCCTTTGCCTTACTGCCACATCACAGGATGCTACCATGAATCTATATATACAACCTTTCTCTATAGGAAATGGATCCCAACTTTGTGCAATCTTACTCTGCAGAAACATCAATTGAGCAATCAAGCATCTTAGCAATAGCATTATCATTTAACAATAGCAATCATAACATTTTAGAATCAATATCATTAGATGCATCATAGTTTACTACAGCTTCTTTTATCAAGTTTCATGTCAATTTAGATTACAGTAGCTTCATCATATCATTTAGACACCATCATATAGGATTAGATTATTACATTTAGCAGCATCTCATTCTCTAGATTGACATTTTAATGCAGTCACAGTGCTAACCAAATTTGAGAGCCCTCTGTGATTTAATAAATCTTTAGAGATAGGGAATAATGAGACACTTTCAAGAGTTTTCCTATTTTTAATTAGTTTAATTGTTGATTCTCTTGATATAATGTTTCATTAAGAAGTGTTTTTAGTTATAGTTATTCATTACTTATTCCACACTTACATTTTGGACCCACCGTGGGGCCCTAAGCCCATGTTTTAACAATTTTTTTTGAAAAGCATTCATACAGGATTCTGGCGTGTTTCTTTTAGCGCGACCGAAAGATTTTGCAATGCATCCATAAAAAACTTTAGCACTTCTGATGACTGTTTTAGCACATCCATCGAAAACTATAGCGCTTTTGCGGACTATTTTAGTGCATCGACTAGAAGCTCCCAGCGCAACTAACTATTTTATGTTCAACCCTGTTTTAGCGAATCTGACAAATCCTATAGTGCATCTGGTCAATTAAGTGGTGCATCTGACCTCTATTCTAGTACTTTTGTAATCTGACTAATTTATTGTCTAGATCCAACGTGACCATGACTAGTAATTTCATTTGCTACAGTTGGACTAAAAAGAACCAATCCTAGGGTAGTCATTGGATTAAAATACACCAATCCTAGGGTAGTCATCATACATTTGCTATCTCGGTTAAAATTAACATTATATCTTTTGTGAAGCAATATCTTCACGTAGAGTAGCAAATTGTCATTTGGGCTTTAAAACTAAATATTTGTTTACTATGATTGTGTGGTGATAGGCCTATGCTTTCCCCTTAACTGGGTGATCAAAATGCCAGACTCATCTTTTGATTTCATGCACTTTATGTTTTATTAAAATCCTTTAAAAGGCTTGTCGTAGTGGGAAAAAGTACTCACCCTATGGGAATGACTTGAGTGGGAAAAACTAAAGCTAGGTTTTCCAACCCATTATAAAATAAAAGTAAATTTGGGGAAACCCACATTTACCGGAAGTGTGCAAGATAACCATCCCCAAAATCTTTGTTCTAAAGATTGGGAGGTCTCCTGGGGGAGTTTATCATTTTACGCTCCGAATGGAAACCCTATCTACGAACCATAGTGTAGAATCCAACTGTGTCAGTAACCAAACATTGTAATACTCATAGTGCAAGGAGAGGGAAGAATTTTCCCCCAAGACACTCACCATATAATTTACAAGGACTATTTGCTCAAGGGATTGAGAAATATAACTTTGAGTATGCGCCTAGAAAAGACAAAAACATGGGTGCCCTTTAGGGGGTGACATGACTGTGTGAGTTGACACAATTTTAAGATGTGGGTTGTTGAGTATAATGATGACCTTTTTTGACCTTAAGAGTGAGTCTGCTTGAACTGTATTCTTTGTCAAAAACTAGTGGTAATCAAGAAGGATCATGTTTGATTCTTGAATATACACTTATTGTTAAGATTCTAGAACTTAAAAACAATTGTTTTACAATTACTTCTTGTGTTTTCAAATCATTAATTTAGATAAAGATCATTCAGAAAAACACAAAACATTTGACAAGTCAACCTATAAAAATTTATGATTAGGGATTGGAAATCAACAACATTTGTCAAGAAATCCCTCATAAAAAGAGTCAAGAAACCAAAGAAGCAACTTAGTTACAATTTTTTTTTGGAAAAGGGATGCTTCTTATATCAAAGTAGAAAAATATTGCTTGAGCATCGAATTTTTATCCATAAGTACCATGACTTTGCTAGAGGATATACTGATGATTTTTCCTTAGAGCCTTTATGTTCATAAGCTTATTTTCAACGAAGAGCTCTTTTACAAAAACATAATCATAGTCAACCCATTCTTCAATCTTTTATCTCACAACCAGCAATACAATATTCCAACAGGCCAAATCAATTCTTACAATAGAGAAAAACCTTGGAAACATTAGGCTTATCATCAAAAAAAAAATTAGTCATTTACCAATAAAGATATCCTGTCAAATATGCCTCAAATTTGGAAAATTACACCCAAAACAAATCAGGCCCTTTACAGAGAAGAAATTTAGACAACACTATGGAGTCCCAAAATAGCGCTTACACAATCTATTTTAGTGCATATTCCTTGTCTTTTAGTGCATTTACAGTCTATTTTAGCACATATAACAAATCTTATAGCGCATCTACAATCTATCATCAAAATTCATCAGTGTCAAAAATTACCAGATATTTTGGTGCATCTACGGTCTATTTTAGCAAATTTACCCTATTTGATAGTGCATTTGTATCTTTTAGCACATCCACAGTTTGTTTTAGCGCTTTTGCCCTTTGTAATAGTGCATCCAAAGAACAAGGAAACAGAGAGCTATTGGAAATATCTGTCAAACTGTTGACATCAGAAACTTAGGTTTTTATCAAGACAAAAACATTTTCACAAGCCAAACAGTGTCTTAAACCTGAAACAAATAAGATCTTACAAGTCAAAAGATCTTTCAAGTTAAACCTAGATCTTGCAACTATAAAGTGTCCAAATTATCAAACACAAATCTTGTTATTAGGTTAATGTTTCATCATCAGGATTTTGTCATCCTACAATCATGAAACAAAACAAAATAATTAGATTTTTAACTTGGTCTCGTCAATAGAATATTTCATTCTATTTGACTTTGTTAAATTCCATTGACACTCATCCAAACACAAAAGATCAAAGTTTAGTGAGAATAACAAAAACTTGTATGCCAATTTTGACAAGGTTACAAAGACAAAAACTTAGAGAAAATGAAATTGAAACACCAAATGTCATGGCCGAAGAAAATCCCTTTCACAGATTCCACCAAAATGATACCAATGAAATAACCTAAGAGGATGTCCAAATTGCACAACAAGATCCAAATTTTCACAAATTCATGGAAAAAGTTTTGGAACTAGATATGGAAAAATACATCTTGATGCTAGCTGAATTAGGCAAAAAACTTCCAAAAGATTTTGACATTAATCGATTAAAAGAAACACCTAGAGTAGCTGAAACTAAACCACACAACACGCAAAACACAGATCAAGTGGTTTCCCTAACATGTCAAATGCAAAATTTTCAACAACTTCAAGATATCCAAAAAGGAACCACAAAGAGGTACTCATTACAGGATATTTATCCTTATCCTTTTTATCCAAGTGTGGACATGAGACCATTTCCTAGACATTGTGAATTCCCCAAATATGACAAGTACAATGACAAAACAGATCCAATTGACCATGTGAGGGAATTCAGAACCATGAGTTTAGAGTTTGCACAAGAGGATACTTACCTAATGAGATTATTTCCAAGGAGCTTAGGAGGTCACTATATGGAATGGTTCTCTAAATTACAACCAGGGATTTGGTCCTTTGAAGAACTAGTCAACATATTTATCTCACAATTCTCCTTCAATATTCAACATGAAGTAACCATAAAAGATATTTACAACATGAAACAAAATAAGGGTCATAAATTCCTATCATTTCTACAACATTGGCAAAAGTTGTTTGCTAGATATCCTCATTCTATACCTGAAGAGGAAAAGATGGAATTATTTATTGACAACTTAACTGATGACATGAGCTATAGACTTGAACTGCAATGTCCCCCGACATTTAAAAAAATGATTGAGAATGGGATTAAAATCAAAGAAGCATTGATCAAAAGAGAAGTGATTAAACATTACAATGAAGGATAAAACAACACAAATCCGTCAAATCACTATAGCAACAATGATAAACCTAAATTCTAGAAAAAAAAATAGAAATATTGGAAACAATGATGCTACAACTGACATACAAAATGCAAAACCAGTGTTCAATTTGACAGCAATGACTGTAAAGAATAATAAAAATGATAACCAGAACATAAATCAAGGTACCACTCAAAACACCAATCTAAACAATGGAGAATTTTGACCACCATCATATCAAATACAATCCAATCGACGTAAATTTACACCATTGGAACAAACACTGGAATCAGCGATGAGAGAGCTTATTGCAAATAGACTTATTACCCTACCAGAAGTGAGAAATTGGGAGCCAAAAGTAAAACCATCTTGGTGGAATGATGTTGACTATTGTAACTTTCATAAAAATAAAGGACATAAAATGAATGATTGTATGCAATTAAAGCATCTGATACAAGATTTGATTGACAACAAGAAGGTATTTGTTGAAGGACATCAAACAAACAATGATCACAGTGCATTTACAAATCCCTTACCCAATTATGAAAAGGGAGAGTCTTCTTCAAACAGTAAAGGAAAAAGCGTAAACTACATTTATGACAACAACATTCATTTTATTTATGAAGTTGAGAAAAATAATTTCATTGATAATCAAACAGATAACATTAGCATCAATGTCATCATATCCCTGAACATGATCCCAAGCATAAACATATCTGACAACCAAATCAATATCATAAAAATCAGGGAAAGACAAGACTATCAACTAGTCAATGTAATGACGAGGGGGCAATCCAAAGTGATACTAAAAGGAATTGCACCTAAAACCACTACTCTCCCTTTAAATCAATATAGCATAGTCGATCAACTACAAAAGATACCAACACAGATATCCATATTGGAACTCCTTAAAATTTCACCATCACATAAGGAGGTTTTGGAACAAGCTCTTGTGGCCACTACGATACCCAATAATTTGGATGTCTGTCAATTTCAAGCTATGGTGGGACATTTGACCACACCCCATTGTCTATCATTCTCTGAACAAGATGATGTGTCACTTAATCATCCACACAATGCGGCCCTTCATGTAGAAGTTTTAATCCATAAACACTGTGTCAAACATGTCTTAATAGATGGTGGAGCTGGATTAAACATTTGTACTTTAAAAATGATTCATGCACTAGGTTATTCAGATAATGCTATTGATGCCAGAAGGAAGATCACAATAAAAGCCTATGATGAAGAAGAGAGATCTTCCAAGGGGTTGATTGTGTTACCAATTCAAGTGGGACCAATTGAAAAGAATATAGTTTTCCAAGTGTTAGAAAAGGAGCTAACATATAATATAATCTTGGGATGTCTAGGGATTCACGAAATGCAGGTAGTACCTTCAACCTAGCATCAGTGTTTAAAATTTCTTGTCAATGGACAAGAAGTCACTATCTCAACTGACTACAATAATCCCTAGACTTGTAACATGCTTAAAGCAACTAAAGACACTTTGGTGCCCCATAATAGAGAAGAAAACACTTCTAGTTCATCCAGTGGTGAAAAGTAACTAAATTTTACATCCAAATGGGTTGAGAAAAAGGACTAGTCAAAGGAAACAACTATTGCTGACCCCACTTCATCAAGCAATGAAGAACCACTAAATACTTTATCACAACAATTCAAAGACAAGATTTAGTTAAAAGACAAGGGCTTGGGAGAATATTCCATTGAGAAATATTTATGTCTTTCACAATTGTTGCCATCTCCAAAATCATATGGACAATCCTCAACAAAAACACAACAATCATCACAACCTACCACGGTTTTGGATGAAAGGTTTGTAAAAGTAGGTACTCTAGAAGATGAATTAGAAGACAAGACCATTCTCAATTGGCTCTACAAAGACGAAAAAGCATCAACATCAACAAATATCAGCATAAAGATAGATTAGTATGGAAAAGGAAAAACTATCTTAGAGAAAATGGGGTATGAAGGACAAGGACCTATTGGTAAAAGAAAAGAGGGAATTTTAGAACCCATCCAACCTCTCACACTTCAATCAAAGGACAAAACAGGACTGGATTATATAGGAGAAACAAAAGAAGAAACCACTCATAAAGTTGTTGAAAGGATCCTTCAAATGAGAGATAGCTTTGAAACAGATTCTGATGAATATGAGTGGATTCTTTATCAAAAATATCATACAAGGACATATAGGTTGATGTTATAAAAGAGTATGCACACACATGTGAGGAGGGACAAAGTTCAGGGACTACACCCCTTGTATTTGAATCACAAAATATTGATGACTCAAGTGAGGATAAATAGACATCAAGTGAAATAGACAACTTGGAGGAGAGTAATATCATAGACCTTAACATGGCCACCACTGACAACTTTGACAACATGCCTATTGGAACCCTCACTGCCATCGATTTTACCCAATTCGAGGACTTTTTACCCTTAATACATCCTGAACTTATTGACTAGGAACCAACTAAACCCATTGATATACCAGTCTTTATGAATGATGATGCCATCATAAATTTTCTTTGTAGTGACACACCTGACACAAGTTCTACTCATAAAGCTCATAACAATACTTCAAATTAGGAGGGTTCCAAATCTTCCAGTTGCAAAATTGAACAAAAGAATAATGGATCTAATGGTGAAAACCATTCAATGGAAACATTAGATCTTGAAAAAGTAAAAACAAAGAACGCATCTAACGGTGAAAACCTCTTTGAGGCACTGAAAGATGGGAGATTTGACACCCTTCCATAGCACTATCATGAAAGGTCATCAGTATTGGTGGAGCCTACCCAGTCCATCAATCTTGGCACAACATAAAAGGAAAAATCCTACATCTAGCAGAATCTATGATAGAACAAGACAAGCCTGAATTCACCAAATTCTTTGAAGAGAGACATATCAAATTTTCTTGGTCTTACTCTGATATGCCAGGGCTAGATCTAGATCTTTTGATGCATCATCTATCTCTACCATCTATAATCAAACTAGTAAAGCAAAAACTAAGGAAAATGCATCCCCACATCGCATTGATGGTAAAAGCTGATTTGAAAAAGTTGTTAGATGCAGGATTCATTAGGTCCATCGGTTATGCTTAGTGGATTTCAAATATTATACCTGTATCTAAACCAAATAATAGTATTAGAATATGCATAGATTTCAAAGATCTAACTAAGGTGTGTCCAAAGGATGATTTTCCTTTACCAAACATTGACATTATTGTGGATTTAACAATAGGACATGCCATGTTGTTGCTAATGGATGGCTTCTCAGTGTATAACCAAATAAAGATAACACCTAAAGATTAGGAGAAAACAACATTCCCCTGTCCATGGGGCACATTTTGTTGGAATGTCATGCCCTTTGGGTTGAAAAATGTAGGTGCAACATATCAGCATGCAATGACCACTATTTTCCATGACATGATGCATACTTTTATGGAAGATTACATGGATGATATATTGGAAAAATCATATACCAGAGAAGGAAATCTGGAGATCTTGGGAAAAATATTTACTAGACTGGAGAAGTTCAATGTCAAATTAAATCCAAAAAAGTGTGTGTTTGGGGTTACATTGGCAAAGCTCCTCGAATACATTGTTTCAGAAAAAGGTATCGAAGTGGATCTAGCTAAGGTCAAAGCAATAATGGAAATGCCACCACTGAAGAATATCAGTCAACTACGGTCTCTACAGGGTAGGCTACAATCAATCAGGAGAATTTATCTCCCAATTAGCCGATAAAAGTCATCCATTCAATCATCTACTACACAAGAATGTCTCTTTCAAGTGGGATCAAGAATGTGAAATAACTTTCAATCAAATAAAGCAATATTTGATATCGCCTCCCATACTCATGCCGCCTATAGAAGAGAGACCATTGATACTATATATTGCAACAATAGACATTTTTTTAGGAGCTCTATTAGCATAGGAAGATCTTGAGGGACGAGAACAAGCTATTTATTATATCAACAAGACTCTGAATGGTTATGAAATAAATTACACCTTCATCGAGAAAGCTTGTTTGGCAGTGGTATTTGCAACCCAACAATTACAACATTACATGTTGACCCATACAGTCAGACTCATAGCAAAGATTGATCCATTAAAATATCTACTCAGTAAGGCTGCTCTAACAAGGAGACTAGCAAAGTGGGTCATGGTCTTAAGTGAATTTGACATTCAGTATGTAGACTGAAGAGCCATCAAGGGTCAGGTAATAGTTGATCAGTTAGCTGAAGCTCCATTACCAGATAATCATCCAATGAATATAGAGTTTCCTGATGCGGGCATTCTTACGATGGCAACACAACAATGGGGGCTTTATTTTGATGGGTCATACACACAACACGGGTTTGGTGTAGGAATTATATTTGTTACACCTCAAGGAAACACCATCCCAATATCCTATAGACTCATGTTTCCATGTACAAATAATGTAGCTGAGTATGAAGGGTTAATTATTGGCATCAAAGTGGCAATTGAATAGAAAATCACAGATCTACAAGTATATGGAGACTCACAACTAGTCATCTATCAGGTAAATGACGAATATCAAAAAAAGGATGAAAAGCTCATGCCATATAAGAAAGTGATAGATGATCTCAAAAATTACTTTGTGGATATCAAGTTTGAACAGATTCCAAGGGCAGAAAACAAAGTTGTGGATGCTATGGCGACAATTGCTTCTCTCTTGTAGTTACCAGAAAAATGAAGTCGTTATGAGTTTATGGTAGAACAAATGTCTAACCCTGCATATGATAATCCAGATTCTCAAACCATATGCCAATTATTCAACATTGAATCCTCAATCTATGGGAAAACCTATGCTTACCATAAGGACAATATCCTCCCTCCCGATCTTTCAAGAAACCCGAAATGTAACTTCATTTTCCAATCTACATGACATACCTTAATCACTGACATACTTTACTATTGAGGTCTAGATGGTACTCTTCTTCGGTGTCTAGAACATAATGAGTCTGAGATAGCTTTACATAAAGTTCATGAAGGTATTTTTGGAACTCATTCAAGCAGACTAACCCTATCAAAGAAAATCCTCCGTTTGGGATATTACTGGTCGAATATGGAGAGGGAGTCTTATCAGTTTGTTGAGAAATGCCAAAAATATCAGATCCATGGTAACTTAATCCATGCATCGGCACAAGAATTGCATCCATTTACTTCAACATGGCCCTTTTTTCAGTGGGGATTGGACCTGGTAGGGAAGATTAATCCATCTTCATCTAATGGACACAAATTCATAATCATAGCAACAAAATACTTTACAAAATGGATAAAAGTGGTTCCCTTAACAACAATCACTAGAAAGCAGATTTCTCCATTCATTCTGAATTACCTCATCTATTGGTATGGCATACCTCATTCCATTGTAACAGATAATAGTAGACCTTTTAAGAACCAAGATGTCTAGGAATTATGTTAGAAGTTTCATATCCAACATCATTTTTCAACACTGTACTACCCTCAAGGAAATGGTCAAGCAGAGGCCTCAAACAAAACAATTATGAAAATTCTAAAGAAATCAGTTAATGATGTTGGATGTAATTGGCATGTTCAATTAAATCCTGCTCTTTGGGCATACATAACCAGCATTAGAACACCTATAGGAGCTACATCATATGCCTTGGTATATGGAACAAAGGCCATATTACCTATTGAGGTGGAAATACCATCACTACGGGTTTCACTGAAGGTTTTCATTCTGGATGAGGATTATAGGGTCTCTAGAATTTAAGAGCTGGAACTATTGGATGAATGTCATCAACAAGCTGTGAATCATTTGACAACATACCAACAGAGAATTTCCAGAAGCTACAATCATAGGGTAAAGCCTAGAGTCTTTCAAGTTTGTGACTTGGTTCTAAAGGAAAACCCTAGAAATCAACAGGACAGAGAAAAGAAAGGGAAGTTTGAACCTAATTGGATAGGTCCCTTTGTCATCATATTAGTTTATGGATTTGGAGCCTATAAATTGTCTACACCTGAAGAGGATCTGTTTGATGAACTAATCAATAGTATCCATCTCAAAAATTTCTACACCTGAATCACCTAGTGCACAGTTCAAGTTCTAGAAAAATGGTTACCTTGATGAAAACCTGGAAAATAAGTGTCTCAGTGATAGGAAAAAATTTAAAAAAAAAAAATCAAATAAAAAAAGAGAAAAATAGAAAAACAAAAATTAGAAAAGAGAAAAATACAAAAAAATAATAAAGATTGAAAAAGTGCAATAAAAACATGTAGTGAAAACCTGAAACTAGGCGCTACTTGTAATTTAATCCAACAGTTCCATCTATTAGGGGCATGTCATTGTCGTTCACTTTCACTAACATTTTTCATCCATTATCATTGCAATGTGGTCATGTCCCACCCTAGCTTGGGGGAAAAAATCTTGAACTCGCTGGGGGCAATAAAACATCAAGCTTAACCAAATGGACAAACAACAGTAAGACAAACGCAATAGAAACAATGATCAAAACATAACCCAACATTGAACATTCAATCACCATCAGAAACACATCAAAATCCAAAAATCAGTCAAAAATTCAAAAGCAATGTCTTCTAGTCAAACTACGTGGTCTCTACATGTATAACGTAGGCAAGGCTAATCTTTGATCAGCCCTTGAGGCCCCTAGGATAGGTCTTTAGGTTAGGTTTTTGGTCAAAATCTCAGAAAATCACAAAAACATTAGAAAATCAAAATCAAAATCAAATAAAATGGATGATCTAATCTGAATAATGGTTGAAATACTTTAAGCAAAGGTTGGATAGTTATACTTTGATCTTTATTATCATTTCTTTGGAGCAACTCAATGATGTATTGAACTAGAAAAGCTAGGAAGGAGAATGGTATTTTCTTTGTTTGTTGTCTGTGAGTTAATTAGCCGATAGGCTTTTATTGTGAACTTGCAGTCTCCAGGGCAACGGCAAACCTGTCTCACACGCCTGCATACCACCTGACACACCTGGTTTGACGGTCTGGATTCCCATTTTACCGGATATGCATTCTGCAAACTACTTTGAAGAAACTCAGGGCACGACAATCACACTCCACTGTTTAATGAATGCTGGAGCACTATGATTGCGGGCTATGAACAGGGGATTTGATTAATGCCAGTGCTTCATTAATGTAGAAATCTAAACCTCCTCCAGTTGTCGATCTGCTCTGCCGGTGCTTCATTAATGGCTCAATAAATCTATACTCTTCCAGCTGTCGATCTGCTCTGCCAGTGCTTCATTAATGGCTTTAGAAATCTATACTCTTCCAGCTGTCTAGAAATCTGAAGAGATGTTGGTCGCAGCTGGAGAAAGAGCTTGAACACACGGAAAACCTGTCTCACGCTTTCAAACTGCTGCTCAGTTTCCGTTAAACTACGGTGGTTTTCAGTGAACATGCAAAATCAAATCAAGTTTCGCATCAAATCTTACACCTGTGAAATCAGTATCAAATCTACAGCTATTAAAAATCATATCAAATCTCGAAAGCGTTGAAATCAGATACAATGTTTTTAGATCTGATTTTCGTTCACTGTGAATAGATTGAACATGGTCCAGGGAGTTTTATTTACTTTTGGTATCTGTTAGCTGCTCTCCATTTCTAAGAGCACGTCAATGATGTCCTTAGTAGCAGGCTGCTTCTCATGCTCCTCCTGCAACTTCCTCCAGTCGGTCGAAGGAATTGTGTACCTTTTCCATGCGCCGCTTTACACCTTGCAAGTCCATCCAGTCTAAGTAAGGAACGAACTCCATCCAATCTAAGGGTTTCGAAAGAATGTTCTTGTTGTACATTGCAGTAGTTGGTGAGATTTTTTGAGGGGGTTTATGTTTTGCAGGGGTTGATAGCGTTTATGCTTAGCTAAGATTGGAGAATTTATGACGGGGCGTATGTGAATCGGAGCACGATTTGCAAGGGCTTCAAGGGTTTGACGTGCTTTTCAAATGGTAAGAAATTGTGAGAGGACAATTTTTCATGGGTTAGCATGGATTTATTTAAATTGTGAGGAAGGGTTTTGAGTGTTGTTTGTATTTTGCAGGGTTAATGGCGTTAATTTGTGCTCGAGACTGGAGAAGTTACGAAGGGCTTTGGGGGCCTGTGGTATTAGGTTGAATTCATTTGGTTGATTGGGGATGGATTTGTTTGTTTTCTTTGGTAAGAGTTTCTTTTATTTGGGTTTCTATACTCGCGCGAAAATTCTCTGGTTACTGTGCTGTTGTGTGGAGGACAAAGAAATATGTATTTCTCCTTTCTGAAACATATCAGAGGGAAGTCTCTTTATTTTTAAAGGTTACACTTTATAGTAAATTGTTCTATTTTTTTGTATAAATCAGTAAGGGTGCAAATTTTGTTTCTGCTGCAAGTGGATTGCTTGACTGTACACTTCAACATTGGGTGAAAATAACATTGTTGTGGGCAACTTACAAATTTTCTCAAATTTTAGACATTTGGGAATGATTATATCTATACATTTAAAAGCTGGTTTTGATTTCAATTTGGTGTGTGATGAAACAAACGGTATTTTTCATTTGGGCGGCAAGTAAATGAGTTCAGAAACATATTCTCCGTGTGGAAAAGCAGAATCTGGAAATGGGTATCAAGGAGAGGAATTTCTTTCGGATTCAATAATTGTAATGAATGTGGGAGAAAATATAATGCAGGCAATTGCATGTTAAATGCTTCTCTAAGCAGCAGAGTTAGCTCTGAAGCTTTCATTGAGTATCTTTTGGAAGTTTGATTGGGATATTTTGGTAATTCCCAAAGCGAGATAAATGGATTACAGGTGGAGGTAAATTTCCCTGAGGATAAGTAGTTTCTCAAAATCAGATGCCAATTACATTATAATTGCACAAGCTACTGCCTTATCACTATATCTGCACGAGGTAGTGTTCTCTGTAACTAGTTTTCAGAATATTATATATGTATTATGATTTACATCTTACTAACCTCTAAATAACGTTCGCTAAATGTAGGGCTTCTGCAACGGTTCATCTGTGCAAAGTTGTACTTTACTAGCTCAGTGCTTCAGATTTTTTGTTTGACATCCGACAAACAGTGTTTGATAGATAATATCATTCTTGTCTTCAGTGTGTGTCCATGAATATAATTTGAAGCTCTGTACATTTATGAGCTATTGTGAATTTCTAATTTTACACATGGTTTTGTTTTATGTGTTGTGGAAGTGGGATGAACTGTCTAAGTCACTGATCCTTTTAAAAACTGATTGTCTTGTTATATTATTTGTATCTTCTTTTTTCACATTTTCTCATTATTTATAACACGAACACTTTGATTATAGTAATTAGTCCATGCCTATTGATAGGAGCAGACTAATGTTTTCGTTGTGCTTTGTTCACTATTAATGCCTTTGTGGGGAGTCGTGAAAACTGCTTGACCTATGATCCGAAAATAATTTCTTATCAAACTGTAATTTCAACAGTTTATTTCAAATTTTCTATTGGCAGTTCATATTTTTTGCCAGAGGGTTTGCCTTTTTACTATTACAAATTTATCAAAAATATATCGTGACGGATAAAAAACGAGAATAGATTGTGCTCGGAAAGTTTTAAGGTAATGTTTTTATGAATCATATCCATATTAAATTTGCATAGGAGCTAATGTCTTTCTAATGTTTCCATTGTTTTTTGCAGGGATGGCACATGGACTGTAGCTGGTTGCGCGGCATTCTACAAAGAGGTTCACGTGCCTTGTCCATGCTTCCACATTTTGGTTTCATGCATACCAGGGCAGTTGCATTGATAACAAGACAAAAATCTTCGTTCTGGTTTAGTTCTGCAGAAAGCTCCATCAGGGTTAGTTCCAAGAACATGATGTCTTCTGAGCTTGTTCAGTGCCTTGCTATCGCAGGTGCAACTGGAACGTTTGGTGCTTGTGTCCATTGTGCAGGATGGGATCTCCATTTCTGTAGCTCGGCAGGGCCTGTCTCCATTTTGGCTTTGGAGGATTCATTGATGCCTACTAAAGTTTGGCTTATTTACCATAATCTGGATGAGGTTTGGATAGCAGGCGTCTCGTTTTGCAGCAACTTGAAGACCCTTAGGCTTCAAGGTTGTAGGAGGATTGACTCTAATCCTGGTCCGGTTGAGCATTTGGGTTATTTCCCTGCACTTGGTCATCAGACTCATCACGCCTTTGTTGTCCTGCGTCGTCGCCGCGCCCCCCAATCGGCCCCCTCTACCACCCTCGCCCTGTGCATTTTTTTAACAGATCTAAAAGAACCTCCTTTGAGGACACTGCTACTCGAGCCCGCACCCCTTCTTCCCTGCGCCACTCCTACCCTATCCCGCACGGCCTGCTCAAACCTCATATCAAATTCTTGTCAGCTGCTTTTTTTATTAAAGGCGTTATTTTTTTTTATTTTAGGCAATAAATTTGCTTCATGTTCACCTTTTAATCTTCAAACCCCTTGCTCGTGTGATTTCTTTTATATATTTAGTACTGAAGAGTATTAGAATCTCGTTTTCATGTTCCTTCAGACACTTTTTCATTGAGCAATTGCTTTGTTAATTATAAATTTATAGTCTTGGGACGTATGTTGCTTTGGACGAACATCAATGAACCTTATTGAGCATAGAATTTCGTTTTCTTGTAAATCATTTATGTTCTTTGACATCCATGAATAAATGAATTCTAGCTGTGCTTTGTATTAATAATGTTTTGATTTTGCATATGGTTATCACATTTGAATGAATATTTTCTTGTTTTCTTTCCTTTCTATTTGATAGCGAAAACAGAGGACCAGATTATCCTATTATGCATTTCCGTGAGCATAGTCTTAGTGTATTGGCATGTCGATATATGGATGAAGTTATAATTGGTGTGCTATATGAGGTCACTAAAGAAATGATTCGTGTTGCTTATCCATTCATTCTTGATTCTGATACATCAATTTAAACTTTTATAGCTGTTTTTGAAGCAATAATCATCATCATTATTTGAATGTTCAGGGGTATGCCTCAATGGATTGTGGAAACTCGTATTTCACTTTGGCCATTGCCAGGACAACGCCACAAGGCTCAATAGCCATGTCCAAGAGTAGGCTTCATCCTCAGCAGTTCATCACATTTTGCATACATGCCTAACAGAACAGTTGCCCTTAACAAATTCTGATATTAATGCACTTTCAACTATAATCTCCTTTCTATCATGTTTTGACGAATCTCCATACCCTATTCTAAATCTACCATTTTGGTACAGGCAGGGAGGATGCTGTTAAAGGTTGTGGATTTTGCATTTACACCTGCCAATTGCATTTACTAAAGTTTCTAAAGCTTTTTCATGTGTTCTTGCCTCCAGAAAAGGCTTAGTTTTTCATGTGTCATGCCTTCAAAAAAACGGATACAATGTACAACGAACACCCAGTATGAGATACATTCATCAGCACCTTGAGAAAATACATTTTTTCTATTCATACTTATTAAAAATGATGGTGAACTGAATCTTTTTCCTTTTTCTTTTTCAGGTGGGCTCCTATATTGGCAAAAATGGAACAACATGCATTTTGTGTGAAGCGTCTCATTTCTCCTTATGGTTTACTCTGATTATTTGTCTGCTGCTGACAAATGGGTATTAATATTTTTCATTTTTCTTTTTTCTTTGTTCGTTACATCCTTCAGTAGTAGTTTACTGTTTTCCTATGTATTTTCTGTGTAGACTGCATAGTTTTGACAAATTCCAAATTGTCTGTAAGGGATTAATTTATTCACAGCTCAATTGGAAAATCCTGAATGCTCTATTTTCCCTTCCTGCAGCTGTATTTGAGAGTATGTAAATGAATGTCAAAGCTTCATAGGCGAAAGTTTTCCCAAAATGGGGAAAGAGGTATTACATTTCTTATATTACTTACATGCAACATTTGTTGTCTCAAAAGTATCCAGGTAATAATTTTTTGTAAATTGCGAAGACTTGGGACCATTTAGGACTTTTTTCATTACTGTTTTGGTTTTGAATGTATATATTGGGATATGGGAAACTTGACATATTGCTCTGAACTCACTTTTCTTGACACCCATTAGATGTTCAATTTTTATGACTGAGATTTGTAAATTTTGATTCCTTAGAAACCCAAGCCATGTTTGGAAAAAAGCTATAATTTTTGGGGTTTTGTGTTTGCGCTTGTATTTTAAAAATTTAGTAACGAACAAAGAAATATTGTATGGTTTCCAAAATGTCTCATCATGATTAAAAGATATCCTCATTCAATCAGAAAGGAAGGTTGATTGAAAGGAAGGTGGTATCAGTAGTTTCAAATCTCAATTTGCAATATAATATTACTTTCATTATAACTAGTACCTTCATTATTTAATTTCGAATTTTCTTCGAGATACTACCACCATATAGTATAACAAAACATTATTATCTTTACCCAATCTCTAATTATCTATAACGATATAATAAGATGTTGCTAAGGAAAATATATAAATTACACATTTATACAAATATAATATTAAGGTATAAATTTACCTGCTCAATGCGTATTCTTGCAGCTGATAAGAATAATAAATAATCAAATAAATAAAATATTATGCGTATTCTTGCAGCCGACAAGAATAACAAATAAATAAATGAATAAATATTGTGATGGATAGTTCCATGTTGGAGAGGTAAGGGTGAATTGAGCAAATAGGAAAGTTAGGTTTAGGGTTTCTTTAGACGCCGCAACAAATTAAATATTAATTTTTCTTCCCCCCTCTACATTTTAAAATGGATGCCAAAACTATTGTAGACTCGTAAAACATGACTCAGGCTTCAGGGAGAAGACTAGTAGCGTCAATGCACCAGCTTGAGTGTAAAGTGGGGAATATGTATATATATATATATATATCGGTAGTGTATAATGTCCATTATAATGTGGGAAAAATTAAAATTGTATTCAAGTTTATTAATATTAATTCAATATTATGGATCAGTGTTGATGCTGGTTGCAATAATCATAATAATAATAATACATGTTATTAACTTTATACAGTGAGTAATGAAACTAAATATATTTTATCAATTTAAAAAAAAAAATTACTTTAATAACAAGAATAATAGGGTAATGTCAATTTTGTAAAAAAAAACAAGGGTTAAAATCAAAAGAAAGATTAATAATAAAGTAAATAGTAGTATTAGTTATAATATTAACAAATACACAATTAAATGCAATTGTTATTTGTAGTGATTTTACATGTTTAGTAATTTTGAACAAAAAGTAGTTTAAATAATTTTCTCAACAAAAAGTAGTTTAAATAATTTTCTCAGTTTTCTTACTTAATCAACTTTATAGTAAATAAGAAAGAATACAAACAATATTTTATTAACCATGTGAGTTAAAATGAGAGTAATTTAAAAGGTTTATTCAATTTTATTTCTTCTTACCTTATTAACCTTTTGGTAAATAATATAAATGATGGTAAATAATATAAATGATGGTAAATAATATAAATGATGTTTTATTAAGTGAAATGCCAAAGCGCAATGTGGGTATTAATATTTGGAATAATAGTAATATTGTATTTAAGTGACAATGTAAATATTCAGAGGGGCTTATTTTATTTGAATAATGATGTTGGTGTTATAAGGTAACCATAATCATTAAATGAAAAGATGATACTAGTATAGTATTGGGACACAATTAATGAATGATAATATTATTTTAACAATACCACCATGTTAGTTTAACATCGTTTATGAATAATTGAGGGGTAATTCACAATGATATTAATAGGGTGTAATCCAATTTCTAACAAAGAGGTCATTATGTTAATCAAAGAGGTCTTATGGTCATTGGTTAAAACTCTTTTTTGTATTGACTCTTCTCTGACACTTTTTAAAGAGGAATTTCTGGATGCACATAAAACCAACATCATCGATAATAAAAATCCTTATAAGATCTTTTAAGTCCCTACATCTACTAAGTAATTAATTAAGAAATTTTGGAGTTTCAATTCATTGGCACATTTTTATTCCATTGTTTTGTTGTATGCTAAATGCCTTAACGTATTTGTACGTGGATGTCTTTTGTTGAGAACTTTTGTACTAGCATTCATTTAAGAAATCAATGCTAGTGTTTCTCCCTACTAGCTCCAACTTCCCCTCAACCGTACATTGTTTATTTTTTTGATTTGCTCCCATTGAATAAATGTAATATCCAAATCCAATATATTGTTGCACTAATGCATAAAATCCTTGAAATCACTGCTTGGCTACTCTTAATATTCAATGTTATTGATGAAATTAGTTTCTTTTTTTTTGTAGTTGTAAGCTATTTAATTCCATTTTTCCATGTTCCAAAAGCAATCTATCTAGTAATGAGTTAGAAGCTTTACTTGTTGGGATCTTGGGATCTATGCCCCTTTTTGCTATAATAAACACACTTAATGGAATACCAAGATAATTTTAAATTTTATCTTTAATTACCTATCGGCGTATCCCTTGAACCTCTTATAGGTGCAAGTGCTAGTAATTATTATTATGTGAATTGTTGTGAGACATGCTCTACAACGTATCACTGATGACATTCAGAATTCACATAGGAAAGTGATTGATTCTTGTCTGTTTATGCAAGAAATGCTCAATTCATCTTACTTTAATTATACCTAGATGCTTGTGTTCACTTGCAATATAAAAAATCATGGAAGTAGTACTCAAGTCATCATGGTCTAAATTATACCATTGATGCTTGTACTCACTTTCAACATTTTTTAAAAGCTCTATGATGATACAAAGCATAATGAATGTACTGTTAAGATGCCAATGTTTGCATGTAGATTTACATGGTAAAATAGATTGTATTCATGATAGTTTTACATTTGCGGAGTGTTTGTTACAAAAGCTGGTAAAGGATTCAAAAATGATGATATTTTTTCTCATAATGAATTGAGTATACTTGACATTAACAAAAACATCATTATTATCATATAGTGGGATAATCATTTTCATTGCATACATTAGAACACATTTAATTTATCATTTCATCATTCATATATCTATCAAATAAATTGCATTGATCATATCATATTTTTCATATCACACATCATAAAAATGCACGAGAAAAACTATCAAAAACATCCACAATATCATGTGATTACATTTTCATATCGTATGTCCATTCATTATATCATAGAATCGACGTACCATTATATTCATTACATCATGTATTTGCATTTAAAATATATCACAAGAATAAAAGTGCACATATCTTATTTATGTATCACACGTCATATAGCATTAAAACATCATATCCATCATCATACATATAGGCACATTATCATATAATTTAGAAATACACATCATACATATATTTCATCAATGTAAATACTACATACATCATGCATCCATACATCACCATTATGCACATAATCATATTTACACATCATAGATAGAATATCATAAATCATAAGCATGTCATCATGATTATAAATTGCATCCATAACATCATAATATAAGGATCATCACATAGCATATAGAACATAGAAAATAAATGCATCCATCATAGAATCATAAAGAGCATGTAATAGATCGATAAAATCCACTGCATATCATATAGATCTCAAAATCATAATGTCAAGTATACAATGATGTCTAAAATAAAAAGAGATATATCATCAAAAATGGTTGTAATTAGAGTGTACATCACATCTCAAAATATAACAGAGGGTACAATGTTGCTAGCTCCAGATGGTGTAGGAATCTTAGGATCGGTCCCTCCACCACCAGATGTACCAAGATCTCTCGGGTCTCTCGGTAGGGGTTGTGTTACACCTCTACTCACGGTCCTCGACTGGGACCTACTAGATCGAGACTATGCATAACTCATTCTCTACTTTGAAGGAATGACATCATAGAATTTACCTTTGTAATACTCTACCTCCCGACCAACACAGACAACCTCTCGCATATAATCTGCTACAGTGGTACCATTTTCCAATCTCTACAATCTCTCAGTTGTAGCCTGAGCCTCCTCTACAGACCGTTTAGCGCATCCCTCTCGAATTTCAATGATGTAATCTATGTCTGAGTCATAGCCAACTGAGCCTGTACTTGAGCTAAAGCCTAGGCATGTGACTGGACCTATGCTTGCATCTAAGCCTATGTCTACATCAATAGACCCTGAGCCTAAACCAGCTGACCCTGTAAGGTCTGAACCTACACTTGTAGGCTTACAATCTGTGTCTGCTGTTGATGGGAAGGTACCTTGATCTGCACATGCTGCTTTGAAGGAGCTACCACTGCTGGCCTCTTACAAGGCATTATATAATCCTGCACATCTATGGCTAGACCCGAACCACCTACACTTGACCCACTAGCTACACCTGGTCCTCCACCTCCATACCCCTCATCATCATCACTACTATCCTCATCCTCACTATTATCCTCCTCATCACCACTACCCTTGACATCCTCCACCTCCTCCTCACCAACCTCCTCTCTCCTCCATCAGTGACCATGTGCAATGACAACCTCCTTCTCGGTAGGTAGTGGTGTTGGCTCATCAGGAATGGTAATACGTGGAAATGGATGAAGAAATAGATACTCTGCATAATCAGCTGAAAGAGGTGGCTCAACAATATCAAGTTGGATCTCCTAAACTAGAGGTGGTAAAGCCTGGAACTCCTAAACAATGAAATCATATGAAAGGTTGGGGCCCTAGTCTATAGAATCTACTTGTCGACCAGTATAATGGGCAACACCCTGGGGCATACCCTGAACAATACCATACTATATAAGCACTCGTCTGAGAAAAAATTTCTCTAAAATCCAATGAGTCTGACCAATCAGTATCATCGACTGGTAGAGGTATGGCAACTGTACATCATCATTGTTCCACTACTCGCAATCTAAGTAGGGGCACCATGTCACAACCTCTATATCATCCAATACTCTCCTCTAGTGATCCAACTTACCCAGTCAAGGCTGAGTAAGATGACCTGTATATCTATGCACATATGGCCACTTGGAGGGTCTCTATCTAACCATCACTAGATGTGTGATGACAATATGCTCCCACACCCACACCTGTAGTAGAGTGACTCTTGAAGACAAACTATGACCTCCAAGGTAAACAACCAAATGCAAATCATGATATAGATGGGCAAGCATACACATGCCCTAGGCATATCTCGTACCGTGCACAATCATACTCTCCAACACATGGTCCCAACCAACAAAAATTCCCTTTGACCTACGATCAGGACAAAGGAACCCTCCAATGAAACCAACAAGTATTATAGGCAAAGTGGCATAAGCATCCACCATCTTGCACCACAAAATCCAATATCCAGAAATATGATCATCCTGAAATACTCTACGGAGGGCATCGGTCCTGCCTTGCTTTGATGAATCATACACTATAATTTCACCAACAACGGATATCCTCAAAATATGCCAAACATCCTCAGGGGTGATTGTCATCTCACCAGTAGGTAGGTGGAAAGTATTATGTTCGCTATGCCACCTCTTTGTTAGGGTTGTCAGGAGACCCTGATTAATCCTAATATAGGGCATATCTAGTAAAGAGGACAAACCACAACATGTAATAATTTTCATCTCAAGTTGTGCTAGCTGTGGTATCAAATTGAATGTCTGGGGAAACTGCTCTCAAAGTCAAAGCCTCCTATCATCACGAAATATTCAAAGTCAGTACTTTTTTTGTCAAATCATCAAACATCAATTATCCTATCAAATCTAATCAACTCTTGGTGAGAATTTTGATTAAATCTCATGAGCGAACATCATCAAACCTCACCTATCATGAGGTCAATCATCAAACATCATTGAACCTTGCCTATCATGAGGTCAATTAATCAAATCAACCTCACTTATCATGAGGTATATCAAACAAACTATAATTATTCATCGCCTATCATGAGGATAATTATCATCAATCAAACATCCGACCTCAACTATCATGAGGTTGAACATCATCTACCTGATTAAGATCATCAATCATATCAAACCAACGGCTGACATGATCGAAATTGACAAAATCAAGGATAAATTTGACAAACTATATCATTCTGACTTGGATGCGCTAAAACAGTGTTTCTAGGTGCCACAATATTAGAAGCACCATTAAAACACCTCGAAGTGCTAAAATAGATGCTCAAAGTGCTAATTCATCATATGTGCCATTTTAAGAGGCGAATGCACTAATATAGGCAGTCAAAGCACTGTTTCAGTAGATGCACTATTCTACTAGGTCAAAGCGCTAATCTATACGGTCAAGGTGCTTAACTAATGGAAGTGCTAAAATACCTATCCTAAGCGCTATAACCTCAAAAGCGCTAATTTAACCTACCTAGAGCTACAAAATCTAGACTAAGAGCTACTTCATCAAAAGCACTAAAATAGACATCAAAAGTGCTAATTTAACCTACCTAAGAGCTACAAAATCTAGACTAAGCGCTACTTCATCGAAAGCACTAAAATAGACATTAAAAGCACCACATCCGGTCTTAAAAGCGCTAAAAGAAACTAAAATTTTAAAATGTAGAAAAATGCATGAAAAATGAGAAAATATGAATAACGAGGAGGTTCACGGGTACGTACTGGAGGTCCATAGGCGGTCGGGCGGTTGTGTCATCGCACGCGCTTGAACCGGTGAGTGTGGTAGGGGATTGACATCTTGCTCCAAATTGCTAAAATTGCTCTCTCTCACAACTTTTTAAACTCAAATTGCACAAATGAGTTTTAAAATCACCTTTTTAACCTTTTATAGGTTAATTAAGATGGGATTTGATGGGATTTATTATTTTTAATTCAAATGGGCTTAATTCATTATTTCATCACAGGGGCAACTTCTACAATCTTTGTCGGGAGATAAATTATTTCATCATCAAATCTACATTAGAACATAAAAAAATCATAAAATTCATCAATTTATCTCTCGAGGGGGCATATATCCATCATTAGCTAAAATCAATGTCTAGGGCAAGTCTGGGGCATATTGAAAAAATTTCCTTAGTACTAGTAGCAACGACAACATTTTCTTTGAAGCAATGTGTAAACACATCACTTCAAAGAGGGGCAAAATGTATACACCTAAAAATGGTCTGGAGAATATAATTAATTAAATATGATTTATTTGATTAATTAACCTTAAATTTATCTACTTAATACATAAATAGAAATATTTATTTATATAGTTTACTTTTTAATTCTTCTATTTTTATCATATTATTTCCTCTTAATTAAATAAACAAATTTAAATACTTTGTTTTATTTAATTATTATCATTTTTATTTCTTCTATATTTATTCATTTATTCTATCTAAATCACATCATTTTATCTTAATTAAATAAACAAGTTTAAATACTTTGTTGTTTAATTATCATATCTCTTCTATATTTATTTAATAAACAAATTTCTATAGTTTGTTTTATTAAATTAATTATTCTCTTTTGCTAATTTGAATAAATCAAAATATTCAAATAAAGGAAATTTCCTCTATTTACTCACCAATAAAATTAGATATTTTATATCTAATTAATTCAACTGGCATTCACAGGAAAGTTGTGGAGACAAATTGGAGACAAATTGGAAGTCAATTTGTTAATCTCCTTCCTCTGATCCTTCCTATCCTCTAACAAGATGTTTTTCTGGGGAGGAACAATCCCCATTTTCTTCTCAGGCTTCTTCGTCCTTCACCATTGAATCCTCCAGATCAAATCCTGACCTTTTCCTTAGTTCCACATCACAGGATGCTACTGTGAATCTATATATACAACCTTTCTCTACAGGAAATGGATCCCAACTTTGTGCAATCTTACTCTGTAGAAACATCAATTGAGCAATCAAGCATCTTAGCAATAGCATTATTATTTAACAATAACAATCATAGCATTTTAGAATCAATATCATTAGCTACATCATAGTTTATTGTAGCTTCTTTTATCAAGTTTCATGTCAATTTAGATTATAGTAGCTTCATCATATCATTTAGACACCATCAAATAGGATTAGATTATTACATTTAGCAGCATCTCATTCTCTAGATTGACATTTTAATGCAGTCACAGTGCTAACCAAATCTGAGAGCCCTATGTGATTTAATAAATCTTTAGAGATAGGGAACAATGAGATGCTTTCAAGAGTTTTCCTATTTTTAATTAGTTTAATTGTTGATTCTCTTGATATAATGTTTCATTAAGAAGTGTTTTTAGTTATAGTTATTCATTACTTATTCCACACTAACACATGCATTACATCACATATATTTGCATCAAGTAAACACAAAAAGAAAGTGCATTACATATCATTTACATTCTAAAATTCATCTCATATAGCAATCATATCATATATTTGCATTTGAAAACACAAAAATAACATGCATTGCATCTCATTTGCATAATCAAATCAATCCCATATAGTGTAAACTCCATCATGCATAAGAACATATAGAAACATAAATCATGCATCATCATTTAGACATATCATCATTACATCCATATATAATCATGTCATAAACATCATATAAGCATCATGTAATCATATAAGCATTATAACATAGAAATTAAATGCATCCATCATAAATGCACATAAAAACATACAAATTACTAATCATCATTGCATATCATATATAAATCTCCAAAAATCATAATGTCAAGTGTACAATGATATCCAAATGTATAAAGAGATACAATAACAAAAAAATGGCAGTACATCTTAATGTCTCAGCTAAATTGGTGTATACATCATCAAATTTCTCAAATACATCTCAAATGATCATCATGGAGCTATGTGGTTCTCCCCCCTGACGGTGTTGGCCTTGTACCTCTAGCTATACCTAATGGTCCTACCCTTGGATCCCTGTGAGGTGGCCCTGTAACACCCTTGCTGGTAGTCTTGGAATGTGTGTGAGCACTAATAAACTGTGTATAACTCTCTCAATGCTCTAGAGGAATTGCTTCATGGTACCTTAGCCTGTAGTACTCTACCTCCTTGGTGGAGCATCATACCTCTCTCAAGTAATCCGTTGTCTCGATGCCCTTGGCTACTTTCTACAGTCTCTCTACCACACCCTCTACTTGCTCAACCCATTTTCTCATGGTGTCTCTCTCTACTATGAGGGTGTAAATTTGTGCCTATGCCTGAGCCTGGACCTATGCCTATATCTACATCTGACCCTCTATCTGAGCCAACTATCCCTATAGTGCTTGAACTTGTGACTATAATGCAGCTATATGTGCCTGCTTTTGCTGAGAGGGTAATCAAATTTGCACATGTTGTGCTGCAGCTACCAGCGATCGCCTCTTCTAAGGCACTCTAAAGTCTCGTACATCTAGCACTGGACCCTCATCTCCTCCACCACCATCACCATCACCTCCATCTCCATCACCCCCATCACCATCTCCACCTCCTCCATCTCCATATTTGTCTCCATCGTCATTGCTCTCTCCCTCCTCATCTCCTCCATCTCTCCTCTGCCTGCGTGCATGTGGTGCTGGCTCCTCATCTAACAATGGTACTAACTCATCTAGACTTGAAATTTGTGTAAAGGGATGTGCAAAGAAGTACTATGAATACTCCTTAGATATGGGAACCTCTATAACCTCTGGATGATAATCCCAAATGATGGCCTATAAACTCTAATACTCCTCAACTGCTACATCATAAGATAACATAGGCCCCCACTTTGGAATGTCCTATCGTCGTCGCGCATAAAAATCCATCCCCTGGGGCATGCCTTGTACTCTGTCATACTATCACAACACTCTCTTGAGAAGGAATCTCTCAATCATGAACTGAGTCTTCCCAATCAAGTATCTAGATGAGCACGCATACGACATCTCGATATCATCCTTCAGCCACTACTCGTAGTTTAGGTATGGCCACCATACAACTATCTCCAGATTATCTAATACTCTCCTCCAGTACTCTAGTTTTCCTAGCTTATGCTGGACAACTGGACTTGTGTATCCATGCACGTATGGTCTCCCACTTGGCCGCTATCTCTTTGCCACTAGACGAGTGATAGGTATATGCTCCCACACCCATATCTATAACAATGTAAAGCCAACTGATAAACTGGCCCCTTTGAGGTACACAACCTGGTGTAGATCATGGTATACATGATCGAGCATGCAAGAGACCCAAACATATCTGGTACCCTGTGTGATCATGCTCTCCAAAATCTGACCTCATCCAACTGAGAGTCCCTTCAACCTGCGGTTGGGACATAGGAATCCTCCAATAAATCCGGCAAGCACACATGGCAGTGTTGCGTATGCATCGACCATCTCTCACCATGGGATCTCATAGCCACAAATTTGATCATCCTCAAACACTCTCCTTAATGCATCAGTCCCACCCTACTCAATCGAATCATAAATAACCAGCTCCCCAATGACTGGAATCCTCAAAATCCATTACACGTCCTCTGGTGTCACTGTCATCTTGCCAGTGGATAAGTGGAAGGTGTTATGATCACTGTTCCACCTCTCATCCAAGGTGGTTAGAAGTCCCCTGTTAATCCTGTGCTAGGGCATATCAAGCAAAGAGGTCAATCCACATTATCCAATCACATTAGATCAGCTTGATCTAAATGTGGAATCAAATCCCAAGTCCTTGGGAAGCGCTCCTGAATCTGTAGGACTGACAAGGGCTCCTATTATCACAACATATTACAAATCAGTAAATCAATCAATCAACATCAATCAACCTATCAATCTAATCCGCTCTGATGAGACTTTGATCAAATTTTGTGAGCATTTATCATTGAACCTCACCTATCATGAGGTCAATCATCAATCTATCATTGATCCTCACCTATCATGAGGTCACTAATCATCATCCTATCATTGAATCTCAATCATCATATAGTCTATCAACATCATCAAACAACATCAAATCAACCACAAACGCGATCAACAATCATCAAAATCAAGAGTCTAATCTAAAATTCATCAATCTAGTTTAAATTTCATTAATGCACTAGAATAGTGCTTCAATGTGTTGAAAAATTATATGCGCTAAACAAGTTCATCAATGCACTAGAATAGGGTCTCTCTGTGCTAAATTACCATATGCACCATCAAATTTCATCAATGCACCATTTCCCTCCATCAATGCGCTAAAATACTTTATGCATTACAAAACCCTTTGTATGCACTAGTTAAATTCACCTATGTGATACATCATTCACCCAATGTGCTAAATCTATGCATGGATGCACTAAAATTCCTGATGCGCTACAACTTTGACCCTATGCGCTAAAAATATAGCTCTATGCGCTACAACAGTCTACCAATGTGCTACATTGATGACTGAATGTCCTAAAACACAAAAAGGAAAATTTTAAACATAAAAAAAATGCAGGAAAAGGAAATTCAAATCACGAGGAGGTTTTTCAGGGTATGTACCAGAGGTCCATACGCGGGCGAGTGGTTGTGACATCGCATGCACTTGAATCAATGGGTCTAGATTGGAATCATCGTCTTGCTCAATTTGCACTAGGTTGCTCAATCTCTCCAAGTTTTCAAATTGCAAATGCTCAAATGACTTTCAAATCACATTGTTTTAATTTTTTATTGAGTGATTAAGTGGGAATTTAATGGGGTCAAGATTTTTTTTTTTTTAAAAAGAGGCTTAATTAATCATTTCATCACTTCGTAGGTTCAACATCATTTTTTAGGAGATAAATCATTTCAGCATCATTAAAATTTGAAATCATCACCAAATCATCGAAAAATCATCAAAATTTCAAAAAATTCAAAAAATCCTAAAAATTCAAAAATTCATCGATTTATCTCCCGAGGGGGCATATATCCTTTATACTCAGAAATCAGCATTTGGGGTATCAATTTTTTTTTGTCAACATTAGCAGCAATTTTTTCTTTGAAGCAATGTGTAAACACATCACTTCAAAGAGGGCAAAATGTATACACCTAAAATCAATCAAGATAATTAATTAAATACAAGGTATTTAATTAATAAACCTTTTATTTCATCTACTTATAAATAAATTCTAAATTTATTTATATAGTTCATACTTTCTAATTCTTCCATCTTAATTCATAATTCCTCTAATTTTAATTAAATAAACAAATTTCAATAGTTTGTTTTATTTGATTAATATATTCTCACTAAATTTAATTTCCCAATTTGAATTTAGTCACATGTCTCCAACTTTTCCTCTTGCTACATCATCAAGTGTCTCATGAATTTAATTATATGCTTAATACTTAAAATGGAATTTTCCTCAACAAATTTGAAACAACCTTAGACACTTGGCTCTTCCATTTCATTTATTCTTCTAAACACTTGGCAAAGTGCTCTTTTAAAGGGAACATCCTCCATGATTCCCTCTAACTTCTTCCTTCTCCACCATTCATCTCTCCAGTTGAAATCTTGACAATTGGTTGCTGCCACATTGCAATATGCCTTGGAAATCTTATAAATACAACCTCATTCTCCAACATTTGGAATCCCATCTTGAGAAAACTTACTCTGCAGAAATTCTATGAGAGCATTTAGAGTTTAAGCATAGAGCATTTAGCATTTAGAATTGTAGAAGCATACTAGTTTAGAACCATGACTTAGTTTGGTAATTGCATCTTAGTCTCTTTAATTTCATCATAGCATTAATCCTCATTTTCATACAACAACATTGATATCATAGCATCATAGCATTATCATACAACTTATCAAATCATGTAGGAATTAGATTCTTGCATTTTACAGCATTTTGTTCCTCAGGTTGTCGTTCTAACAGTCATAGTACATACACAAATCTAAGAGCCAATATGATTTAATGAATCCCTGCAGATAGGAAACAATGGAATGATTTTAAGAAATTTGCTTTGTTTGCAATTAGATTAGTTTTATGATTCAATTCTCTAATGTAATATGTTTCATTGCTTGTGTGAATTTTTTATTACTTTGCACATTTTACCTCACACACCATAGAATATTATTTATCCTTTTTGCACAATTAAAACTTTGTTTTAATTGTAAAATCATCTTTTTCCTCACCCTAATGGAATATTCTAAGGAATATTCCCTCTCCTCCAATCAACTCACTTAGCTTCAAAATCAAGTTAACCCTCTTACCCTTCTAGCAAGTTACTTTTGACCTATGTGAGTAGGTCAAAAGGGTGCTTGTTTGAGGTAATTGTGAGCCTTTGATTAATCTTCATCTTGCATTCTCATCCTTTGATGAGAATCCATGATCCATGCCTCTCATCTCTTTCATTTTGAACCGTTGGTTAAGCTTTTTGATCTCAATCATTCATTCCCCATTTGCTCTCCTATAAATAGATCACTATTTTGGGACAAATGGATTCATCTTTTATTGCAAAGTCATGTTGAATTTACTCACATCCATACTCTCAATTTGCACACATTTAGCTTATTTTTAGTTCATTTTAGTTGCATAAATAGCTTCAAGCTTTCATTAATGGCTTCCATGCATCCATCTTAGTTTGTAAATAAATTAGGGTTTTCATCTTTTAGCATCATTTTAGCTTAAATTAGCTTAGATTAGCTTAGAAATTGCATAATTAGATAATTTATAGCATAAAATCATGGTAACTTAGCTTGCATCATGTTTATTTTGTGCATAATTTAGGTTTTTCATGCACCAAACATCATGGTTTCGTCGATTCTCTTCCATAGAATCGACTGAAACAAGCTCACTATCACGAGATTGGGAAAGGGTCATCGGTCCACATCAACGCGACACCAATTCTACAACAGGATAAATTTCAATGGATTAGAGTAGATGTTTTCTTTAAAGCTTTCATAAGATTAGCATGTTAGGTTTTTTGATAAAATGTTTACTTTCAATTTTGATTGACTGATTTTGTTGAGATTCAAGTATTGGTTGCTTCGTTATGCTTTGATTCTTCATGGATCAAGCGTAATTCGACCCATAATCAATATCCTCGCATCGACATTCTGGCGCTAGAAGGAGGGAAAGCCAATCATTTAGTTGTTTTTTGGCTCAAAATCCATATTTTTGCTATTTTGTAGGTTGTAGTGATGCTCAAACCACAAACAACGACGCTATTTCAATAGTGTCGCCATATAGCGACACCCAATAAATTTAATATAGTGATGCATATTTAATTGGATGACACTGATTTAAATATAGTGACACTTATTTAAATTTGAACTATCGTGAAAAGAAAACGGCGACGCTCACCCCCAACAAACCAATGCTTTCAAACTTCAAATTGCGACGCACTCATTTACAATGATTCCCATCAATACAATGATGCAATCATGCTCACTATCCTTTCTGCAGAGTGACGCTCAAATTCACCAGAGAGATGCCAAAATTTCAAATTGTGACACCATCGTGTACAATGACGCTCAACCAGGGTGAGAAACTTTACGCTTGTTTTTCGACATGTGACTTAATTTCTTTTGATTTTCTGATCACTAATCGATGTTTGACTGTGTTTTCATTGTTAGACTAACAGGGTTTTTGCAAGTTTTAAGGCATGGAGTGAAATTGAAGAAATTATCTTCTATCTAAACATTCTATAATTGTAACTAGTGTTTAATGCTTTGGGGAAATTATAACCCAATTTCATGCTTTATTACTTTCAGTTTTTAGGCAACACACTAGTTTTCCATTGGGTTTAAAATGAACGTTCAAAGTTGGCTAAAAATGAACCCTCACATCACATCTTTCAATTGGGCTTAAAATTGAACAAGGAAAACTCATCTTTCAATTGGTGCTTAACATTAACTCATTATTGCTTTGAAGGATAAAATTGAAAATTGTTTGTTATGTTTTGCGGTTTTCAACTTTGCTAGTGAATGCGTATGCAATTCTCTCACGCCATTTGGCAATCTTTAGAAATAGAAACATTCTCTATCATGTTGAAAAATCACCTCCACACTTCAAATTTGGGTTTAAAATTGAACAACCATGCTAGTGTGAGAAAAGGCATAGCGTGTGTTCTCTCTTTGTGCATGCGAACAAAGATAATCGAACTACGAATGTACTTACTCGCTATTGTTCACCTTTAGAGGGCCTGTCTTGGTGGGAAAAAGTACTCACCCTAAGGGAACAACCCAAGCGGCAACAAGCATAAACTAGGCTCTTTTGAACCACTATATAAATTTGTGGTTGCAGGAAAGTTTGCAATCAATGGAGTGATGCTCTCCCCCAATATCTTTATGGTGCATAAAGCCCTTGTTCTAAGGGTTGGGAGACCTCTTGAGGGATTTTATCATAGTGTTCTCTAAACTCAATGCCCTTATTATGAACCTTTGTGTAGTAGACAAAAATCCCTATTTTTTGTTGATGTCAAGAGGTTGGACCTTTGAAGTCATCCCACATATTTGTGGTTCTTAGTAGAGATGAAAAGTTTGTCATGGGAGATTCATGAAAACTTGAAGCTTGGATGACCCATAGAAGTGAGTGTCGTGGAGGGGAGCTAGTGTGGTCAAGCTTCTAATCATCCACTCTAAATAAGCGCAATTGGAGAAATCCAAGTGGGAATATAACAAATATAGCCATTTCCATCCTAGGGTTGTAATGCTTGTGAGTCAGTTTAACACTTTGCTTGGTTTCAAAACATTCCAAAAACAAACACTCACTATTCAAAATTTCAAATACTTTGGCCTTAAATATGGACTTCTTAAGTTAGATTTGATATCACTGCTTGTCCTAAGGATTTATCCTTAGCGATTTCTAAATATCTTGACATTAATCTCAAACCCATATTTACCAAAGACAACATAGGCAATTGTGGCTTTAATCTCATAATTTTCATGAAATGGACATTGTGAAAGTTATGATGATTTTGACATAAACATCTAGTTTGAAAACATAATCAAAAGACAAGTGTTTGTGGTAAAATCAATTCATTTAAGCAAAGATAAATTGACAAATGAACCCCACATGACTATTTGGAGACCGATTGCTCCCGTTGAACAACCTGATCTTCTAGATGCTATAATCCAGCCAAATTTTGAATTCATAAATGGTGAAAAAATAGATCTCATTAGCAATTTGAGAACCTTCACTTTTGAAAACAAGGAGAACAAGGAGACAAACACACAGTGGAGAAACTCAACAACCATACTAGACGAAGAAGAGGAACACACTGATATTGAGGATGGAAGGCCCCTATTACCACCACTTGCGTGGCAATAAATATCTCCATTTCTTCCATAAACTTAAACTGTTCCCCCATGATCTCACAAAAAATCAGGATTCCTAAACCAAAGTCTACAGGACCTCATTTTAGATTTAGGTATCTCACTCCAAAATCCCTTAAGAAACACCTTCAAGCAATTAACAAAAACAAAAACAAGTTGGTAGCAAACTTTTATAGACACGCTTTAAGGTATAGTCTAGAATTGTTTGCATTCTTTTGGAGTCAAAATCCTGGTCTTTTTCATGATACCCAACTCCTCTACATGATTCATAAAATAGTTAAACTTCATAGGGGAAAGTCTCTAGCACTCCATTTTAGACATAGGAATCATCAAACAAAGTACAATCAAAAGTGGGCATCATATTTTATCGCAACCATTACACTTTGTTGAGAAAATTTTATGGCCGAGCTAGGAGAGCCTGAACAGGTTTGAACATTCCCCTTTGTCCTCTCATTTTCTAGGACTTGAACATTTTAGAGGTCTACCATCATTTTTGCTACCTTGATCTTTTTAAAACAAAACTTTACCAAATGATCTCACGCTAAGTAAGGATCCCTAAATGAAGGTCAATTGGTCATCACCATAAACTTAGACATTGTAGTGCAAAAGCAATCAACAACCACATTGAGGCACTTTACGAAAACATAAACAAATTGTTGATAAACTTTTACGAATGCACATTGAGAAAATATCTTGACATGTACACATTCTTTATGATCCAGAACCCTTGTCTTTTCGAAGATCAACAAGTTTTCTAAATCATTGAGTCTTTAGGATTTGAAAATTTTAGAGGTATATCATCATTCTCACTACCATGGTTTTTTCAAAACAAAATGTTCACTTTAGGTCAACATTGGGTCCAACATTTCATTCACCCCTTCATCACATTTCATCTTTCATCTCATCTATCTTTGCAAAATTTTAAATACACCAACACTTTTGGGACTTAAAACATCAAACCAACTTGCTACCTTAGCTACCTGTTATGTGAAATTTATCCTTTTCCATGCACTTAGTTGAGATAGTTATCATCTTTGAACTAGTTTATCTTGAAGGTCATGAGTCTACCTTAAAGATTTCCAAGTTCATTAGCAGCCTTTATCCCAACATCACAACATCAAACTTAAGTCAAAAGTGTTGTCCCAAAATGGTTGCAAAGATCACTTCCCACATCACCCATCTTTTCATCCCACATTTTCATCATTGCTCCCAAAAGACTTAGAGTGCCCCTTTTACCTAGGTTTCAGTCAACTAGAGAGTTCAAACATTACAAAACTCAACACAAATATCCCATAGCTGACCCCAAATTTATGGTAAGGATGAGATCACAACACAAGAGAATCATGGAAAAAAGAAAAAGTTACATTTACCTCAAGTGATCCAAATCCTTTAGAGTTTGATCCTAGAAGTCATGTTACACCATCACAACAACCATCATGTCCTTTAGGACCATACAAAATTGAAGACATCGTCAACAACCCATTTGAGCTCACTAGGGAAGAACTAATTTTTGAAAGTGTATCTCCTATATCCCCAACATTTGTAGCACAAATTTTTACATTGGATTCTACAACTCCATCACAAGGGTTAATTCAAACTTACATACCTAGTCTTGCAACTATCCTTGCTAAATATTTTGGTCACACCTTACCATTCAAAAGTAATACACTTGTGGGTACTCTTGAAATGAATCCTCCACCTCCCACCACCATTTGGACACCTACATTTGGTGTTCCTCCCATTCCCAAAGGTCCAAACCAAATACTTACTCCGCTTGAACTTCACTATTCTACCACCACTTCAACATTTCGGGACACCCTTCTTCATCCACATCTATGAGTACCACAAGTGTACCTACCATCATGCAGAGCAGTACAAACCAAAAAACTCAAAGCAGCACACAAGGGCATGTCAATACCATATCACAGAATCAACCCTCAATGCAACTAGGGACATCTTTATCCAGCCCTCCGATGGGCTCATCCATTCCATCTACCATTACCACATCATCTCCTATCAATCCACCTCAAAGCAATCCCTTGGTTACAAGTTCTATCAATCCTGGGAGTACCTTGATCACAAACCCTTTTTTTACATATTTTACACAAGGCAATCCTCCAAACATAGGACAAGGGAATCTTTTCAATCAATGGACTCAAGGTCCTAGTGTGTCATTTCCATTGCAAAATTTAATGACATCATTCTTTTTGATAGCTCCCTTTTCTATACCAAATCAATCAAGTCCTCACACATACATTCCTCCCCCTTAATCAATTATCTTACAAGGAATGTTAAACCAAGGGAATCCTCCACCTTTCACTACCAATCCACTAACCACTCAAAACATCAATCCTTCACAAATGTCTCAACAACCACCAGATCCCACATTGCAAGCACATACCCTAGCTCTACAACAAGCAACCTTAGTCACACAACAACAACAACAAGCAACCTTAGTAGCTCAACAAGAAGCCTTAGCACAACAACAACATCAAGCTCAACAAACAGCCTTAGCACAATAGCAACAACAACAGCAACAAGCGGCCATTTCCCAACAAGCTCAACAAGCAGCTTTAGTAGCACAACAAGTCACACAACAACAACAAGCACAACACACAACTTTACTTGCACAATAACAACAATAGGCCCAACAACAAGCCCTAATAATGCAACAATAGCAAGTTGAACAACAAGCCTTACTAGCTCAACAGTACGCCCAACAACAACAACAAGGATCCTATTTTCCTCATACGAACATCATTAATCCAACCGCATCAGGAATATATTCATCACTTTCACAAAATATCACACCTTCATATACCCCATTTAACTCATCTCTTATCCCATCATATGTTGCTCCACCCAATCCATAGGATGATCTCTCATCACAAATGAAATCACTCTCACAAGAAATGTAGGACCTTTGTATGGGCAAGGCAAAGAAACCTCATACACAAAACTTGTGTCCTTACCCATTTGATCGAAACATAGCAGTGATACCATTCCCTCCTGGTTTTGAAATCCCCAAGTTTGACAAATACAGAGGGAGAGGAAGTCCTATGGACCACATCAAAGAATTCAACATCATCTGTATGGAAGTGGCTTACAATGATTCATATCTAATGTGCCTCTTTCCTCAAAGTCTTACAGAACCTGTTATGGATTGGTTTTCTCATTTACCTCCTGGTATTAAAACTTTCCAAGAAATCACTGACAAATTCATCAATCACTTTTCCTTCAATCTTGACATGGACATTAGTCTGGAAGAGTTATATACTCTCAAACCAAATCCAGGAGAAACCTTCACAAATTTCTTACAATGATGGAGACAAAGAGCTAGTAAAAGCAAGTGGCCTCTTCCTGACAAACAAGTAGGAATCATCATAGCCAACCTTGATCCAAACCTATCATTGCACTTGAAAATGCAATTCATCACATCATATGATGAACTTGTTCCAAGAGCCCTTAACATTGAAAGAGCCCTAATATCACAAGGAAATACTCAAGCTTACAAAGACAATTGTCCTTCAACTAGTTCAAATGAGAAACCTCGTGTATGGGATAAAAAAAAACATAACAATCAATAGTGTTGTAGATGCTAAGGTCATACTAAGTGCTCCTAGACCCAACCACAATCAAGTTGCTAACATCCAACCAACTGTGCAAAAAATGGTGCCACCTCAGAATAATCAAATCAATAACACCAACTGCAACCAAGGCTAGCCGGTAACATGAACAACTATCCCAAATGCAAGTATACCCAATTATCAAAACCCATCAAAATGATCATGAAGAAATTGGTAGAGTCAATTTTGATCACACTTCCTAACTTTGAACACTACCAAGAACCCCAAGAAAATCCATCCTAGTACAATGAGCATGATCTTTGTGACTTTCATAAAATTAAAGGACATAAAATAGTAAATTGCATGAAACTCAAGAATATCATCCAAGATCTCATAGAAAATGATACCATATTTGTTGAGATACCAGCTGGAAACTAGGATATCAAGATATACAAAACCCCTATTCCTGATCATAACAAAGCTAACAACCATGGCAAAGCTAAGGATTACACCAATGTTCAGCATACTTATTCCAATATAGTTGCCTCCTATGATAGCGTTATCACTGTTTTCACCATCAAAGGAGATAGTACGAAATGTGGAGTCACCACACAACGTGGAAAAATAACCATTCAAGGAGTTATCCCAGCTCAACCTAGAACACAACCTACCTTTCCTACATATAATCCTAGCAAGTACAATCTTGTAGATCAGCTTAAACAGACCCCAACTCAAATATCAATTTTGGAACTCTTGCAATTATCTCTTGCGCACAAAGGAATACTAGAAAAAGCCTTGTCTGAATCCTTTGTTCCTGAGAACATTGATATCAATCAATTTCAAGCTATGGTAGGGCATATCACTAGCCATCTTCTCACCTTCTCTGAATAGGATTTTCCATCGCAACCATCTCATAACTGTGCTTTACACCTTGAGGTTTTCATTCATAAAAACAAGGTCAAAAGAGTTTTGGTAGATGAAGGTGTTGGTCTAAACATTTGTACCCTATAGTTGACTAAGCATCTACGCTATTTAGAAGATACTATTGAGAAGACAAAGAGTACCACCATCAAAGCATACGATGATCAAGAATAGGTATCACAAGGAATAATTGTGCTCCCTATCCCAGTGGGACCTCTCAACTACATACCAAGTAATTGATCTTGATCTTCCCTATGATATTCTACTTGGTTGACCATGGATCCATGCGTTGAAATTCGTAGCCTCAACCTATCATTAATGTGTGAAGTTTCCTTTTGAGGGTAGAGAAATCACTATCCATGGAGATCCTAAGCCTTTCTACTACTACAAGAGCCTTGAGGCCAATTTTTATAAGATCCCACAAATACCCAAAAATGATGAAGGACCTACACCATCAAGCTCATTTGTTGATCTATCATCATTAGCCTCTACCTCAGCATCCCAAGTACCAATTATGAAAATCATACACGATGTCAAAGCCGTAATCCAAGATGATGGTTGTGGAAGCTACAAAATATTAAAAGACACCTTTTTCTTAGAAGAGTTACCTATTTCTCCTCAAACTCACGGGAAACCCACATCTAGTACCAAAGAACAAAAAACAATCAAGATGGAAACTACTACCTTCACCAAATGGGGAGACCTCAATAAAGAAGACATCAATGAGCAAGATATCTCTAAAATACTCTATCAAGATGAAATACCTATTCCTGTTCTTCCCATGAAAGATGACAACAAAGGTCTACAACAAATGTAGAATTGGGGATATAATAAGAATGAGAAGCTAGGACAGAATGGCAATGGTTTACTAGAACCCATCGTTCCTAATAATCGACTAAAAAATCTTGGATTAGGTTGTACTACTAGCAAGGTCGCACTTATGGGAAAAGGTATTTCTACTAAACGAGTTGAGGCTTCCTCTTGGTCACCTACATTGCATGATACTACCTTGGATGACTTTCCCCTTGATGTTGTTGATCTATTTGAGAACAACACCCTCTTCATGATATCCATAGCATCCTTTATCTCAAATAACCAATCAACTGAAATACGCCTAGTTTATCCACAACTCATTGACATGGACCAACAAGGACCACCGATTCTAGATTTATTTAAAAAAGATGAAGCTATCTCATAATTCATGGGACTTTGAGATAACTTATCATTGGAAGATCACAAAGTAGGCTTTGACATAGAGCTTGATATAGGGGCATACTATGGGGAGATGATTGAATCCTTCAATTACAAAATAAATGAAATGCAATTAACTTGCAGATCCTTGAGTGAAAACCACCTAGTGGCACTCTTTGATCCCAAAATAGTAAAAACAAAGGATGCATATGACATGGAAAACCTCCCTGAGTTGCCCAAGGATGAAGGATTTCAATTTCCCCCTTAGCGCAATGCATCCAGAGAAGTCAACAGTACTAGCAAAAAAGGCTACACTAGTCAATGTGGGAACAAAGGAAGAACCTAAGATCACCTTCTATGTTGAATCCTTATTAGATGAAGAACAAAAGAACCTTGTAGAATTCCTTAAAGAGAGAAAAGATAACTTTGCATGGTCATATACAGATATTCCAGGCCTTGATCCAGAAATAGTTTTCCATCACTTATCAGTCTATCTTGAGGACAAACCAGTCAAGCAAAAATTAAGGAAGATGCACCCATAGATAGCACTCTTGGTTAAACTAGAACTACAAAAGTTTCTTGACATTGGATTCATCCAACCAATAGATTATCCTGAGTGGATTTCAATCCTGGTACCAGTCTTAAAACCCATTGGGGGCATCAGAATATGTATTGATTTCAGAGATCTAAACAAGGCATGTCTGAAGGATGACTTCCCTCTTCCTAACATTGATCTCATTATAGATTTAACAGTTAGGCATGAAGTGTTGTCACTCATGGATGGATTTTTAGGCTATAACCAAATCATAATCGCTAAAGAAGATCAACATAAAACTGCCTTTACTTGCCCATGGGGAACCTATTGCTAGAATGTGATGCCATTTGGGTTGAAGAATAAAGGAGCTACCTATCAAAGAGCAATGAACCTCATCTTTCATGACATGATCCACAAAATAGTTGAAGATTATGTGGATGATATTTTGGAAAAATCAAAGAAGAAAAGTGAACACATACAATTTTTAGGACCTATCTTTGACAAGATTGAAGAATACAAGGTACGATTGAATCCAAAAAAAAGTGTGTTCGGGGTCACATTAGGGAAACTTCTTGGCTTCATTGTTTCACAAAGAGGGATAGAAATTGATCTAGCAAAGGTAAAAGCCATCCTAGACATGGAACCAGCACAAACACTGAAACAAATGAGAGGATTACAAGGAAGGTTGCAATCCATCAGAAGGTTCATAGCTTATCTATCAGATAAGACTCACCCTTTTTCGCACCTTCTTCATAAAGGGATAACTTACAAATGGGATGAAAAATGTGATAAATATTTCCAACAGATTAAGGATTATCTACTAACACCACCTATGCTCATACCGCCAATACCAAACAAGCCACTAATCCTATACATCTCAGCAACATCAGTAGCACTAGGAGCTCTTTTAGCACAACATGATGAAAATAGAAAGGAAAGAGCCATATACTACATTAGCAAAACCTTGGTAGGTTATGGGATGAACTATTCACCCATTGAGAAAGCATGCCTAGCGATATTTTTTGCTTCAAAAAAGTTTAGGCATTACATGTTGTCACATCAAATCAAGCTCATCACAAAGATTGATCCATTAAAATATATGTTATCCAAAGCAACCCTCATAGGAGGAATGGTTAAATGGGTAATGATCTTAACAAAGTTTGACATAGAGTATGTGGAGTGTAAGGAAATCAAAGGACAAGTGATCATGAACCAACTAGCAGAAGCACCCATCTATGATGAGAACCCTTTAATATCTGAGGTCCTTGATGAATCAATGTTCCTTATTAATCTAACAGCTCAATGGAAGATGTACTTTGATGGATCATTCACCCAACATGGATAAGGAGTCAACATTTTTTTCATCACCTCCCAAGGTGTTGCATCCCAAAATCATACAGGCTATCATTCCCATGTACCAATAACATTGTTGAGTATGAAGCCTTGATCATAGGTCTTAGGATAACAGTTCAGTGGCAGATACAAGAGATGAAATTCTATGGAGACTCATAGCTGGTGATCAACCAAGTTAATCGTGACTATCAAACCAAAGATGACAAGCTCACTCCTTACAAAAAAATGGTGGAGAATCTCAAAGATCTTTTTATGGACATAACTTTTGAGTAGATTCCTCGCATGAACAATAGAGCAGCAGATGCCATGGTAACAATTAGATCACTACTAGACATGTCGAACAACATTTTTCAATGTGAATTCTTGGAAGAACAACTACTTTTACCGACTTTTGAAATCCCTGAATTTGAATTCGCGTGTGTCATTGTTGGTCCTAAATACCCTTGGTACCATGACATCTTTACTTACCTTAATAGAGGAACCCTTCCATTAGACATCACCCCAAACCTTAAAAGACCTTTGTCAAAAGGCATCTTGATTCATGATCCTAGGGTGATACCTCACCGGCTAAAGCATCAAGGGACATTACTACAATGCCTTTAACCAAGAGGAAGCCTTAACTTTAATAGAAGTAATAACATGGCATGGGACCCAATTCTAGAGGTATGACATTAGGTAAGAAACTTGGACTATGGGGTACTATTGGCCAACCATGGAGAAAGAAGCCTATCAAGATGTGTGAAAATGCATCCAATGTCAACAACATGGGATCTAATTCATGCTCTAGCTCAAGAATTGCAAACTAATGATCGCTAATTCATGGTTTCGTAGTGGGGAATTGACCTCATAGGAAAATCCACTCCAACCTCATCCAACAACCATAAGTTTATCATAATTTCCATTGAGTACTTCTTACTAAGTGGGTTGGAAGCCATTCCTATGACCTACATAATAGGAAAAACAAATAGCCAAGTTTATTCTCAATTACCTCCCATTTGTTGTTATGGTGTACCACAAACCTCATCTCACAATGGAACCCCATTCAAAAAATAAGGATGTGAAAGAGCTTCATGCCAAAGATTCACATCCAACAATCGATTCTCTACACTATAATACTCCTAAGGCAATGGGCCAAGCAAGCAAAAGCAATAAACAAAACTATCCTAAAACCTAAAGAAAATAGTTAACGGGCTAGTCGCGGACTAGAACCTATTAACTAAACTCACCTTGATGATAGATAACACTGATTTTATTGAGGTTGAGCTCCCACCATTGCGAGTGTCACTAAAGAATTTGATAACTGAAGAAGAGTACAAAGTGTCTCAACTAAATGAGTTGGAATTCTTGGATAAATTTCATCTTGACGCCCTTAATCATTTTCAAGTGTATCAAAACCAACTGAAATAGAGCTATAACAAGAGAATCAAATGTCGGTCATTCCAGGTAGGCAATCTCATCTTAAAGAAAAATCAAAAGAACCTTTCAGATCAAGACAACAAAGGAAAGTTTGACTAGTTGGGTACCTTTGTCATCACAACAAGCTACAGATCAGGAGCATACAAAATGTCAACCCCTGAAGGTGAACCCTTGCAGGAGCCAATCAACAACTTGCATCTCAAAAAAAATTATGCCTAAACATGAAAGGTATAAATCAGAAAATAGTCAAAATCCAAAAAAATGAGAAAGAGGATTGAAAAAAGAAAAAGAAAAAAATCGTCCTCTAGTGAAAACCACTTTGGGCAAGTACCTTTGTGAAAACCTAGCAAAACAAGTGCCTCACGTAAATAATGTATCTCCATCTATTCTTTGGCTCTTTTGACCTATCATTCTTTGCATCACCATTCATCCCCCATTCGCATCCTTATCATGGCTTGTCATTGTAAGGTATCATGAACTCTTTAGCACTACTTGGCATATTTCTCAAGGTCATTCTATCTTGCCTTTATCGAAGTAGGCTAACATATCACATTGGGGCATTTCATTATGTGTCACAATCAAGTCCTTGTATATCTTGAGGTCATGGGACATCCTATTAGAAAACACCAAAAATATTCATAAAATATTATCCAAAAAATCCAAAAACATTTGCAAAATCTTGTATAGCAAAAATTCAAAAACATTCAAAAAATTGTAAAGGAAAAATCCAAAACATCCAGAAAACATCAAAATCCCTAAAAAGGTCGAACATGAAAAGTCCAAAAAATAGTCCCTCCTTGTCAAACTACGTCATCTCTGAGCTTTAACATAAGCAAGGCCATCACTAATGTTCCCCTGAGACACCCTAGGTTAGTCCTTTAGCAGTCTATTGTAATTAGCTTTCGTCTCTCATCTATTCATATCTTTGTCCTATAAATCGGTCAAGACAGTCAAACTACATGGTCTCTGTGTGTATAATGTAGGCAAGGCTAATCTTTGATTAGACCCCAAGGCCCCTAAGATAGGTCTCTTAGGTCGAAACTCAAAAACTCAAAAAACCCCTAAACATTTGTAAAACTCAGAAAATCCCAAAAATATCCAAATATTCTGAAAAACCAAAAACATCCAAATATTTAGAAAACACAAAAACATTTGAAAATGGAAAATCCAAAACAATAGAAAATGTTCAAAAGACCTAAAAAGCCTCAAAAATTTTTGAAAACCCTAAACAACCTTATAAAATCCATAAAATCCTAAACATTCATATAACCTTTCAAAAAGACCAAAAACAACCTCATAACATTTTTAAAAAATACCAAAAACATTCAAATATTTTAGAAAATCCAAAACCCATCCATCCCATCTCTCTTTCACCTGCAATAAAATTTCACCCATAATAAATGATCATCACCTTCACCCTTTTGCGAAACAAGTAGAAAGAAAGTATAACAAGTCATAAAGTGTGAACTCAAAAGTCAAAATATAGAATCTAAATCATAGGTAAATACGTCAATGAAGTTTATAGCAATAACTCATCATAGCATCATTATCCTAACATCAAACAACCCTCTGATCAACATGTCCTAGGATGTATCCTTCCTGTGATGGACATCAGTATCAGACATCACCTTAAGCTAAACTTAAACTAGGCAGGAGCTATAAATAACACTGACTGTTTGTCTTTGATCTTTTCTTGTGATTTATCTTAATGACCCATTTTGAGGACCTCTCAATGATTTCTAAACAAAATTATTTAGAGAGAAAGGAATGGGGCATCAATCATTATCTTTCATTTGCTGTGCTTGTGGATACTCTTGTAAAATAATCTTGGCGCATACTTGCTTAGTTGTGTGTAGGAAGGTCATTTGGAGTCTGTTGTTGACTATTGTTTATGCTTTGGTCCAATATATTCTAAGCTTCTAACTTGCATTCCAATGACGTTTTCGTATGTCAAGGTGTGAACAAGAACTATCCTATCTACTTATTGAGTCAAAGTCCATTACACTAGATACAACGCAATCCCGGTTATCAATACCTTGATGCATTGTATCTGTGTTATATCAAACAATAAGGAACGACGAAAAATCCCAATCCTGAAGTGTGAGCACCCATCCTGCATTCTTTTGCATCGTCTTGTCACCATCTCTAATAAAATCTCGATGGATCAAGAACTTGTTGGATCTTTTGAAGCAATCATCATCAGCAACGATTATTCATTCTTTATTCTTCTATCTTCTCTCTATGCTAACCTAGTATCATGACACACAAAAAAAGCATTAATGCATCCACCCTGCATCCACAAACCATCAACATACAAGCATCTCATAATCATAGCATCCATCTCATAATCATTTTCATATCATATCACACATTTTTTATCATCATTTAAGTTGTAATGAATAATATAGATTTTTTATTCTAAACATCTTAAATCGTTGCATATCATAAGCATTTGCATACATACATCCATATGCATACATCATAAACATCATAGCATGCATAGAAAATATACAAAAAGAAATGCATCCACATCATTTGCATCCATAACATCTACATATCATAATCATTCATCCATATAATATCATGAAAAGATAATGAAAAAGAATATAACATTGCATCCATACATGATCATATATAAGCATTCATACATCATCCATACATGAAATAAAATGAACACATCATAAGCATGAATCATCTGCATCCATATCATATATATATCAAAAAATGTGTCATGGTAAAAAATATGGATTAGTGTATGTACATCGATAATAAGTACAATATCCATGAGGCTATCAAAAAGTATCCCATAAATGTATACTAGTTTAAAGAATGGGAATTTTTTTTTAAAAGTGTCTATACATCAAAAAAGAGCTAGACTTGGTGACTGCTACCCTCTCCAGCCTGCCACTTAGGCCGATCTTCTACTCGGGGGCGTGCATCACTCCGCTGTGAAAAATCAGGTTGTCTCAATGCCACATGAACATCCCTGTGATAATGTTGCCTATAATATGCAACCTTCATAATAGCCTCTCTATATAGCTGCACTAAAATTGTCTGACCATGGGTGGATGTCATTAGGCTCTCAATCTATTGATGTTGAGCCACCTCCTGGTCTCTCTCATTAGTAACAGTTTGAACTCTTTGTAACGTAGTATCCCTCTCAACTGTAACTACAACCACCTACTATCGAGCCTGGTCTTGCTCAATAGTCAAAAGCAAAATCTACTAGTGAGCCTAATCCCGCTCACCTATCAAAACCTGCACCTGCTATTGTAGCTGTTGTATTTTCTCATCTCTAGCATCTGGCGGTGGCGGTGGTGGTGGAATTAGCTACTGTTGCACTACTAGAGGTTGCTGAGGAGGCTGTTGTCCCACTGGAGGAGCCCTCGGAACCTACCCATCCTAGCCATCCTGGCCTCCTTGTCCTTTTTCCCTAACTGCTCTGCCTCGCGGTCTCCCTCTCGGAGGAGCCCCTAAAGGATTTGTAAGTCACATCAGAGGGACGAACCATGCATCATACGTAGGAGTAGTCTATGTATTGGGATGACCTTGATCATATGCCCAAGGCTAGGCAACCAACTTGCAAAAACTCTCAACGACCTCTGGTGTTGAAATCGTCAGTCCCCAGGTGGGAACCTCTTTGGAAAAAATAGCTCTGTAGCCATCATCGGGCCTGTCCTAGACATCGCCAAACTGTCTGGCCATTGTCTATAAGGTATCGCTCAATCATCATGTGCTCATGACCCTGCATGTATCAGGTCTTCCTAGTGAAGTATAACTGCTATATATCATCAAACCATGGTGGAATCTAAAGCCATGGTCACCATTGGAACATGGTCATATCATCTATCACTCGTTGCTAGTATGAGAGCCCAATCTGTCATGTGTGCTTAAATGTGATGGCACCTTGGTATCTCCATATGATAGGATCATCTGGCTCCACATCCACCATCTGTATAATCGGTCGAAGCACTGCAATGTACTCCCATGCCCAGATATGAAGGATTGTCACACTTGCATCGAGGGATCTCCCATTACAGTAAAAAAAATCATGCAAATCATGGTACAAGGAGGCTAGCATCACAGGCCCCCATGCAAAAAGAGTCCTCTGATATAGCATCCTCTACCTAGCCAAGCCCCAACCTGGACTAAAAAATTGGTCGCATCTATCTGGAGCCACCAAACCTAAAATGATGACTGCAACAATCAATCTGAAGGTCAACACCTAACCTTTGTATGTCTCTAAATCTATCTGTGATGTGACCAACACAATCTAGTCCATCTCCATCACCTCTAAGCAGGCATCAAATTCGGCATCGAGGTCATAAATCACGCGAACACCATGGATAGGAAACCACAATATCCACCACACATCCTCGAAGGTCACTATTGGCTCTCTCATCAGATGGTGGAAAGAAGAAGTCTCGTTGTGCCATATCTCGCATAACCCGTCATCATAGCCAAGTATGTCCTGATCATTGGTGTGTATGCAATGTACCATAATCTAATCTCTCCTAGGTGCTCCTGGCATAACTCTAAAAGATCACCCAATCTCTCTAATACGGTGGGCCTATGTTCTCTGGACATCAATGGTGGGAAACTCTCCTACATCCATGAAGTCCATGACATCAAGAAATCATCAAAATTTAAAGTTATTTGGAATTTCTGGCTCAAAAATTACAAATGTGTTGTTATGTTCAAAATTCAAATAGCGATGCCCAATGCATTTCAAAATTCAAATGGACAAACACATCACCAGAAAAGATGGCATCGTGATTTAGAATTTGGTCTAACCTAACCCTAAATTTCTAATCGGCAAGTGCATCACCAGATACATATGCATCGCCATTTAAAATTTGGAACCCTAAATTCAAATTTGGAAAAATGTTGCCCTAGACATATGTGTCACTATATATTGTTTAGGCGTTGCTGATTGAAGTTATGCGACGCCCCCAAATTCTAAATTTCAATGCCTAATAAATACTTCAAATTTTCAAATTTCAAATCAAGTTTTGAATCACATACCAGTGGTCCTACACCTGGAAGTTGCTGGAACTCACAAACTCGATCAGACATGTGTTGGGGAAGCTCACAACATGCCATTTCGTTGGAGGGTCAGAGCTCAATTTGCAAGAATTTATAAAGGGTGAATGCACAAATGAATTGAAAATGACCCCTTTTGATCTATTTAAGCTAGAAATTAGTGTTTTTTTCCCTAATTTAACCTTTTTAATGGGGTTTATTATAATTTTCATCACTTTTACCAATCTGGACCTAATTTTACATCATTTTTTGTGTTTTTGGCATTATTCTTGCATTCCAAAACCTTTTTGAACCCTTGGGACAACTTTTGAACCTTTATCGAGAAATCAACCCAAAAATTCAAAAATTTTGCCTGATTTCTCAAGGGGGTAGGGAGTCAGTTTTATCCTTCCATTGGGGCATCTAAAAAATCATAAAAAAATTATTTTTTTATTTCGGGAGCATTTTGATATGAAAAGCATTATTCTTTGAACCGAAGTGAAAGGTGTACCTCGGGTCAGAGGGAGGTAAGTAAAATGTAGACACACTAAAAAAAATGTCCTAATCAATGTCATGGCCAATCTAACTGGATTTTATTAACAGATCACTCTCCTTACCATCCCTTTTTCTTAATTGATTTGAATTATCCTAGCTATAATTAATTACAATTTTTATCATTTTCGGCTCATTTGGCCTATCCTATTTAATTAAATATCATTTCACCCCTCCCCTATTTATTAAATCATCTAATTTAATAAATATCTCTTAATTCTTCTAATCCCCTAATTGCATAAATTAAACCTTGTTTAATTAGCAATTAAACTAATTATTCATCTAATCAAAGGGAATATTCCCATGGAATATTCTTTATCCTTTTTGCACAATTAAAACTTTGTTTTAATTTGTAAAATCATCTTTTTCCTCACCCTAATGGAATATTCTAATATTCCCTCTCCTCCAATCAACTCACTTAACTTCAAAAGCAAGTTAACCCTCTTACCCTTCTAGCAAGTTACTTTTGACCTGTGTGAGTAGGTCAAAAGTGTGTTTGTTTGAGGTAATTGTGAGCCTTTGATTAATCTTCATCTTGCATTCTCATCCATTGATGAGAATCCATGGTCCATGCCTCTCATCTCTTTCATTCTGAACCATTGATTAATCATTTTGATCTAAATCATTCATTCCTCATTTGCTCTCCTATAAATAGATCACTATTTGGAGACAAATGGATCCATCTTTTATTGCAAAGTCATGTTGTTGAATTTACTCACATCCATACTCTCAATTTGCACACATTTAGCTTATTTTTAGTTCATTTTAGTTGCATAAATAGCTTCAAGCTTTCATTAATGGCTTCCATGCATCCATCTTAGTTTGTAAATAAATTAGGGTTTTCATCTTTTGGCATCATTTTAGCTTAAATTAGCTTCCATGCATCCATCTTAGTTTGTAAATAAATTAGGGTTTTCATCTTTTGGCATCATTTTAGCTTAAATTAGCTTAGATTAGCTTAGCAATTGCATAATTAGATCATTTATAGCATAAAATCATGGTAACTTAGCTTGCATCATGTTTATTTTGTGCATAATTTAGGTTTTTCATACACCAAACATCATGGTTTCATCGATTCTCTTCTATAGAATTGACTAAAAAAAACTCACTATCATGGGATTGGGAAAGGGTCGTTGATCCACATCAATGCGACACCAATTCCACAATAGGATAAATTTTAATGGATTAGAGTAGATGTTTTCTTTAAAGCTTTCATAAGATTAGCATGTTAGGTTTTTTGATAAAATGTTTACTTTCAACTTTGATTGACTGATCTTGTTGAGATTCAAGTATTAGTTGCTTTGTTATGCTTCAATTCTTCATGGATCAAGTGTAATTTGACCCATAACCGGTATCCTTGCATAGAGAACATCCAATAAAACTCCTCCATTCTTAATGCTTTAATGGATACAAAAAAACTTTAAATTAAGTAGTAGTATATTAATTTTTTCAATGAGCATTTCCCTACCTTGAGTAATTTTGAATTCTAAAAGGACCCCTATTTAAAATTTGACATTTTGCACATGTCTACTAGGGTAGTTTCAACTACAACATTTGACTAAACTCCTATATTCAAGCTATGATTTGATGGATGACAATAAATAATTAGGTAATGGTACATTAATTCTTTTAACAAGCACTGTAGGGCCTCTCTAATGTCTAATTAAATTAGTGCTACTAGGTAGACACACAACTTAGAGGATGGACTCCTAATTGAACAGTTCATCTTTCACATGGGAGGCTTCATTTAATTATCAACTAGGGGCTTGTAATATTTTGACAGTGTTAGCACTATATACGCATTCATGGATTCTAAACATGCCCTATATCAATGGAGTATAGGTAGTTACACATGTACAAAAAACTGAAAAAGATGGAAAATGAAATAAAATGCTAATTTGCAAAACAAGGGAAATAGATATAAGCTACTACCTTATGCTACGAGTACCTATCACTCAAGACTATAGCTATTTAACTCCTAAAATTGAATTGTAACTAATTTCTTCGGAGGATGAACAAACATTAAGCTAAAGAATTCCAATCAACTACAAAATCACATTCATTAATTCCACATGCATGTAACTAGAAACTATCTTAACTAAATTTAACAAAGCATTAATTAATGTAATAATAGGAAATAGGGTAGATAGCAGCACCTCAAGTGCCCCTTTCTTGAGTTGTTGCTTCCACAAAATTTTCAAACACTTACTACTTAATCAGTAAATCATGATATTCAACTAACTCCTTTATTGCATAAAACCTATGAGCTCTTACATATAATCTGACAAGAATCTATTAAATATTTCTCATTCAACAATACATATCTATTGTTTGCAACTAATAACAGGAAAACAACTAACATCAATCAACAACTACTAGCAATTATTAACTAGTAATTAGATTTACTCCTCAACAATAGATCCCATTATATAGGGTCTACGAGGAGTCTTATTCCTCTAGGACTAAAAAAATCATGATGTATCTGCCCACTCTCCCTCAAAGATAGGGAGAGGACTTAGTCTTAACACAAAAAACCATAATTATAAAGTAGAAGAAAATAAATTGAATTAGAACTTTGTCCCTAACAGTTAACCATGTGTATGACAAAGACGTGTTTTTGGGAATTGCCACATCATGGGTTAGTCCTGCTCAGAACATAATTCTTCTCCTTCAAGTAGTCTTATTTGGTGGATAAGAATTTTCTATGGTGACTCACGGTTGACCATTCAATAGTCACCTTCATTCTTCTTTGGAAATGTCATGCTTCAACTATTCTGACCTCTCCCATGCAATTGTCTGCAATCCTTATATTCTGGGTGGGAAATCTAGTTGTTACAGATTATAGTCCTTCTAGCTGCAAGAGGTTAGTTTCATCCCTAAGACATACACACCATTAAAAATCACAATTTAAGTATAGAATCATATTAAATATCATGAACATTCATGCATTCACACATTCAAATGTCAACATATCATATTTGTATTTCCACATACTTAAGTCTGGTTTAAAGTGCATGAAAGGTATAAAAATATGTATGACTTGTCTTAGGAATGTCTATGAAACTTGGAAAATAAAATGATAAAAACATAAACTAATGAAGAAAAACTAGCCATTAATCAAGCCCATAAAGCATTACTTTTAAGAAGATAATTTCAGACTCTAGGTAAGGCCCCTATTTAAAATATCTAGGTTAGACATAACATACTAGAGTTTAAAGATTGTCTAGAAAATAATGACAAACATAACTAGAGAAAAAACAATTGAAGAATGTCAAAATGGGTTGTGATTGCCAAAGATTTTGTCTTTATTAGGGCGCTTCCTTTTTAGTCAACAATATTTTTTGTGCACTATAGTCAACAAGTTTAAACTTTTACATTTGTAGTATAATTTTTTAGTCACAATAAATCTAACCACATGGTTTTAAAATGTTAAATACAATATCTAACTAACTAGGGGCTTCTTAAAAGGTTAAAAAATTAACATTGACGAGGAAGTGGTCAATGAGAAACTTTCATTGAAGTAGCAAATGACACTAAGAGAGTTGGAGGGGACTTACTAGCAATGTTAAGAAGTCAAGGCTTTCAATGAGTTGGTTAAGAAGCATCAACAAAAAATGGTGGCCACCCAAGAATATTTGAATCAATGATTAACACTAACCATAAATAGCAAGCTTCCAAACTTTCTTAAAGCTCAAAACAAACAACAATCTCCATTGTTGATGGTATAATGTGGCAATACTAAATAGTGTTGAATATTCAAGGATATAAGATCAAATTGATCAATTTCAAGAACTCAAATCATTAAGGAAAAATGAATTGCACCCATCTAATTGTCAATGCTTGCTTCAAACATATTTGTTAATATGTTGAAATTCAATAGCATCGACTATTCGATAAGATGAGATTAATGAACAATCATTTTTAAAAACTCAAGTCACTAAAGAAAAATAAATTGCACCTATATAAATGCAAGATCAAAGGCTACTAGACCTACCATCTTATTATTTGAGATTAAAAAATAATCATTTGTAAAAAATCAAATAATTAAAAAAAAAATGAATCGTAAAAATCTAAATATTAAAACTCTCTTTAGACAAATATGTTGATAAATCAAAATTAAGTAGCATCGACTACTCAATGAGATGTGCTCAATGTACAATCATTTGTACAAACTAGACGTTACCCATTTTTGTTACTTGCTCAAGTTGGTTGAGCTTAATTGTTTACAAATTGAAAGAAAGGTAAATTTCTTAATCTTTCCTACATTACATTTAGGTGCATGAGCAGAAATCAAAAGATTACATTAACAAATTATTGCATTTATGCAAGTGCATGTAACATAGGAATGATTTACATAAATCTTTTTGAAAAGTAATCTTTATTGGTACAAAAGTGCATATTTGTCTCACACAAGCTGTGAGACTAACTTATTCAATGTAATGATGAAAAGTTTATACATTGATGGATAAATAAAATAAAATGCACATGTTGTTGGATGTTGTGATTGTGTTTTTGATATGTGGTTGTCATTGATGTCAACACTATTAGCATTAGTGCATTTGAAGCTGTATATGTCGAGGATATTGAGAAAATTGTAACAGAATGAGTTGTAGGTTGTCAGTGGTGAAGTGATGTTCTGTTTGTCGATAAGTTTCGTACGTTGGTGATAAGAGGTTGTGGACTAAAGGGATTCTTGTTGCTTATATCTAGTTTATCCATGTTGAGTTTCAGAGATTTGCGTGAAGATTTAATCAAGTTATGAAGATTTGTATTTTGACACTTTTTCTGTTACTTCAATTTGTGTTACTGAATAAAGATTATGTGATTCTAGTTAGTTCAGTTGCTGTGGATACCTCTCTGGTGATTCATGATGTTTGTGGATGTTTCTAGATCATGCTCTATCTGTGTTGCACGTCTGCGTTGATTGTTGTGCTCGTGATCCAAGATTTTCTCTTGATTGTTCATGTTTTTCTTGTTCTTGGACGACATGGTGTTGAAGTGAGTTGTGGATCTTTGAGGAGAAATTAATTGAAGTGTTTTCTTGTTGGAGATGTTGATTTGGGTCCTCACTATGTTGTGTCTGACCTTGGTTGATTCGCATTAAAAATTATCTATTGTTTTGGGCAGACATTTTGTATTCATTTTATTATTTCTTTGTGGCCGACATGAAGGAATTAAATTTCATGTTGCGGATATATAAGAGAAATTTTTTATTTGAATTAAAGTGTGTGATTGTAGAGAGCCTGAAGGTGTGCTTGTGTATGAGATGTGTGAATAATGTCCTAATCATTCAAAGGCAGAGACGAGTGAAGAAGAGTGAAGAAGAGTTGTTCATGTGCTTAACTAGAACTGTAATCAGGCATTAGCAGATGCTATTTTCTTAGTTCAAAATCTAGATGGTTGTAATCCGAATCTCTTTGTAAGACAATGTGTCTTCCTTTGTATTTGAGCAGTGAGCTCTAGGTAGTGTGCCCGAATGCATGTGCATTCCCCATTTATTCTTCTTATACTTTTAATAGGGTATAATCTTGTGGACTGACCTCCACCATGTTTTTTTCCCCTAATAGGGTTTCCACATAAAAAAATCTTGGTGTTATGTGTATTTCTAATGTGTTTCATTCATGCTTTCATTGATATTGATTAGATATGTGAATAAGGATTAATAAGTTTAATTAGTTTGAAATTCAGAGACAATTGATTCACCCCCCTCTCAATTGCCTGCCCTTGTGTTGCCAACAATTGGTATTAGAGCAGGTTCCTTGGAAGAAGTTTAACAACTTGAGGTGATCTGGGATGGCGACATACAAGAAGGATAATCTGAGATTTGATGGAACAAATTATTCTTTGTGGAAGACTCGAATGGAGTGCCATGTGAGATGCATTGGTGAACCCTACTAGAGCATTACAAGTAATAGGTATGTTATTCCACATAATGGTCCTACTACTTCTACTGAGATTAGGGATGTTGAGTATAATATCAGGGCTAAGGAAGCATTGTTGAGTGCTTTGACTTATACTGAGATGACTAATGTTATGGATCTGAAGGTTGTTTATGAGATCTAGAAAAAGTTGGAAACTTTGTATGAAGGTGATGCTAATGTGAAGATTGCTAAGTTGCAGAGTCTGAAAGGAAAATATGAAAGGTTGAGAATGGGTGATGATGAGAACATTAATACTTTCATGCAAATAGTGAATGAACTTGTGTGTGGTATCAGATGTGCTGGCAGACATTAATACTTTTTGAGATTGTTGCTAAAGGGCTTAGATCCCTGCTTGATTCTTACAAAGTCAAAGCTAGTGCTATTGAAGAACTATAGAATATAACAAATGTAACCAAAGATATGTTGGTTGGTAAGTTGACTGCTTTTGAGTTGAGAAAATTTGGTGATGCCCTTCCTAAGGTTGAATCTGCATTTAAGGCTACTACTTCCAGAAGAGATAGACAGAGATATGATCCGGGTGAGAGTTCATCTAGAAAGACATTCAAGTGTGAGGATGAAATCAAACAGATTGAAGAAGAAGAAAGAGAGTTGGAAGAGCTGGAAGCACTGATTTTCAAGAGAGTATCAAGAGGAAAAGGTAGGTATGAAGGAAAATTGAATCTTAAATGTTTTTCTTGCAATAAGATAGGTTATTTTGCATCAAGGTGTCCGAAAAGAGTTTCTAAACCAAGACATAACAAGCAGAAATTTCACAAGAAGTGTTACTGTGTTGTTGATGAAGGTGTGACAGATGATGAATCTGATAAAGGAAATAGAAGTGAAGATGAATGGGTGTTTATTACTATCAAGGAAAATAATCCTGTGTCTACTGAATCTGCTAGTTGTACAAATGTGGAGAAAGCCCTAGTTGCTCAAGTTGAAGAAAAAGATGAATGGGTAATTGACAGTGGATGTTCACATCATATGACTTGAGACAAAAGTAAGTTTGTAATCTTGGAAAAGTATGATGGTGGTGTTGTGAGATTTGGTGATAACACAGCTGGTGTGATTCGTGGAAGAGGATGGAATTCTCTTGATGGTAAGAATAATATTGATGATGTCCTATATGTGGAAGGTCTAAAGCATAATCTTTTAAGTGTCAGATAGATGGTTGATAAGGGTTAAAATCTTCAGTTCAAGGATGGAAAGTGCAGAATATTGAGTTTTGGAAATATGATTTCATTAGGTACAAAAACAAGAGGTAATATCTTTCATCTAAATGCTTCTAGTAAAAGTTGTTTGATTGCTCAAGTTGATGAAAGTTGGTTGTGGCATGGGAGAATGTGTCATGTTAACTTTGATAATATTGTCAAGATAAGTTCCACTAAGGTTGTGAGAGATATACCTAAGTTGGTGAAACCTACAAATGTCATATGCAAGGAATGTCAGTTGGGAAAGAAAACTAGAATTTCATTTTGAAGCAAACAACATTGTTCAAATGAATTGTTGGAGCTTGTGCATACTGATTTGTGTGGCCCCTCTAGAATCATAAATCTACAAGTTTACAGGTATTTCATGTTACTTATTGATGATTGTTCAAGAATGATGTGGGCTACTTTCTTAAGAGAGAAATATGAAGCACTAGAAAAGTTCAAGATCTTTAAAGCTATGGTTGAGACATAAACAGGTTTGAAGATTAAATGTATGAGATCAGATAGAGGTGGTGAATTCACTTCCGAAGAATTTAATTCTTTTTGTGAAGAATATGGAATAAAGAGACAATTATCTACACCGCAGACCCCTCAGAAAAATGGAGTTGTGGAAAGGAAGAACAAAATAGTTCAAGATGTTGCTAGAACATGATGTTGGGAGGAAATGTCCCTCATATCTACTAAAGAGAAGCTATGAGTACTGTTGTGTATATTCTCAATCGGGTACAAATCAAAGGTGATATTGCTAAGACCCCTTTTGAGCTATGGATTGGTCAAAAGCCTAATATTAAATACTTCAAGATATTTGGATGCAGATGTTATATTAAGAGAGATGAAGACATAGGAAATTTTGATGCTAGGAGTGATGAAGGTATCTTTTTGGGTTATTCTACTAAAAGAAAGGCCTATCGGTGTTATAATAAAAGATTGAAGAAAATAGTTGAAAGTGAAAATGTCAAGGTTGATGAAGACTTAGGTAGACCATCCAGAACCTATGGATATGATTATGATCATTAGGATGACAGTACAAAAAAAGGAAAGCAAGTTCAGACTACAAATCAAGTCTAAATCAATCTCGTAAATCAAGAAAATGAAGAAGGAGAAACTAGTGAAAGAGCAGAAGAGAGATTAGAAGAGCCTGAAATTCGAGAACGTTCTAAGACTCTGAGGTATGTAAGATTGAATCATTCAGAAGATCAAATTATTGGTGATAAAAATAAAGGTGTCTAGACTAGGAGAAAAATTGTAGAAGAATATTGCTTGATTTCAAAGACTGAGCCTACTAGTGTGAATAAAGCATGCAAAGATGAACATTGGGTTGAAGCAATGAAAGAAGAGCTACAACAAATTGAGAAAAATGATACATGGATTTGTGTTCCTATACCTAAGGATAAAAATGTAATTGGAACCAAATGGGTCTTTAGAAACAAATTGAATGAGCAAGGTCAAGTGGCTAGAAACATAGCAAGACTGGTTTGCAAGGGATATTCTCAAATGGAAGGAATTGATTTTGAAGAGACTTTTTCCCCTGTTGCTAGAATTGAAGCTGTGAGACTGTTTCTTGCTTATGCTACCTACAAAACTACAAGGTTTATCATATGGATGTCAAGTCTTCTTTTCTAAATGGTGAATTGGAAGAAGTGTATGTTGAGCAACCTGATGGATTTTAGTTGACTAATCAGGAAGATATGGCATGTCGGTTGAAGAAAGCATTATATGGAATCAAGCAGGCCTCTATAGCTTAGTATGCCAGATTGGATAAATATTTGTTGAAGCTTGGATTTAACAAAGGTACTGCTGATAGTAATTTGTATTTCAAGAATGATGATAAAGATTTGATTGTGGAAGTTTTTGTTGATGATATCATTTTTGGAGGAGATAATAGTTTGTGCATGAAGTTTTCTAATGAGATGCAGAGTGAGTTTGAGATGTCAATGATTGGAGAAATGGAATTCTTTTTGGGATTGCAAATTACTCAGTTAGATAAAGGGATCTTTATATCTCAGTCCAAGTATGTGAAGGAATTGTTGAAGTTTGGTATGGAAGATTCAAAGCCAGTTGGTACACCTATGGTGATCAGATGCAAGTTGACAATAGAAGATGATTCTCTAAAGGAAAATCAAACTAGATACATATCAATAATTGGTGGATTGTTGTATTTAACTCAAACTAGGCCTGATATCATGAATGTTGTATGTATTGTTGCAAGATTTCAAGCTGATCTAAAGGAATCTCATGTGACTGTTGTGAAGAGAATTTTTAGATACTTGAAAGGGACAATTGACTTTGGTCTATGGTATGCTAAAGATGATGATATTACCTTGAGTGCCTTTACTGATGCTGATTGGGTAGGAGATGTAAATGACAGGAAAAGTACTAGTGGTGGAGCATTTTTCTTGGGTAAGAAGCTAATCTCATGGTTGAGTAAGAAACAAAATGCCATTTCCTTGTCTACTGTAGAGGCTGAATGCATTGTTGCTGCTAACAATTATACTCGAGTCCTATGGATGAAACAGATGTTGAAGGGTATCAGAGTTGTGTATAATGAGCCTATTTCCATATTCTGTGACAATTCAAGTGTTATTAAAATTTCTAAGAATCCGGTGTTGCATTCAAAAACCAAGCATATATCTATCAAGTTTCACTTTTTGAGAGAAAAGGTAAGTGAAAAGGAAGTTAGATTGGAGTATGTGCCTACTAAGGAGTAGATTGCATATATCTTTACAAAGTCGTTGCCTAAGGATACTTTTGAGTATCTCAGAGGGAAGTTAGGGGTGATTATTCCTCCTGATTAGAACTAAGGATGCATTGCTTTGCATCAGTCTATGCATTTCATAGTCATATCTTGTTTCGAATTGATGTTGTGGTGGCTACTACTCAGGGGGAGTAGTCAGATGATTCAAAAATTTAGATATTTGGTTTAGAGCTTAGAGATCTTTTTCATTGATGTCAAAGGGGGAGAAGAGTCATATGAAAAAAAATGGTGATTATCTGGGGAGAAAAGCCTTGTGGGGAGAAGATCATGTGAAAAAGTTGAGGAGAAAATAAGTCAAATCCTAAGGCGGAGTAAGTGTTAGGAGTTAGTTGTGTTGATAGTGTTTTTCACATCATGTGTTGCCATCAATTCCAAAGGGGGAGATTATTGGATGTTGTGGTTGTGTTGCTGATATGTGATTGTCATTGATGTCAACACTATTAGCATTAGTGCATTTGAAGTTGTATACATCGAGGATATTGAGAAAATTGTAATGGAATGAGTTGCAAGTTGTCAGTGGTGAAGTGATGTTCTATCTATCGATAAGTTTTGTACGTTGATGATCAGAGGTTGTGGACTAAAGGGCTTCCTTTTGAGTATATCTAGTTTATCCACGTTGAGTTTCAGAGATCCATGTGAAGATTTAATCGATTTATGAAGATTGTTATTTTGACAATTTTTCTCTTACTTCAGTTTGTGTTCCTGAATAAAGATTATGTGATTCCAGTTAGTTCAGTTGTTGCGGATGCCTCTTTGGTGATTCATGATGCTTGTGGATGTTTCTAGATCATGCTCTATCTATGTTGCATGTCCACATTGATCGTTGTGCTCATGATTTGATATTTTCTCTTGAGTGTTCATGTTTTTCTTATTCTTGGCCGACATGGTGTTGAAGCGAGTTGTGGATCTTTGAGGAGAAATTAATTGCAGTGTTTTCTTGTTGGAGATGTTGATTTGGATCCTCACTATGTTGTGGCCAACCTTGGTTGATTTGCATTGAAAATTATCTATTGTTTTGGGCCGACAATTTGTATTCATTTTATTATTTCTTTGTGGCTGACATGAAGGAATGAAATTTCATGTTGCGGATATATAAGAGCGATTGTTTATTTGAATTGAAGTGCACGATTGTAGAGAGCTCAAAGGTGTGCTTGTGTATAAGATGTGTGAATAATTTCCTAATCATTCGAAGGCAGAGAAGAGTGAAGAAGAGTGAAGGAGAGTTGTTCATGTGCTTAACTGGAACTGTAATAAGGAATTAGCAGATGCTATTTTCTTAGTTCAAAATCTAGATGGTTATAATCTGAATCTCTCTGTAAGACAGTGAGTTTCCCTTTGTATGTGAGAAGTGAGCTTTAGGCAGTGTGCTTGAATGCATGTGCATTCCCCATTTCTTCTTCTTATACTTTTAACAGGGTATAATCTTGTGGATTGACCTCCATCGTTGTTTTTCCCATAGTAGGGTTTCCACGTAAAAAATATTGGTGTTATGTGTATTTATGATGTGTTGTTGATTCATGATTTCATTGATATTGATCAGATCTATGAATAAGGATTAATAAGTTTAATTAGTTTGAAATTTGGAGACAACTAATTCACCCCCCTCTCAGTTGTTTTCCCTTGTGTTTCCAACACATGTAAGGAAAGAGGCCAACCATTGCCCGATGACTGATTTGGTCTAAGTTGCCTTGCTTTTGTTTCTGTCTCGAGCTGCCTTGTGTCCTCCTTAGCTCCTTGCTCCTAGTTCTTGCATCAAAATGATTAAGTGTTGTTAGAGCAATGAAGGTTTCTCACATTACATGTACAAGCACCCATGAACATATAAAATGATCCTCAAATGCATTAAACAAGCATGTAAACTGTAAATGTCCAAGAAAACAACACGACCATCAAACACATCAATCATGTGCACATGTTTTTTCTAACTTGTTTGCTTCATGTGCATGTATAAGAAAAGTAATGATGTTTTATCAAATTTTAGCACGTGGGTTAAAATGTGGCTCCCACAAGGGTTGAGCCTAGCGTGCATATGAAGGGCAATAGTAAAAAATGACAGTGACTTGCAGATTGACAGTGTACAATAACATAATGGAATTTAAGATTATAGTTTGTTTGAGTCAGCATGTTGTCAAGTTGTTTTGACAAGGCATTGGATTGAGTTGACCACCTCATGGTATACTTGAATAATCATACATCACCTGTGGCAGTGTGTTGTTGATCACTGTCATAGAGGACATATCATCAAACAAGTAGATCATGAATGATTGTCCCAATTCAATTGCAATTACATAATATCAAGTACTATGAGTTATAGGTACACATTCTTTCATGACATTATATGGCACCCTTTGTTTGTCTCCCATGAAAGAATACTGAAGCCCTAAAGTAAAATCATGACAATCATGCAGTCATTGATAGAATACAAGCAAGAATCCAGAAGACAAGGGTATCATGTTAAGTATAAGGGAGAGTCATATGTGTTTGCTAAGTAAGGCATAAAGGATGAGTTGATGAGCTAACCTATGAAGGCACAACATAAAAAATATATGTGATAGTTGTTATGTGAATGTAAAACAACAAAGAGCCATCAGGAGCTATTAAAGGTTATCATGAGCAAGCTATAGGATATTATGATATCTTTGTTTGATCTAGCAGAACTTAGAGGACACATGAGCTTGAGTTATATAATTTTACATTAAAATATGAAGGTCTGTTGAGCAGGGGAACTGAAGCTCAGTCATAAGTTTAATGAATACTTGTTGGAGCTATTTTACAAAAAATGTATTTACCTCAAGATCTCAAGGTAGGGTCTCAGTTGAGAACAAGCATTAAGCAAAGTTATAGGAAAGGCAGTTTATCTATTTTCTTTTATATGGGTGTTCTTTGTAAGGGACAAATGGTTGGGGTTCTTTTACATATCATGTATATATCTTGCTAGACAAATAGAAGAATTTGCAAGTGTTCTTGTCTTTGAGGAAGCAATCAGAAAGCATGAATATAAATGTGCAGAGAAATTTCTCTATTTTGCAAATTTGAACTCAAAAAATACAAGAGTAAATTCACACAAGCAAAGTTTTTGTAGAGATGTTAAGAGCAAAGCTATTTTTTGGTATCAAAAGCCTGAGTTTTGGGTTTTGGAGTAAGAACCCACAATGGGAAATAATAGAAAAAATGAAGAGTTTGGCCTTTTGATGAAAAATCCTTTAGAAATAGAAAACCCTTGAAGGGTTTATGGAGTTTTCTTAGGATATGTTGAGGCACAAATGCTTATATCATGTTTATCCGTGGCCATACATATCAGAGCAAGAATCATAATAAGTGCAGATAGACCCAAAATGGCTTTTAAATGAAAGCAAAAATCTTTGATACTTGTACAAGTGTTGCCTTATAGAGGAAATGCAAGCAAATGCAAAAAGATGAGAAGGCCCAAAAGCTCAGAGGCCACACTATGGTGTACATAAACTATGTATAATAGGGTCAAGGTAGAAGCAGGGGTTGAGGGTTTTGGTAACCCTTTTCAGATATGCTCATAAAATAAACAAGTAAAAACCCTCAACCATTTCTTCTATGTTTTTTTTTCAAAAAGTGCATGTATATATTGAAGGTCGAGTCACATAATGTATGGAAGTCTTTAGTGCAACCTAAGATAGGAAGATCCTCATGGATTTTATTCAAAGAGATCTTTGAACAAGAAATGCTTTCTCAAAGTTTCGAAATGAGGTCTCCATGGCGACTAGATAGAGGAAGAAGCAGTAATAAAATGAGAAGCACAAGAGAAATCTATTAAAAGAAACACCAGTATGGCCGCAGCCCAGAATCATAATTTCTATTCATAAATGTATGGAAAATACAAGAAATCTCCAAAGTATGCATGAAAAGGATAGAGGAAAACAATACGTTCACTACTATGTGAAGCATATGATTATTTATGCAAGAATGAGCTTGTTTTTGAGCATACATCTTTGTCAACACAAAAGTATCAAGAATAAAATGATTACAAACAACTTACCCAACTGGTGTTATCTTTGTTCTTCAATTTTTTCTATTAAAATACTTTTACAGAGGCTCGATGGGAGATTTTCAATGGCAGCTAGATGGTACAATCAACAAAAAATAGTTGAGAGTTAGATTTATATTTGTTTTCTTACCAATAGGCTCTATTTCAAGTTTTTCTTTTGTAGAAAATCAATGAAATGTAAGAACAAATTCCAAAAAATGACTTACCAATTTCTCTTTGGGGAAAATCAATATAAAAATGCAAAGTGTTGAGCCTTGGAAGTTGCAAAATCTGTCATGAGAGCTACAGATGAAACCCTAGGATGGTGGCGGCATAGCTTTCTCATGAAGCTTCGAGAAGAATGAAGTGAATATTTTCATTTTTCGTATTCATTTTGTTCTTAGGGTTTGTGAAGCCCTAAAATGTCAATGGCATTTTTTTATCAAAGATTTAGCAAAAATAAGTGCCAACTAATGGAGCCTATGGCCTCTTTGTGCCTAATCATTTTCAAAGCCTTAGGAAATTTCAATTTCATATGCCATGTCGTAAGTCTTTGCCTTGACTTTTTTGTGACCAAATTCATAGCCTTGTAACTTTTGCATTCTTTTAAATGTAAAACATTTTACTTTTGTGATGTTTATAAATCACTTAAAGTATAAATTTTATTTTAATGCAAAATAAAGTGATAGAGAGTTATTCCTTGAAAATAAATGGAGAGTATATAGGGAAGTTGAGAAGCAGTTTGGAGACATGTACCCATGCATGTAGGGGGAATTTATTCATTTTTTTGGAGGAATTGCTAGAAGCTAGGGGTGGTTTTGCATGCCTAGATGCTTGGCATGGTCAAATCCACTTTCCCCACATGTTGGAGACAGTTTTGGGGGGACTCTAGTGGCTCATTTTTAGGCTCTTTTGTGGGATCTGACCCAAGTTAGTTGGTAGCTCCTATTTTGGTGCAACTACTTGGAGTTGAGTGTTTTTTATTCTCTTGTTAACTCATTTTGGAGTTAGTTCCTATGCTGCTTTTCTCGAGTTAGTGACTTTTGTAGTCCTTTGACAAAAAATCAAATTTATGTAACTTAGTTCTGGATATGAAATACAAAAGATACCTTGGTTATTACTGGTAATGAAATCCTTGCCTTTTTATTCTTTGCAGTTTGTGTATGTTAAATGATTTGATCAAGCTATTTGTGAAACTTCTCATAATTTCCTTCTAGCTTTGTCTCATAAGTGATAACCTTTTTGCAAATAGTGTGTTTAAGTAGGTTGCTAATTGTGAAGTTAACCTTCCCTTTAGCTAGTTTTTGTGTTCAGTCCTTTTAGTGAATCACTTATGCAAAAGCACACAGTAATGAATTGTGCAAACTTAGTTCTTATTAGTTAAAGCCAAGTGTTGAAGTTTCTAGTTTTCATTATCCTTGCTAGTCTGGTGTATCACCCATTACTTTTAGTTTTAGTATTTCCTTTTAAGCTTTCTTTCTCCCTTTTACTTAGCAGAAAAAGCAGTAGTTTAGGTGATAACCATAGGAAGTTGACCTCCTTCAGAGGTTGACCTCTGTTTATAAGTCACCCACAACTTTAGAGGTCTTCCCATGTTTCTCTGAATTGTTGAATTTCATATTCAACATGGTGCAAATTTTAGTAGAAAACACTAGAATCATTAAAAAAAAAGAATTATACCCCATCTAATTATAATATCAAAGACTAACAAACCCTACTAAAACTAATTTCCATATACTAATCTATAAGATAAGAATGATTATGACACATATTTGTCCTATTTTTAATAGTTCCAATATTTTTTACGCTGAAGGTGTATTCTTATTTGAGATGAACAAGGTAAGTTTTACCATCGATGGCTCAAATCATCCAAGGATGGGAGACCATGGAAATAACGTTGGTCATTCATTTTCATCATTGAATTTTTTCGTTGTCGTTTGCTATTCACGGGCTCCAATATTTTCCCACTTTTATTTTCTCGATGCATCTACTTGTCAGCGGTTGTAATCTGGGATTCCAGACCTCTCCATATTGGGCCCCATCTGAGCCATTTGGGAAATCTTTATTCAATTGATAATAAATAATGAAAAATTAATATTTTTACATTTGTAGGGAATTCAAAATTAACATTGACGTCATTAACAATGATTCTCAGTGACCCCACATTAATCTTGACATTTTTCACCTGCAATGGCGTTAATATTAATAGGCATTGTTATATCATTTTTTCGCTATTTTTTGACTATTTTTTGCCATTTTTTTCTGGTTTCCACAAGGGTTTGAAAGTATGTTTATTAAAATGTAAATTACGGACAAGATCCTAATAATGAGCACATTTAGGTTTTAACATTACGACATCCTTTACCCTACGTAGTTAAGTATAAATTAGCATAATTCATGTATAATGTACATTTTATATAATAATAATAAAAAATTTATAAATAATATAATTATACTACTTATTATATTATATATTATATTCTTTAACAAAACTATAATATATATAACTATAATTAATAATTAATAATAATTATAGTTTTATATAATACAAAATATAATTAGTACATTATATAATTTTTATATAATATAAATTAAATTATATATAATATAATTGTATTTATTATTACATTATATATAAGTTATATTATTATTATATATTATATTTTATAATAAAAATTATTAAATATAAATATGAAATTATTATAATTAATATTTAATATACTTTTATATAGAACAAATTAAATTAATTAAGTATTATCTGATTATGAAATATATATTTAATATAATTAATATTTAATATACTTTTATATATAACAAAATAAATTAATTAAGTATTATCTGATTATGAAATATTTTATATAATACAGATTAAATTATATATATAATTATATTTATTATTGTTACCTGGTTTTGCTTCAAGCTAAATTAGGTAGACTTATGATTGTGTTTGCATTTAAATGATAAAGGGTACATATTTTTTTCTGCTAAGTCTCATCCATGTGCATAAAAGAGATTATCAAAAAATTGCATTATTACAGTTATGCAATTGCATATAACATAACATAGGAAAAAGTGCACAATCTTTCCAAAATGTAGTCTTCATTGATAATGATAAGTGTATAGTGTCCTTCACAAACTGAGGGACTTACTATTCTAATGCATATAAAGAAAACACTATACATTTACATATACAAAAAGAAATGCACATAAAATGAAGGGGGACTAGTCATTGCCTAAATGATGAATCTTTGTTGCCTTGTCCTGCATCATCTTCAGTCTCTCCTGCTTGTTTTGCTTCCAGTTGATGCTCTCCTCGCTACTCCTAGGTTCCCTGCATCTGTAATAAGAGTGATGTTAGAGAAATGAAAGGTCACCAATCAAAATATGTACAAACATCCATAAACATATAATTTGATCTCCATGAGCATTAAAATAGATAGCATACCATAGGTGTCTAGGAAAAAAAAAGAGTTATCAAACACACCTATCATATGCTTTGTTTATCTAAAATGTTTTCTCCTTGTGCAAATATAGGACAAATATTTGTTACTATTTTGATTCAGTTGATTACATCATGTGGAGTAAAATGTGGCTCCCACGAGGGTTGAGCCTAGCATGTTTCCCTCTTGTGTTTTAGGAGGGATAGGAAATTGAGCAACTTAATCAAATCAATGATAAACCTACTCTTGATGCATTAAATAAATATGGAATCATACCAGTTGATCAAATTTCATTATCAGATTCAAATGATGCAACAAAATAGTGTGAATTATCAAAAAATTACATTTCATCTTTTCACACTGAATCAAACAATAGGCTGCCATCATGATGATCAAAGGGGCAATCCTTTCTTCTTGAAAATCTTACTCTGCTGGATATGTCTTTCAATCTTCTTAAGTGGCTCCAAATTCCATTTAAATAGTGATATGAGTTGTATTTCATTGTCATCATTTGATGTCTTTGACAGGAGAAATATGAAGACTGAAACACAGACGCATCAAGTTCAATTATAGAGAGGCTTATTATTCCAATGATAGTCACATTATTCTACCATGGACCAAGCATTCCATTAAGGACAACAATTTATGTTTTAGCTTTGGGTGCTTATCTAATTTGTGAGAAGTCACTTGACAGTCTAAGGAAAGTTAATCATAGATGAGTGATTAGTGCCATGCACTTGTTGAGTGCAATCAAAACTTGGGTATTCAGTGACAAAATATAGGCAGCCATTTGATCACATTGAGATAAGTACTCATCACTGTATAAATGACAAACATTTATCTCAAGAAGTCATAATATGAGATTTTGTCCATCCTAAGATATCAATATCAAGGTTAGAGCTTTCATTAGATAGTCATTATAGTGCTTACAAAGTATGGCAATGGATAATCATTGGAAGGTAGAGGTTTGTAAGCATAAATGATAAATGTGACAATGTGATAGCCAGTGATATTGCAGAGAACAATTGAGGTTTTTAATGGCATAGGGAATCTCATAGTATACCTTATTAATCTTCAATGTGAAAGCATATTGGAGATGATAGGAAAGGAGTGACAACAGAGATAGATTCAAAGCTATAGCAATAATTGTCATGTTAAGGTATAATGATAATCTCATCTCACAACGAAATGGCGACAACAATGGATAGAGAGCAAGTCCATATAAGAATAAAATTGCAGCACTAATAGGGATTCTAATGCATAAGGTATAGTGGATAATACCATTTATTCACTTGAAGGCATGTTATGAAGGATAGTAAGCGGATAGTGGTTTGTGTCCTACAGACTGATGATGAAATGAGTTTTTGTGAAGTGAGTGAAGTCATTAAAATAGATGAAGTAGTGGTTGGTTATAAGGACTAAAAGAGACAGTTAGAGCATAGATTCCTTAAGTCAAGCTAGGTGACAAAGGGATATTGCCATGAACCTTGAGATCAATCATATAACTATGGAAGCACAAGTGATGGGAGAGAGATGGTGCAGGCTACTTGTCTCACCAACAACTACTACAAAAGAGTTTAGAGAGCACAGTGTCTATGCAGAGTTAGAGTGAAGAGAAACCATATAAAAGGACGTTCATTTTTTTAATTTGTATGCAAGAGTCACCATGGAACGAACGGAAAATTTGTGATAGTTTCAACAAAGAGTATAGTCATATTAATGAGGATAGTTGGTAAAATATACAAGCATTTATAAAATGGCAGAGTATGTGATTTTAATGGAGTCAATGATGTTGCTATAAAGGAATCCTCATGATGAAAAGAGGTAAGGCATGGTTTCTTATAAGAGATTACTTCTATATGGCAATGGCTCCATGTTACAAAACCAACACGGGGTGGAGTTTCATGAGAATCTAGGAATTTTTTTTTTATGAAACAGTCTATTGGTCTGCTAGAAGAAGGTGGTGATACTCAATTATGACAATCTTAATCTAATGCATAAAGAGATATCTTAAGGCAAGGGTGACTTTCATGATGATCAAAGATATTCCAACACTACAAGAGTCAAGAAGACAATCATTGAGAGTCATGAAATGGTGAGTACACAGAATTTTGTTGTGAAAACGTATATCACAACTGGGTAAAGACATGATTGCTACACTAAAGGATAGGTTCAATGATGGCATGTATTTGATTCATATACTCCAAAAATAGGGTAGTGTTCATGAAGGAATGGGAAGATGCATAAAGAATTTGAATTACACTCATATCATTTTTGCAAGCCTTTTCTCCTCATAGGGTAGCATTTTATTGTGGATCAGTTGACTAAGATAGTTCTTGTTTTAACTGATCACCTCTCAAGAAATCTCATTCATATTATAATCTTGCATGATTTTATCAACAAAGGAAAGTTTTCTTGAAACTGGTTTTCTATAGGGTCTCATAGAATTTATAGCTCATGGTCCGAGGGTTTCACTCTTTTTTTTCTTGTTTTATAATTGACTGAACTGATTGAGGGTTTTGTATGGAGATTGCATGCAGAAAAAATAATATAGAGATACCCATAAAGTATGAAGGCTGCAACCATGACATTGAAATACAAAGATTCCAAGAAAAATGTGTAGAATGTACATTTTGAAGCACATGACATGGAATACACAGAAAAGAAACTAGATGTATTCACTATTTTTTACATACAAAACTTGAGGCCGAGCCACGACCATGAAGAATGAAAGAAAAATACAAAAATTTCATGATATACATAGAAGTTTTGAAAAATAGGGCTCGAACTCGAGCAATTTTTTTTAGGAAAAGAGGTAGAACCACTACATAACTTCATTGGAAGCTTACCAAGCTTTTCTTGTTGTTTCCTTGCAAGATCTCGTGCACAGAGGCTTACCTAGCTTGTAGCTCCAGCAAAGTCCTCAACCTATGCTAAATCATGGCGGCGCCCTCAAACCCAAAAGTGTAAAGTGAAAAGTGAAAATGGTGAAGTTTGTGCTTTGGCTGCGTGTTCTCTTTAGTGTTTCATTTACCCTAATTTTGGCCAGTCATCAAAAGGCATATTTTCCTTGTTTTTTTAAAAAACATTTGCATTAAAACTAATAACTTCACATTCTATCCTACTATGCATGTATTAGCTAAAACTAATACATTTGTCTTGGAAAGTAAAAAGTGACTTATGTAATTTTTGCTTTTGTCCAAAGCAATGTATTATGCTTTATTTGCATCAAGTTGAAATTAAAAAATGCATTATTAAGTGATGGATTATGAATCACTTATTGAATAATGTATATAATGTAAGGATGAAGCATGTGTTGATATGTGTAAGTCAAGGGGGTTTAGTTGAAGATTTATGTCTTCCAAACATAATGGAATTGGTTGGAAGTGTGAGTCAAACAATTTGGAGGCATGTGGGGAAGTTGGAGAAAGTTAACAACATGTGAAAAGAATGAGGGTTGCTTTGACTGGGTTTTTGGAGGAAATGAGTGCATTTGGGGGCAGTTTATCATGCTTTTCTTGTGGGTCAAGTTATGGCTTGAATTTTTCTTCACTTTGGAAGCATTTTGGTTAAGTTTTGGAAGCTTATTTTTTGGACTTTTTGCTACATCTGACCAGGAGTTTCTAGAAGGACATGTGTGGGGCAGTGGGTTCAAAATGCATAAGTAACTTCAAACTGAGTTTTGGAAGGGAGTTCTTTCTTTTTCTAGCATGCATTGTAGCCTATTTTGAGGCTCTTTCAAGAAGAGATAGCATTGGGACTCATTTACAAGCATGAACAATAGTTGTAACACCTTTTGATCAATAAGTTAATCTATTTTACCTTCTCATTTTGTTGTTTTATTGTGAAAGTTTTTAAAAATAATTGATGAAATCTTATGGTAGAACTATTTTCCCTTTGATTTTGCCTCGTTTTTCTTTTCGTTTATGCAGTTAATATGAACTTGCAAGTCATAACATGTGTTGAGTTAGTTCAAGAGAGAGTCTAAGTTGTGAAGACATTTTCACTTCCTTCTAGATGTTGTCCTTGACATTTTTAGCCTAGTTATGAAGCACTGGTGCAAAGACATATGAAGTTTTTAGTTGTGTAAGCCACTGTTTAAGTTGTTGATTATTCTTGTCTGTAAAAGAAATAGTATTACGCTTGGGAACATTTAGGTGCATCGCCATAGGGGTTTAGTTTTATTTTCATGTTTCTTTCTCCCCTTTTCCCATCAAGAGATAGATTAGGTGACACCAATTAGGAGCCAACCTTATCTGGAGGTTCACTCCAAGCTTAGGTGATCCACAGCCTAGGAGTTTTTCCATGTTGCTCCAAATTTTTTGAGTTTCCACAACTTGGCAGAGGGGTGCAAATTTGAAGAGTTAAATGTTTTGGCATGCCCAGTGGGACTGTGAATTGATTCTTAGTCCATTTTATATGTTTTACTACTATTTTTTGGTGTGTACAATAGTTGATTATTTCCTTTTGAGGTGTTTCAAATACATACCTAGTGACTCCAAGAAGTTTTATTGGTTTCAGTATGATCAAGTGCTAGTTAGTTTCAAGTAAATCTGATTTTGCTTATTTTTCCAACTTATGAATGAATAAGCATGTCTTCATTTCATGGAAACATGGCCTTTCAACCTCCATATCATGAAAATCATGCATGTATGCCCTCTTACCAGCCATATCACAAAAAACAGTTTGTTGGTTTTATTCCAAATGTCCCTGTAACAACAGATCACCAGCATCCCTATCATGTTCTCCACCCTCCCATCCCTACTCAATCTCAATATTAGCCAATGTATGATCAAAATCAACCCCAAGAACAGGTTTTTGATGCCAACCAACATGATTATTCACATAACTAGCATCAAGAGCACCCTTACCAGAATGTATTGGATCTAATCCAAAAGCTTGATTGTGTGTTGTGGGCTTTGAGCCAAAAGCTTGAACATATGAAGATTAGTGGTGTTAGTAAGGTGTTCTCAAACATGTATTGGATGTTGGTTGACATCAAGAAGTAGAAAAATATTATCTCACAACAACAAGAGTTGGTTGATCAATCCTCTGTTTATGATCAAGAGTGGGTGACAAAAAGAATACAGTTTGAGGAAAATCTTGAAAGAGAGATAGCTGCTAAAGAGGAGAAAATGAAGTTTTTGTTTGCTTAGGTGCAAAGTAATAAAGCTTACTTAGATTATCAATGCCAACAAAGGTATGAAACCCAAGCAACCCCTTCTATTCCTAGTTTCATTTCAACTCTTCCTGTAATGTTGAATCATCCTACGAATGCAGAGGCTTGAAAGTACAGGTTCCCTAGTTTTAAACAAGAGAAACCTTTTGAGCCCATTAGTGAGCCTACTAATGAGCCTTCTACCCTTAAGATTCCAAGTTGTAAAGGGCCATCTACTCTACCCTGTGAGGTTCCAACATCTGCTATACAAGAGGAGGGGGCCACAAATATAAACTTGTTGCATTTAGCTATGGAGGAATATAGATTACAACAACAAAAGGTTGAACAAGAAAAGGTTTATCAAGATGTATCTTATAATGTTTTAGCTAATGATCCTCCTAATTTTGTTGAAGATGGTGAAAATATTCCAATAGGACAACAGGGTGAAATGGTGAAAGAGGCTAACCAAGAAGAGCAATTTATAGTTTGGAATGAAGAAGGCATGAGTTTTTCCACTCTAACAACAGTTTCAGAACAACAAGAAGAGATCAAACAATATGGTGAGTTGTTGATTGATGATCATCAATAAGGAAATGGAGCCTTAGACCATGTAGAGGAGCATAAATCTGAACTTGACACCATTTTCTAAGGGATGAGCTTTGATATCTTCAAGCATGTTATGCATGAGAAAGCTAATGTTGAGCTTTATGAAGAGGTGTGCACAAATATAATTGAGCAGTTTTGTTCAAAGCCGGATAACAAGGAAGCATACTTGTTTACATAAGTTGACAATCATGATGAACTAGGGCAGTAGGTTCACAAGCTTGAACAAGTGTAGAAGCAACATGAGGAATGTGGTCTTGATAATGAGGAGCCAATTCTCTCAGTTCAAGAAACTTCTCATGAACCTATTTTGTAAGGTTTTAGCTATTTGGAGGAGCTTCCTTTTTGCTATACAAAGGAGTTTGAGGCTAATATATCAAATGAAGTTGATCCTAAGAGCCTCCCAAGAGCTGATAGCTTTGATGAGCTATTAGTTGTCCTAATGGAGGAGGATGGTTCATTGACCATGGAGAAAGAATCATCATGACAAATTATTATTCAAGGTGAAGCCACGAAGTAGGACAACCATGAAAAGAAGGAAGAAAGAGAAGCAGCCAACAATGCCAGTTCAAATTTTGTTCATTCTAGGGGTTGTCCAATCAGATATTTAGCCAGTTTGGAGGCCACTGAAGTACCAGAGGTCATGCTTGCACCCAATTATGAAGATGTAATTGGAGAAGAAGCCAATTTTGGATTTGTAGCTAAAAGTGATCAAATTCAGCTCACTTGTCCAGTCCAGGACAACAATAGGCATGATCAAAATCAAGGTGTAAGTGAGTTTACTTGCATCTTTCATGAAACATTGCAACATTCTGTTGAATATCTACATGTGTTTCATGTTCTTTTAGCATTACATAATCATGTAATGCATCAGTTTTTGGTTAGGAGGGGTAGTTATTTCGTAAATTTGGTCAATGGTTTTGTTTGACTAGGCCTTGTTGTTGGTTAGAGTAGGTTAGAATAAGTTTTAGTTCAGTTGTAGTTTTCATTTCCCTAAGTGTTGTTTTGCACAGTTAGTTTAGTTTGCTTTGAGCGTTTTGGTGTGCTGGAATAAGTTCTCAGGGTGTCATACATTGTTCTGATGAGTTACAGTAATGTACAAGACTGTTTTCAAGTTTTTTCAAGTTTCCAAGTGACTTTGTGTCCAATGGATAAGCTTCAGACAACTGATCAAGATATTTAGCAGGCAAACATATAGCAAATGTCACCAAAAATGTTACCTGATTTTGCTTCCAACTAAATCAGGTAGACTTATGATTTTGTTTGCATTTAAATGATAAAAGGGTACATATCTTTTTCTACTAAGTCTCATCCATGTGCATAAAGAGATTATCAAAAAATTGCATTATTACAATTATGCAATTGCATATAACATAACATAGGAAAAAGTGCACAATCTTTCCAAAATGTAGTCTTCATTGATAATGATAAGTGTATAGTGTCCCTCACAAGTTGAGGGACTGACTATTCTAATGCATATAAAGAAAACACTATACATTTACAGATACAAAAATAAATGCAAATAAAATGAAGGGGGGTCGTCATTGCCTGAATGACGAATCCCAGTTGCCTTGTCCTGCATCATCTTCAGTCTCTGCCGCTTGTTCTACTTATAGTTGATGCTCTCCTCACTGCTCCTAGATTCACTACATCTGTAATAAGAGTGATGTTAGAGCAATGAAAGGTCACCAATCAAAATATGTACAAACATCCATAAACATATAATATGATCTCCATAAGCATTAAAATAGATAGCATACCATAGGTGTTCAGGAAAAAAAAGAGTTATCAAACACACCTATCATATGCTTTGTTTACCTAACATGTGATGAGACCATAAATTTTCTCATATTTTATCAAAGAAAATCATCTATTTCTTCCTAATGCATTAGTGTTAAAGTGGATTTGAGTAATGATTGAATGTTCTTTAGCTTGTTTATAGTAGAATATAAAGTAATTGTTTGATTTATTTTTGGTAATCTACGTGATCCAAATTATTTCTAATATCACTTCATAATTGTGTGTAAGATGCTATAATGCAAGTGAATACATTATTGAATAATTCATGACAATAAAGAGCTTCATAGACACTTGAAGCAGTTAACTCCTGACAACTTTAGAAGGATTTGAAGAAATAATGAGAAGATAGAGAAGACTCCCAACACACTCCTGCATTCATGCAAAATCATGGACCATTAGTCATTCCTAAATTAATGGGATGAGTATTTGTTTCATGTTGAGTTTTAAGATCTCTCACAATTATTAAATTTCATGCTTCCTTCTTCCAACTAAAGATAAATCAAGTTACCACATCACTCAAATGTTGTTGCATGATTATAGCATGTTATTCATGCTAAGGATCAATGATTTGGTCAACTAAACTGAATAATAATTCCTTCATTCACGTTCAACACTTGAAGACTTCTTAAAAATCAGGCGCCCAAAAATTGTCAAAAATGCAGTCTCAATAAAGCAACAATATCTCCCTCGTTTCTCAACGAAATTCAAAAATTCAAAATGATATGGAGAGTAGATTTGAAGGGATAAAAACCATTTGATAATTTGGCATGATTTGCATCAAGGAAGGAGCAGTACATGACATAAAATGACTAATACAAAAGTGGTGTGATGGAGGACAACAACAATTTTTTTTTGAGTTTTGTAAACGACCCCTCAAAAATAGGATCTTGGATCCACATTCTTAGTGGATTGGTTGGATAGATATATAATATGAATTCTATAAATACAATGTAACCATTTGATCAAAAGGGAGGGAATTAAATACAATGTAACCATTTGATCAAAAGGGAGGGGATTAGAAAGGCTTGTTTTAGCCTGAGGAAATAGGATAGTTTTAATTTCATTTCCAGCAATGTATTTCCAACTTTCTAAGAATAAATTTGAATTAAAGCAAGATTTTAATTTCCAACAAGTGTGAAGTAGTTTAGCCTTTTAAATTCTTGCAAGTGTTCCTTAGATTAGTTCCCTTTCATGCAAATAGGATTTATTTCTGCAAGTAGAATAGACTGTCAAGCAAGTTTTCTACTTTCTCTCTTGGAGACAGCCATGGACACTACCTTGGATTGATAAATAAGTGATAAGGATTACAATTACCCCATCAACATTTTTGCTCCCTGTTCAAATATAGGACAAATATTTGTTACTGTTTTGATTCAGCTGATTACAGCATGTGGAGTAAAATGTGACTCCCACGAGGTTTGAGCCTAGCATGTTGCCCTCTTGTGTTTTAGGAGGGATAGGAAATTGAGCAACTTGCTCAAATCAATGATAAACCTATTCTTGATGCATTAAATCAATATGGAATCATACTAGTTGATCAAATTTCATTATTAGATTCAAAAGATGCAACAAAATGGTGTGAATTATCAAGAAAGTTACATTTCATCTTTTCACAATGAATAAAACAATAGGCTGCCATCATGATGATCAAAGGGGAAGTCATTTCTTCTTGGAAATCTTACTCTACTGGATATGTCTTCCAATCTTCTTAAGTGAATCCAAATTCCATTTAAATAGTGATATGAGTTGTATTTCATTTTCATCATTTGATGCCTTTAATAGGAGAAATATGAAGACTAAAACATGGACGCATCATGTTCAATTGTAGAGAGGCTTATTATTCCAATGATAGTCACATTATTCTGCCATGGACCGAGCATTCCATTCAAGACAATAGTTTATATTTCAGCTTTGGGTGCTTATCTTATTTGTGAGAAGTCACTTGACGGTCTAAGGAAAGTTAATCACAGATGAGTGATTAGTGCCATGCACTTGTTGAGTGCAATCAAAACTTTGGGATTCAGTGACAAAATATAGGTAGCCATTTGATCACATTGAGATAAGTACTCGTCACTGTATAAATGACAAACATTTATTTCAAGAAGTCATAATATGAGATTTTGTCCATCCTAAGATATCAATATCAAGGTTAGAGCTTTCATTAGATAGTCATTATAGTGCTTACAAAGTATGGCAATGGATAATCATTCAAAGGTAGAGGTTTGTAAGCATAAATAATAAATGTGACAATGTAATAGCCAGTGATCTTGTAGAGAATAGTTGAGGTTCTTAATGACATAGGGAATCTCATAGTATACCTTATTAATCTTCAATGTGAAAGCATATTGGAGATGACAGGCATGGATTCACAACAAAGATAGATTCAAAGCTATAGCAACAATTGTCATATCAAGGTATAATAATAATCTCATCTCACAACGAAATGGGGGAAACAATGGATAGAGAGCAAGTCCATCTAAGAAGAAAGCTGCAACACTAATAGAGATTCTAATGCATAAGGTATAGTGAATAATACCATTTATTCACTTGAAGGCATGCTATGAAGGATAATAAGTGGATAGTGGTTTGTGTCCTACAGACTGATGATGAAATGAGTTTTTGTGAAGTGAGTGAAGTCATTAAAATAGATAAAGTAGTGGCTAGTTATGAGGACTAAAAGAGACAATCAGAGAATAGATTCCTTAAGTCAAGCTAGGTGACAAAGGGATATTGCCATGAACCTTGAGGTTAGTCATATAACTGTGGAAGCACGAGTGATGGGAGAGATATGGAGCAGGCTACTTGTCTCACCAACAACTGCTATAGAGGAGTTCAGAGAGCACAATGTCTGTGCAGAGTTAGAGTGAAGAGAAACCATATAAAAGGACAGTCATTTTTTAATTTCTATGCAAGAGTCACCATGGAACAAAGGACAGATTTGTGATAGTTTCAACAAAGAGTACAGTCATATTAATGAGGACAACTAGTAAAATATACAAGCATTTATAAAATGGCAGAGTATGTGATTTTCATGGAGGCAATGATGCTGCTATAAAGGAATCCTCATTATGAAAAGAGGTAAGGCATGGTTTCTTAGAAGAGATTATTTCTATATGGAAATGGCTCCATGTTACAAAACCAACATGGGGCAAAGTTTCATGAGAATCTAGGAAAAAAATTTATCAAACAATCTATTGGTCTGCTAGAAGAAGCTAGTGATCCTCAACTATGACAGTCCTAATGTAATGCATAAAGAGATATCTTAAGGAAAGGGTGACTTTCATGATGATCAAAGATATGCCAACACTACAGGAGTCAAGAAGACAATCATTGAGAGTCATGAAATGGTGAGTACATAGAATTTTGTTGTGCAGACATATATCAAAGTTGGGTAAAGACATGATTGCTATGCTAAAGGATAGGTTCAATGATGGCATGTATTTGATTAATCTAATCCAAAAACAGGGTAGTGTTCACGAAGGAATGGGAAGATGCATAGTCTTTGAATTACACTTGTATCATTTTTGCAAGCCTTTTCTCTTCGCAGGGTAGCATTTTATTATGGATCAGTTGACTGAGATAGCTCTTGTTTTAATTGATCACCTCTCAGGAAAGCTCATTCATATTATAATCTTTCATGATTTTATCAACAAAGGAAAGTTTTCTTGAAAATGGTTTTCTATGGGGGGCTCATAGAATTTGCAGCCCGTGGCTTTAGGGTTTCACTCTTACTGTTCTTGTTTCATAAATGACTAAAGCCATTGAGGGTTTTGTATGGAGAGGTTGCATGCAGAAAATAAAATATAGAGATACCCATAAAGTATGAAGGTCGCAACCATGACATTGAAATATAAAGATGCCAAGAAAAATGCATAGAATGTACATTTTGAAGCACACAAAATTGAATACACAGAAAAGAAACTAGATGTATTCATTGTTTTTTGCATATAGAGCTCTAGGTCGATCCACGACCATGAAGAATGAAAGAAAAATACAAAAATTTCATGATATACATAGAAGTTTTGAAAAATAGGGCTCGAACTTAAGTATTTTTTTTAGGAAAAGAGGTAGAACCATTGCATAGCTTCATTGGAAGCTTACCAAGATTTTCTTGTCATTTCCTTGCAAGATCTCATGTACAAAGGCTTACCCAGCTCGTGGCTCCAGTAAAGTACTCAACCTGTGCTAAATCATGGCGGCCCCCTCAAACCCAGAAGTGTAAAGCGAAAAGTGAAAATGGTAAAGTTTGTGCTTTTGCCTTGGGTTCTCTTTAGTGTTTCATTTACCCTAATTTTGGCCAGTCATCAAAAGGAATTTTTGCCTTCTTTTTTTTTTTTAAACATTTGTGTTACAACTAATACCTTTGAATTTTGTCCTACTATGCATGTATTAGCTAAAACTAATACATTTTTCTTGGAAAGTAAAAAATGACTTATGTAATTTTTGCTTTTGTCCAAAGCAATGTCTTATGCTTTATTTGCATCAATTTGAAATTCAAAAATGCATTATTAAGTGATGGATTATGAAACACCTATTCAATAATGTATATAATGCAAGGATGAAGCATGTGTTGATATGTGTAAATCAAGGGGGTTTAGTTGAAGATTTATGTCTTCCAAACATAATGGAATTGGTTGGAAGTGTGAGTCAAATAGTTTGGAGGCATGTGGGAAAGTTGGAGAAAGCTGACCAACATGTGAAAAGCATGAGGGTTGCTTTGATTGGGTTTTTGGAGGAAATGAGTGCATTTTGGGGCAGTTTATCATGCTTTTCTTGTGGGTCAAGTTATGGCCTAACTTTTTCTTCACTTTGGAGGCATTTTGGAGAAGTTTTGGAAGCTTCTTTTTTGGCCTTTTTGCTGCATCTGACCAAGAGTTTCTAGAAGGACATGTGTGGGGTAGTGGGTTTAAAATGCATAAGTAACTTCAAACCAAGTTTTGGAAGGGAGTTCTTTCTTTTTCCAGCATGCATTGTAGCCTATTTTGGAGCTCTTTCAACAGGAGATAGAATTGGGACTCATTTACAAGCATGAAAAATAGTTGTAACACCTTTTGATCAATAAGTTAATCTATTTTACCTTCTCATTTTGTTGTTTTATTGTGAAAGATTTTTAAAATGGTTGATGAAATCTTATGGTAGAACTGTTTCCCTTTGATTTTGTGTTGTTTTTCTTTTCCTTTATGCAGTTAATATGAACTTGTAGGTCATAACATGTGTTGATTTAGTTCAGGAGAGATTCTAAATTGTGAACGCATTTTCACTTCCTTCTAGATGTTGTCCTTGACATTTTTAGCCTAGTTATGAAGCATTGATGCAAAGACATATGAAGTTTTCAGTTGTGTAAGCCACTATTTAGTTGTTGATCATTCTTGTGTGTAAAAGTAATAATATTATGCTTGGGATCATTTAGATGCATCACCATAGGGGTTTAGTTTTCTTTCCATGTTTCTTTCTCCCCTTTTCCCATCAAGAGATAGATCAGGTGACACCAATTAGGAGCCAGCCTTATCTGGACGTTCACTCCAAGCTTAGGTGACCCATAGTCTAGGATTGTTCCCATGTTGCTCCAAATTTTCTGAGTTCCACAACCTTGTAGGGGTGAAAATTTAAAGAGTTAACAATTACTATATATAATAATATATAATTTATTATTATATATAATATTATATATAAGTTATATTATTATTATTTTTAGTAGTTATATTATTATTGTAGACACGAAAAATGTACTGATTGATCCTATACACCTAATTCTAATTTCACTAACACCAGTTCATCCTTAATCATCCCCTTTGCTAATCATTTAATTAAATAATCTTTATTTGATTAAATTCATCACATTCCATCTCTTTAATTAAATAAATCAATTTTATTTAATTAGCTTATAATGCCATATCATTTAAATTAAATAAATTAATCTTTATTTGATTTAATCTAACACCATTCTCTTTAATTAAATAAATCAAACTTTATTTAATTAAGTCTAAATCACCATTCCTCTCACTTTGATTTAAATTAATCCAAAAATCTAAATCAAATTGTCAAATCAACTAATCTCCTTAATTAATGAAATCTTGATTAATCCTAATCTTAATCCATCAAATCCTCTAGCTTTTGCAACTTGCTCATGAAAATCATTTTAATTGATTTATTAAATCTCTATTTACTTTCAAAAAGGCATCAAAGAGGGAATATTCTTCAAATTCAAAAAATCCCTCCAAAAGGGTTTGTACATCCAACAAGGCATTTAAAACCTCTTACATGTCCTTTGCTTTGAGCCAAGTGACATTAACTTCATTTTCTTCTCCCTCCAACTTGTCATTTCATCAATTTTGAAATTCCACCTAATAGCATTTATGTGCACATTCATCAAAATGTGCTCCACCTCTCTCCATTCACATGTTGACAAGTGGCATTGTGTCATTGGTTGGTCTTTTGTCCCACATTCATCCATTTTTCCTCATCCTCCATCTTTCTCATTTATAAATAAGAGGCTCTCATTTGGATTTTGGATCCACAACTTCATGCAACATTACTATCTTCAAGTTTTTGAGCAATCTCCATCCATCTTTATCCATTTTCATCCATTTTCATATTTTTCATAGCTAGGTTATGTAGAAATTTCACCAAGGAGCATCAAATCTTCACCATTGATCATCAAGCTTGCAAGGAATTGGGAAAGGTCCATTTTCTACATCAAAATGGCACCAATTCCCCCATGGGATTGAGAGTTTGATCATTTAAATAGGATTTAATAGCTTTTTTATTGTGTTCTTCATATTATTTCTTGTTTTCATGTTTCAAATGAATTTCATGGGGAATGTTGTTTCTAACTTGCATATTGGACTAATTGTGTGTTTGTTCTTTGTGTTTGTGTAGATCTAGGATCACCATTCACATTTTGGCTTTAGGAGGGTGAATGTAAAGAATCTAACACATTTTTTTTGAGAAATTTCATTGTTTCTTGAAGTTTTTGTGTCTACAGGAAAACAACACCGCTGACAGAGCCGCTATTAGTCCAACAACGCTATTTAGTGACGCTATCAAACTCCAAACTACGATGCTGAGTCATTCCCTCCTGAAATTTGAATTCTAAACAGCGACACTTGAGTCATCCTCCTATCGATCGGTCATCCAAACTCCAAACTCTGTCGCTGGTCAAAACAGTGACGCATACGCGGTCACTGGTTTTTCCATAGTCTGTCGCTATTAGTCCCAAAATTGCCATACAGTGTCGCTAACTCTTTCAAACTACACCGCCATCACAAACTGCATCATCAGAGTTGGGTAAAAGGTAGTTATCGAATTAATTTCAACATGTGCTTTTTCATTTTGATTGCTTTTGACTCCTAACTAGTTTTTTGGCTTCTATTTTTGTAGTGTTAACCAATTTTTGTAGGTTGGCTTGACCAAAAGTGAGGGGAGGAAACAAAGACAAATACTTCTCTATTGCATCATCATTTCATTGTATCAAGTGTTTTTAAACACTTTGGGGATAAATTGTAATCCCTTTTCTAAGGATTTTGTCATCTTCATGGTTTTTAGGACTCAATAATTTTTAATTTGGGCTCTAAAAAGAACAAAACAAAGGGATTAAAAAGAACCTTAGGCAACTTACTAGATTTTTTTTTAGAATTAACAATTGAATAAACAAATCTTAGACTTCAATAGTGGTGCTTAAAAAGAATCCAATTCTTGCTTTGAAGGATTAAAATGAACATGTGCCTTTTATGTTTTGTAATCTCTTATCCAAAGTAATATCATTTAAAATATGTATGCACTTCTCTCATGCCTCACGATGATCTTGAGAATCAAAAGGATTTTTGTGATATTAAGTTGTATAAGTGATTGCCTCCACACTTCAATTTGGATTCCTAAAATTGAACAAAATCTTGCTAGTGTGAGTGGAGTATATTGCGTGTGTTCTCCCTTTGTTCACGCAAACAAAGATTGATCAAACTACGCATGTGTTTGCTCGCTTTTGTTTACCCTTAGAGGGCTTTCCTGGTGGGAAAAATTAATCACCCAAGGAACGACCCAACCAGGAACACGCTAAAGCCAAGCGACTTCCACTCGGTATATAATTGTGGGTACTTGAGGAAAGTTCAAGTATCACAAAGATTGTTCTAACAAGAAGGGCAACAATGGTCTCTTGTCGTATGGATGATCCCCCATGAATGGAATGCCTATACTAGAACCTTTTGTTTAGAAGTCCTTATCTATTTGTCATTGCAAGAACGATCATTTTGAAGCCGCCCCACATTTTTGTGTTTCTTGGTAGAGATGAGAAGTATGCCATGGGAGTTTCATGGGTACTAAAGCTTGGTTGACCCATAGAAGTGAGTGTCATGGAGGGGATCCAGTGTGGTCAAGCTTTTAATCATCCACCAATAATAAGCGCAGTTGGATTTATCCAACTGGGGATTCAACAAATATTGCCTCTTCACTATCCATAGGGTTGTGCATTTTCTTGGAATCAAAACACTTTGCTTGGATCTTAAACATTGGAAAAAATACATTCAAACATGATCATCAAAATTCAAACCCTTTAGAAGAAGCAGATACCTTTGACGACATTCAAGTGTTATTGCTTTCCCTAGGCATTCTATCCTTAGAGGCTTCTAAGCATTTGAATTTATATCTCCATTTTCTCTCACTAAAGTCAACAATAGGGAACTTTTTCCTTAATTTCCACATAATTTACTTTGTGGGATGAGAAGAAATTGGGACATTAGACATTTATTTTGATAACCTAATCAAGAATTTGTTTGTGGTAAAAAGAACTCATTACGAAAAGATAAGAAACAATTGGACCTCACACATGTGCTCTTCCAAATGATTTCTCAAAAGATCAAAATCCGAAAACCAAAGTCCAAAGGTCATAGTCGAAAAGCTCGCAAGAAACGTTTCTCCATGCTTTACGAATTTAGAGAAAGATTGACTTGCACCTTTTAAAAACATGCATCAAGGAACAATCCAAATCTGTATTCATTTTACTATTGTCAAAATCCAAGTCTCTTTCAAAGGTTTGAGTATCTCACATAGGAAGTATTAGCATGTTCTTCAACACCTTGGTTTAGTAAAAAGTCTCTCTAAGTCTCTTTGGATCAAAATAAAAACACTCTCATCCATTCTTCAAACATCAAAATCAAAGTCACCTCACAAACAACTCTTGGAAATCTTGAAAAAATCCTTTATGCTAAACTTTGGGAAAATCCTTTGAAATCAAAATCCAAATCATCTTGTTTGACTAAGTGCATGTAGATGAATTCTTCTTTACACACTTAGTTAAATTATCATCTTGTGGAAAAGTTTACTCGAGGACAACATCCAACCTCTTAGAGTTTATGAGTTCATTATCCAAATCAAATACAATCAAAATAAAATCAAACCAAATCAAAATCAAAGATCCAAAATCAAATCAAACATCAATCCAAAGTCCTAAAGTTTAGCATCTCCTTCAAGGTTCCCTAAGAGTTCAATCACTCACCAATCATTCATCTTTCATTATCACCATCACCATCTTTGATCCTTAATATCTTATACTTTATTTTTTGTACCTAAAGTTTAGATCAATCCAAGGAATTAAAGGTTCACCTCCCATTCCTGAAAATTGATCCTCATTTTATGGTCCAAACTAGATCTCAACAGAAGAAGAACATGGAAACAAACAAAGAAACATCCACTTCGAGTGACTTAAGTCAAACCACTTCCAAAATCAATCCCGTTGGGTCTAGCAATCCCACGCTCAATCTTCCTCCACTTCCACAAGATCATCAAGAGGAAGGTGGCCAAGTGGATGACATCACTAACAATGTTCTAGGGATGACTCAAGATGAAATCATTGAAATGGTTCAAAATCCCTAGACTCACAAAATTTTCAATGTCGTGATGAAGCTCAACCCTCACAATACATGCTAGAATTGGCTAAAGAAGGGGCTAAACTCCCTTTCGACTATGATGTGAGCACTCTTGTGGAGAAGCCTCTTGGTATTATGCCCCTATTTCATCCACACCTCCATTTCAAAGCATCACTCAAACCATCCCCCAAATCACAACATCCATTGCTCCAACTCAACCAATTGTCAAAAAGGGGAGCTCATTGCTTCATGCACTACAAACAACCCCCTTGTGAACAACCAATATTTGGATGCAAACACCATCTTGGGTCAATCCATCCCTTTGAATCTACTACACCTATATGTTCTGCTCACCTTTCATGACCCCAATGATCCATCATATTTTCATGCAACACCGACATATCCTCTCAACACACAAACCTCTCTCCCTATGACTTCACAAGGAGAAGGTGGGATATTTGGACCAAGGGACATCTTTGACCCCTCATCATCATCATTCTCTTAAGGGAACACACCTCCTATCTTCTCGCCACTTCCACCTTTTCCATTAACATTCACACCACTTCTTGGTTTAGGGATACCGCCTTTACCACCACTCAATCAAAAAAATCAAAACAACCCCCCAATCATCAATCAAAACATCATACCAAATCCTCTGATCTTTCCATTGATGTCACAAAAAGTGGAAACCATCCAAGCAATCCAAGCAATCATTGCACCATCCATAAATGTGGTCTCTCAAGGACCAAGCATATCAATCGCACCATCCACCACATAGGTTCCTATCATCCATACAACGATACCTCTCATCACAACAACAAACACCATTCTGAATCTGCCACCATCGCCGCCACCAAGACCAAATGTGGCCAATCAATACAGCATCATGTTGCAAGCGACACAACAGGCCTATCAAAAGGCACTTCAATAATTTCAAGCACAGAACACACAAGCTACACAACAAGTTTCTCAACAAGCACAAGCCGCTCAAGTAGCTCAAGCTGCACAACAAGCACAACAAACACAACAAGCACAAGCTACCCAAGCTCAAGCTTTGTTGCAACAACAACAAGCCGCCCAAGTTGCACAAGTCGCACAGGCTGCCCAGGCTGCACAAGCTGCCCAACAAGCGCAAGCCCAATACCAAGCTCAATACCAGGCACAACTGCAAGCAGCCTAGTAGCAAGCATATCAACAAATCCTGCAACAGTATCAAGTGCAATAGGAAGCAAACCAATTACTAGCCCAACAACAAGCCTTGTTGGCACAACAACAGAAGACCGACAACAAGCGTTGTCGGCACAACAACAACAAGACCAACAACAAACATTATTGGCACAACAATAAATGTAGGCATATCAACAAGCCTTGATCATACAACAAAGCTTGCAAAAAACTCCCACCAACATACCCAACACTCCACCCATCACTCAAACACCTCGACCACTTCAAAACACATTCACTCCACCTCCCGATCTGTAAGACAACATGACAACACAAATCAAATTTCTCTCACAGCAAGTGCTCGATCTCCAATTAGGGAAAACAACAAAGACACCAAGCAAATTTTTCCCCTATCATTTTGATAGGAGCCTTGCAATGGTACCATTCCCAAAGTGGTTTGAAATCCCTAAATTTGACAAAGACCATGGGATGAGAAACCTTGAAGATCACATTAGGGAATTCCAAGTACATTGCATGGAGGTCACATATGACGATACATATCTAATGTAGCTATTTCCTTGAAGTTTGGATGGTCTCACCATGGAGTGGTTCTTTTTCCTTCCTCTTGGCATCAAAAAGTTACAAGAGATTATAGATGTGTTCATAAAAAACTACACATTCAATATAGGTATGGATGTCAGTCTAGAGGAACTATTAGCTCTTAAACAAGCTAAGGGGGAATTATTTGCTTCCTTCTTACAATAATGGCGATCCAAGGCCAATAGGAGCAAATGGGACATGTCTAAAGAACAACAAGTTTGCACCATCATTACTAATCTCAAGAAAACCTTGGCATTCCATATTAAGATGTAATGTATCACCACATACAACCATTTCATCCCCAAGGTGCTCAACATCGAACAAGACCTTCTTGCACAAGGGGGGACACCCACATATCCAGAACATCAAGACAACTTCCCATCCACTAGCGAAAAACCTCGCATATGGGCAAAAAATAAGAATGTCACTAATGATGGTGTGGTGGACGCTACGGTCATAATCAGTGCTCCGAAACAAAACACCCAGACATATCAACAACCACAAGGCAACAATCCAAACAACACACAATCCAACATGGTATCACAACAACCACCCAACAATCAAATCAACAATCTGAACAATCAAGGGGGACCACCCCCATGAAACAAAAATCCCCCCAAGCGGAAGTACACAACCCTTGGGGAACCAATTGAATTAGTCGTGAAGAAATTGATGAACAAAAATCTCGTCAAAATTCCCACTTATGAGAACTATCAAGAACCCCAAGTAAAACCACCATGGTACAATGAAAACCACCTTTGTGATTTTCACAAAATCAAGGTGCATACAACAGCCAGCTATATGAGGTTGAAAAATTTGATCCAAAACCTCATCGATGACAAGGTCATAAATGTTGAACAACCAACTGGAAATAAAGACCTAAAAATATACACGAATCTGATGTCGGATCATAACCAAGGGAACAACTGTGGAAACACCAAGTATGCCAATGTGAACCATGTGTATGATCATGTTGTCACATCCATAGAGGAAATGGTCACTATCATTAATATCAAAGGAGCCAAAGTTGATTGTCAAGTCACCACACGTGGCGACAAGGTCACCATTGTTGGAACATCACAGCCACCTAGGGCATCCACCTCCAATCCAAAATCCATTCCTAATGGCTACAATGTCCTAGACTATCTAACAAGAACCCCTGCTCAGATCTCCATCATGGAGTTGTTGAAGATATTGCCAACACATAGAAAAATCCTAGAGGAAGCATTCTCTTCATCTACCGTCTCCATGGATCTTGATACTAAATAGTTCCAAGCTATGGTCAAAAATATCACCACTCCAAGAATCCTAATGTTCTCCAATCAGGACTTCCCCTCCCAACCATCTCACAATCGTGCACTCCACCTTGAAGTCCTGGTTTATAAAAACAAATTCAAAAGGGTCTTGGTGGATGGGGGTGTGAGTATAAACATTTGTTCCCTCAAACTAATAAAGAATCTAGGATTCTCAGAGGATGTCATTGAGAAAGGAAAGGGTATCACAATCAGACCATATGATGTTCAGGAAAGAGTGTCTCAAGGCACTATCGAGCTTTGTATTCAAGTAGGGCCAGCCATTATGGAAACCACATGCCATGTCCTTGACCTTGATTTACCTTATAACATCCTCCTGGGGTGCCCATAGATCCATGGGATGCAAGCAACTAGATCAACATTCCATCAATGCGTCAAATTCTCATATCAAAATCAAGAGGTCACAATTCATGGTGATCCTGAGCCCTTTGCCTACTGTAAGAGCCTGGAAGAAAAATACTATAAAATCCCCCAAGTCCCAAAGAACGATGAAGCTCCACAAATCCGTATGTAGACCCAACTACATTAGCCTCCACTTCTGAGACAAAGACACCCACCATTCCTGATATATCTAAAATCAAGGTCATTATCCAAGACAATGGATGTGGGGATTATAGAATGAAGAAAAGTGATTTTGTCATAGGGGAGTTACCTTAATCTCTTAGGACTCATGGGCAACCCCAACTAGCTGAAACATCATCCCACACCTTCAAAGAAAACCCTTCTAGATTCAGAAGTTGGGGAGATCTAAGTCGGGAAATAGTGGATGAAAGAGACATATCCAGTCTCCTATATCAAGATGAAAGGCTTGTGCCTGATCTTCTAATGGATGAGAGCAACAAAGGACTACAAATGATGCTTGGTATGGCCTATGGCAGAAACAAGAAACTTGGGAAAAATGACGACCTGTTTGAACCCCTTGTTGTTGAGAAGAATATAAGAAATCTTGGCCTCAGATGTACCCCTCTGAAGGTGACCATACTTCACAAAGCAGCCCTAGTTAAGAAGGTCAAAACTCACTCTTAGCTATCGGCATCTACCCTTCAATTACCAGTATCCACAGGTCGAGTCATAGACAACTTTACCTTTGACATAACCAATGCGTGTAGTAATGATGAGGATCCCATAACTGACTTACCTATGATTTTTGAAGATTCCTCCCTACTCATGATTAACACCCTATCTTTTGAGTCAAACCATCAAACCCATGAAATAAATCTAGTGTATCCCCAACTCATTGATTACAACCAATGAGGACCACCAATTTTGAACACATTCAAAAATGATGAGGCGCTCTCAGAATTCATGGGATTGCGGGATACAATACCATACAAAGATCACAAGGCTGATTTATGAATCATACTAGAAACATAGGATTATTACAGGGAAACAATTGAATCCTTTAGTTGCAAAAGTGAAAATATGAGAATAATCTCTAGGTCTTTGAGTGAAAACCACACTGTGGCACTCTCGGACTTGAAAATAGTAAAAATAAAGGACACATCCAATGGTGAAAACCTCTTTGAGGCATCGGAGGATGAAGGGTTCAATCTTCCCCTTAGTGCAATTCATTAGGAGAAATCAGTGGTCCTAGCAGAGAAGTGCAATCAAGTAAACCTGGGAATAGAAGAACTACCACACATAACATTCTATGCAGAGTCACTTCTCACCGAAGAAAAGGAACTTCTAGTTGTGTTCCTAAAAAAAGGAAAGATAAACTTTACATGGACCTACTCTAACATGCCTAGACTTGATCCAGAGGTGGTGGTTCATCACCTGGTAGTATATCTTGAAGCAAAGCCTATGAGACAAAGGCTAAGAAAGATGCATCCCTAGATAGCATTGTTGGTCAAAATGGAGTTACAGAAGCTCCTAGATGTAGGATTCATACAACTGATCAATTATCTAGAGTGGGTCTCAAACCTTGTACCTGTTTCAAAGCCCACTGGGGGCATTCGCATCTACACGGACTTTAGAGACCTCAACAAAGCATGTCCCAAGGATGACTTTCCACTACCGAACATCGACATGATTATGGATATGATGACAGGACATGAGATGCTGTCATTAATGGACAAATTCTCAGGTTACAACCAAATCATGATAGCCAAAGATGACCAACACAAAATAACTTTCACTTGCCCATGGGGAACATATTGTTGGAATATGATGTCGTTTGGTTTGAAAATGCAAGAGCAACCTATAAGAGGGCCATGACACTAATATTTCATGACATGATTCACAAATCTGTGGAAGATTACGTGGATGATATATTGGCCAAATCAAAGAAAAGATGAGATCACATAGCTGCATTGGGCTCCATCTTTGATAGGTTAGAAGAATACAAAGTTAGACTCAATCCAAAGAAGTGTGTCTTTGGAGTACAGTCAGGGAAGGTTCTTAGGTATATCATGTCTATGAGAGGGATTGAAATAGATCCTGCTAAGGTCAAGGAAATTTTTGAAATGGAGGCACCAAAAACATTGAAACAACTAAAAGGATTACAAGGAAGACTCCAGTCTATTCACTGATTCATAGCACAACTAGTAGACAAGACTGTCCCCTATTCTCATCTACTCCACAAGGGGGTAACATACAAGTGGGACGAGAAATGTGATCAGGCCTTCAACAAGATCAAGGAATATTTACTCATGTTGCCTATCCTCATGCCACCAATTCCAGGAAAACCCTTGATCTTATACATATCAGCAACAACGGCAGCTCTCGACGCTCTCTTAGCACAACATAATGAAAATGAGAAAGAGAGAGCTATCTATTATATTAGCAGAACTATGGTGGGACATGAGCTGAACTACACATCCATTGAGAAAGCTTGCTTGGTAGTTGTGTTCATAGCACAAAAGTTCAAAAATTACATGCTAGCACATCAAATAAAGCTCATCACAAAGATAGACCCCCTTAAGTACCTGCTTTCCAAGGAAACTCTTACAAGATGGACAACTAAGTGGGTCATGATTCTGTTAGAGCATGACATTGAGTATGTGGAATGTAGGCCATCAAGGGACAAACAATTGCAGATCAACTAGCAGAGGCACCGATATACTCAAAGAATCCACTTGTATCAGAATTCCCCAATGAATCAATCTTCAATCTAAGTATAGCGAATCATTGGAAAATGTACTTTGATGGATCCTACACACAACATGGGTCAGGAGTAGGGATCTTTTTCATCACCCCACAAGGGGATTGCATACCTAAATCATACAAGTTGTCATTTCCATGCACAAATAACATTGCAAAGTATGAGGCTCTTGTCATAGGGCTAAGAACTGCAGTGCAGTGGAAAATCATGACACTCAAGGTCTACGAAGATTCACAGCTCATAATCAACCAAGTCAACAACGAGTATCAAACAAAAGATGACAAATTGACTCCCTACAAGAAGTTGGTAGAAAGCCTCAAGGAGTTCTTCATTGATATCACATTTGAGCAGCTACCAAGAGCAAACAATAGAGCGATGGATGCAATGGCTACAATCGGATCACTCCTAGATGTCCCACGCAACGTCCCAAAGCAAGAATTCCTTGTAGAGAAGCTTCTCATGCCTGTATTCGAGGTACCAGAGTCTGAATTTATGTGTGAAATCGTTGGTCCTAGTGATCCTTGGTATCATGATATATACACTTACTTGAGAATAGGAGTCCTCCCCACCGACATAACCCTAAACCTCAAAAGAGCCTTTGTAAAGAAGTCATCATGTTTTGTCATCCTAGGAGATACCCTTTGTGAACCAAGATTGCCAACCTACAAAAACACAAGAGGAAAACACTATTAGATCAAATGCAAGTTAGTATCATGATTCCCCAAGAAATCCATTCAAATTGCAATAAAAAGGAATGAAATGAAGAACATAAACAAGCATAAACGAAAGATAGTAAATCCTATTTAAATGCAATGCAAACTCTTGATCTCTTGGGGGAGTTGGTGCCAATTTGACATGGAAATTGGCCCTTTCCCAACTCCTATGCAAGCTTTGTTGATTGATGATGAAGAGTGATCCACTTTGATAAAGATTAATGAATGCTCCAAGATAAAATCTGCATAACCTAGCTATAAAACTCAATGAGATGGATGAAGATTGCTATGAATTTTAGTAAGTTTACTCAAGTTGTGGATGAACTAAAAATGACTATAATAATTCTACTTGGATTGTGGATGATGAAATGAGGAATAAGACCTTTTATTTATAGAATGTCAAGATGGAAGAATGTCCAAAAGAGAACAATGTGGGACTAAGAAACAACCAATGGAAAGATGCAATTTGTCAACATGTGAATGGATGAGGGATGTGCAAGTTTTGAAGAATGTGTCAATAAATGCAATTAGGTGGAATTTGAAATTGTTGAAATGACATGTAAGAGGGAAAGAAAATGCATTGAATGCTAGTTGGCTCAAAGCAAAAGGACTTATTAGGTGGAGTAAATGCCTTGTTGGAAGGACAACGTCCACTTGGATTTTGAATTCAAATTTGAGGAATATTCCTTTATTATGCCTTTTGAGAGAAAATAGAGATTTAATAAATGAATTAAATCTATTTTCATGTGCAAGTTGCAAAAGCTAGAAGATGGAACATGGATTAGGATTAAATTAATTAAGGGTTAATTAATTTAACGAGGATTAAAATGATGTGACATATTGGTTTAGATTTATGGGTTTATTTAAATCAAATATGAGAAGAATATGATTTCAAGATTAATTAAATAAAGATTTTTGATTTATTTAATTAAAACAGGTGATGTTAGATTAAACTAAATAAGGTTTTAATTTATTTAATTTAATGAGATATAATTTAGGGATTTAATCAAATAAAATTGATTATTTACTTAAAAAGGGATAATTAGATAAGATTGATTGATTTAATTAACAAGAAAGAATGACTTAATCAGATAAATGATTTAATTAATTAAGAGAGGAAGATTGATGAATTTAATCAAATAAGGGAATTTGATTAAATGGTTAAACTAAAGGGTGATTTAAGATTAAATGGTGTTAATAAAATCAAGATCAGGTGTGATTGGTATATTTTCCATGTCTACACCCTTTACCGTAGAAGCATTGAAGGAACCCTATTACGTTGCTTAAATGCTGAGAAGGCATTGACTACCTTAACCGAGGTACATAATGACATTTGTGGTTCACATTCGAGTGGTATGACCTTGGCCAAAAAATTGTTGAGGACTGGGTACTATTGGCCTACAATGGAAAGGGAAACACATGACTATGTCCAAAGGTGTTTGTAGTGTCACCAACATGGGGATCTCATCCATGCACCAACTTAGGAGCTCCACCTGATTGTTACACCTTGGCCCTTTTCACAGTGGGGGCTCAATCTTGTTGGAAAAATTACCCTTACCTCATCTAGTAGACATAAGTTCATCATCACTGAAACTGAGTATTTTACGAAGTGGGTAGAAGCCATTCCCATGACCTATATCCCAGGAAAGCAGATATCAAAGTTCATTCTGAACTACTTAATTTTCCACTATGGTTTCCCTCAAGCCATTATCCCAGATAATGAGACACCTTTCAAATATCAGTATGTTTGTGACCTATGCTAAAAGTTCAAAATTTAGCATCGCTTTTCCACTTTGTACTATCCTCAAGGAAATGGCCAAGTTGAGGCTACAAGTAAAACCATCCTAAAAATCTTCAAGAACATGGTCAATGAAGTTGGTCATGATTGGCACCTCCAATTGAATCCTACCCTATGGGCTTATCGATCAAGTATCCGCACACCAATAGGTGCCACCCCCTTCTCCCTAGTCTATGGATTAGAAGCCATTCTCCCTATTGAGATCGAGCTCCCATCCCTAATAATATCATTGCAGAATCTCATCACAGATGAAGAATATTGGGTATCAAGATTAAACGAGCTAGAACTACTAGATGAGCAACGCGTGGATTCATTAAACCATTTCCAAGTCTATCATAACCATCTTAAGCAGAGTTATAACAAGAAGATCAAGAGTCAAACCTTCCAAGTAGGAGAGCTTGTGCTGAAGGAGAATTAGAAGAATGTTCCAAATCCAAATAGTAAGGGAAAGTTTGAACCCAATTGGTTGGGACCCTTTGTCATCATAGTAAGCTACAAGTCAGGGGCATATCAACTATCCACACCCAAAGGTGAGCCTTTACAGGAGCTCGTGAATAGCTCCCATCTCAAAAAGTTTTTATGCCTAATCTTGCAGGGTGTAAAACCAAAAAATACAAAAAATGAGAAAATGTCCTGAAAAAATGGCCCCCCTAATAAAAACTTGGAAAACAGGCATCTTGGTGATAACAAAAAATATAAAAAATCCAAAAATCCAAAAAAATTAGAAAAAGGATTAAAAACGATAAAGAGAAAAATCGTCCTCTAGTGAAAACCACTTCGGTGGCGCTTTGGGCAAGTACCTTGGTGAAAACCTGGCAAACATGCACCTTGTATAAATAAGCATGTTCCATCCACCAGGATCTCCATGACTCATTCATCCATCTATCATGCTTCCATCATCTATCGCATCCCATATCTCCATCCATCACCCATCCGCATCTGCATCATAGCTTGGTCCTGTGTTCGTGTCATGATCCCTCCTAGTACTACTCGACCCATTCTCAAGGTTAGTTTTTCCTTCCTGTATTGGAGTAGTCTATTGCATCGCACTAGGGGTATGTTCTCATCAAATCGGATTCATGTATATTCTTAAAATTTTCCTAAAATCAAAAAATCCAAAAACATTAGAAAATCCAAAAATCCAAAAACATCAAAAAATCAAGAAAATCCAAAAACATTCAAAACATATCAACATCCAAAAATAGGTCAAAAAGTCAAAAACAAAGTCATCTTGTCAAACTATGGGTCTCTGAGCGTTGAACGTAGGCAAGGTTGATATTTGATCATCCCCCAAGACAATTAGGTCAGTCCTTTAGGAGTGTCACAATAAACTAGCAATCCAGTTGTTCATATCTCATCAATAATCGAGTTTGTGTCAGTCAAACTACGTGGTCTCTGCGTGTATAACGTAGGCAAGGATAATATGTTGATCAGCCCCCGAGGCCCCTATGATAGGTCTTTAGGTTAGTCTCTTGGTCAAAATCTTAGAAAACACCAAAACATTGGAAAATTTGGAAATTAAAACATTTGTAAAATCTTGAAAATACAAAAAAAATAGCCTCAAAACATTTCAAAACATCAAAAACATCCAAATATTTGAAAAAATCTATTTTTCCTATCTCACTTTCACCCACAATAAACATCACTCATAATAAATCATCGTCATCCCCAACCTTTGGTGAAATAGTCAGAAACAAGCCTAGCGGGTTAAAAGTGAAAACTCAAACGTCAAGGTCTCAAGTTTAGGTCAGTAAGTAAACAAGTTAGTCAACTCTTGGTAATAATAGCCTATCATCTGGTTCGTCCCTAAATCATCTGATAAAATCATGTCCTAGGGTGCATCCTTCTTACAATGGACATCAACATCAAACATCACCGTAGTTTAGTCTTGGCTAGTGGTATGAAGAACATTAGCTTGTTTGTTTACTCTATCTTTTTCTTTTGACTTATCTTATTTGAGCTCATTCCAATGACCTCTCGATGATGTCCAAACAAGGGGATTTAGAGAGAAAGGAATGGGGCAATGATCATTATCTTTTTATCTGTTGTTCTTGTTGGATATTTTTATAATCTAACCTTGGTCATGTGTGCTTCGTTTGGGTGTAGGGAGGATGTTTTAGGTGTCTTGTTGACCACATAGGAAGACTCGCCTTTCTATGTTTTGGTCTGAGATTTTTGGAATATTTGAACTGCATTTTAGATAAGGTTTCATATGTTAGGTGTGAACAAGAGTATTCCTATCTGATTGTCAAGTTAAAGTCCATCACACTAGGTGAAATGCCATCCCAGTTCTTTATACCTTGATGCATCATGCCTATGTGTGTTATCAAACATAAGGTAAATAGCCCTTTTAAAATCCCAATTCCTGATAAGCAAATCATCATCATCATCATCATCTCTAATAATTTGGCTTGTTGGATTCTCTTATTTTCTTCTTCCTTCTTTCCACGCTAACATGGTACCATGATAGTTAATCAAAATCATTGCTAATGCATCCATCCTGCATCCACAAACCATCAGCATAATGCATCCATCCTACATCCAAAAATCATCAGCATAATGCATACAATGGCATATCATGTAGGAAATATTAATCATCTTGCATGAATTGTATTTCATCATTGCATAATATAGATTGGTTATTCTAAACATCTCACAAACCATACATTTGCATTCGTCACATAAACATAAAATTATCATCACATAGGAATTATTAAATCATATCATATGCATCATCAAAAACATCCATTGCATAATCACATATACAAGATCATATCATGGGCATCATCATGCCATCCATACATGTTGGAAAAGTACTGAAAAGAAAAAAAGAGCATCTCATACATCTCATGATCATAGCATATAACATCATCATCCATATAGATTTGTTAGTCTAAGAATTTTAAACCATTTGCGTATCATAACATGTGCATCCATATCATCCATACATTATCATCATAAAACATACATTAAAAGATATTGAAAAAGAAATGCATCCAACCATCCATAAACATTTGCATAATCACTGCATCACATCATAACATCACATAATATAGAATATGTCAAACCCCAATCCAAATACCTAGAAAAAAAAACAAAAGAACACATTAGGAGATCAAATGCAAGTAAGAACAAGGATTCCCCATGAAATCTATTAGCAAATTTTAAAATAGGAAATGAAGCAAGAATGAAATGAAAAAACAATAAAGCAAGGTAAATCCTATTGAAGACAATGCAAACTCTTGATCCCATGGGGGAATTGGTGCCAATTTGATGTGAAAATTGGACCTTTCCCAACTCCAATGCTAGCTTTGATGTGTGATGAAGAGTGTGATCCACTTTGATGAAGAGTGATGGATGTTTCAAGACAAAAATCTGCATAACCTAGCTACAAATTCAAAAATATGGATGAAGATGGCTAAATATTTGAGCATAGTAAGTTTACTCAAATTGTGGATGATCAAATGAGAAGATTAGCCTCTTATTTATAGAATGAGAAGATGAAAGAATGTCCAAAATAGAGCAATGTGGGACTAAAAATCAGCCAATGACAAAGTGCCACTTGTCGATGGGTGAATGGATGGAGGATGTGCAAGTTTTGAAGATTGTGTCAATAAATGCATATATTTGAATTTTGAAATTGTTGAAATGACATGTAAGAGGGAAAGAAGATGCATTGAATGCCAATTGGCTCAAGGAAAAAGAACTTTGCAAGAGGAGTAAATGCCTTGTTGGAAGGACAAAGTCCACTTGGATTTTGAATTCAAACTTGAGGAATATTCCTTAAAAGATGCCTTGTGAGGAAAATGGAGATTTAATAAATGAATTAAATCTATTTTCATGTGCAAGTGGTAAAAGATGGAGGATGGGATATGAGAAGAGATTAAATTAATCAAGGTTAATTTAATAAAGGGGTTAAATGATGTGACCTATTTGACTTAAATTTGTGGATTTATTTAAATCAAATATGAGAAGAATGTGATAAAAGATTAATTAAATAAGGAATTTGATTTATTTAATTAAAAGAGATGATGTTAGATTAAACTAAATAAGGTTTCAATTTATTTAATTTAATAGATAGACTTAAGAGATTTAATCAAATAAAATTAATTATTTAATTAAATAGGATAATTAGATTAGAATGGTTAATTTAATTATCAAGAAAGGGTGACTTAATTAGATAATTGATTTATTTAATTAAGAGAGGAATATTGATGAATTTAATCAAATAAAGGTATTCGATTAAATGGTTAGACCAAAGGATGATTCAGGATGAAACAATGTTAGTGGTCAGGATCAGATGTCTAATGTCAATCAATACATTTTATGTGTCTACAGAATCATACATGCATCACATAAGATAGAGTCATCACATCACATATAGAACATTGCATATAGAAAAGTAAAAACATCCATCCATCATGCATAAATAGAACACATCATATCTCAAATTGGCCATATCATATCATATATCATCAAAATAATATACAATTGTCATGGTACAAAGAATTAGGATCAAATGTGTGTATATCAATCAAAGTATACAATTGCCCACGGGGCTATCAAAAACAAGCCCGTAGATTGCAAAAAGAATGGTGTTTATGATCAAAAGTATGAGGCTAGCCCTGATGGTTGCTCCCCTCACCCAATGGATCCTGCCTCTTCCCTGTCTATTGTGAAAAATATGGTGCCCAAGCCGCTCGAGGTATTGCCTGATGATAACGAACTTTGTAGTACTCCGCCTCTCTGACCACATCATGATACATCTTCGTGGGGACTATCCTACCCTATGTAGCCTCTAGCTGCTGGCATCTCCCAGTCTCATGTGCCAACTAAAGCTCAATGGCCTGTCTTTGTTGTATGTCCTAGTCTCGCTCTACGCAGGCCTGATCTCGCTCAACCGTCAATGTGGCAACCTATGCTTGCAGCTGCTGGATGAGGACATCCCTATAATCCAGCTGTGGTAGTGGTGGTGGTGGTGGGGGTTGCTACTGATCATCCCTCAGGGCATCTCTCTATGGATCCCCATCTCTCGGAGGCTACCTTTCCCCATCTCCTCTTCCTCCTCGCACCCACCCTCGCCCTGTTGATCGTCCTTGGGGTCTCCATTGTGGTAATAATGTCCTAGGAACTATCAATCTGATAGAAGGATGAAACCAATAGCGATATGCCTGTGTGGTCCCTGGGTCCGCTGGCCCCTGATCATATGGCCATGGCCTGGCCACCAACTACCTAAAATTTTCCACTGCCTCATTTGTAGGGATCGTCTGACCCCATGTAGTCTCCCTCATAATACACATGAATATGGCCATGTACTGGTCATTGGGTCTGTCTTGTGCCTCACCAAACTATCTAGCCACTCGATCGGGTAGATAATGCTCTATCATGGTGTGCTCTTTGCCCTGCATAAGTTAGTCCTACCTCACAAAGAATAATTATTGTGCATCGTTGTACCAAGTGGACATACCAAGCCAAGGCCTCCAAGTAAAGACTGTCATCTCGTCAATCACCCTCCTCTAGTGAGGGATATCGGCTGCTCCTGTATGAGTAAAAGTCAAACCACCCTTGTATCTCCAGACAACTGGGTCATCTAGCTCCATGTCAACTGGTGTAACTCATGGGCAAAGCACTATAATGTGCTCCCAGACCCAAATGTGGAGAAGTATAACTCCTGCTATGATAGCCATGCTATCACAATATGCAAACTTGTGCAAGTCATGGTAGAGGGAGGCTAGCATCACTGGCCCCCATGCAAAGCACTCTCTCCAATGGAGCATCCAGTCCCAGGCAAGACCCCACCCTGGACTAAAGTATCGGCCGCACCGATCTGGTGCCACAAGTTCCAAGATAATAGTTGCTACTATCAATTAGAATGGCAATACCGAGGTACTGCATCGCTCCAACTCAATCTATCCCTCTGCGAAGATGATATCATCCAGGCCTATAACCTCATAATAGGCATCTATCCCGGCATCCACACCATAGATCACCTGCTCTCCGTGGATCGACAAATGAAGAATGCACCACACATCCTCCAGGGTCACTTTCGCCTCGCCTATAGGGAAGTGAAACAAGGATGTCTCACTATGCCATCTCTCTGCCAATGATGTCATCATCCTTAGGCATGTCCTGATGGTTGGAACATATGCAACATACCAGAGCCCAATCGCTCCCAGGTGCTCTTAGAGTAACTCATGCAATCTAGTCAGTCTACTCAAAATCGAGGACCTATGCTCCCATGAGTGTACCAGCTCCATGTCCTACATTAGTAAAGTCACAACATCAAGTTTCATAAGAACCCAGGATCCCGTTTGAGGTTTTCACGACCAAAACAACAAATGTATCACTGCTTGCAATGGCATCATTGTTTGAAAGATCCAAACTGTGTCGTTAGGGACCTCAAAGTTCCAAACTCCGCCGCTGTGGTGCAATTTCGCCACGCGCCTGTTTGACCCCAATACCTAAATTCCTAACTAGACTATCGCGATGTTATTTTCATATGCAACACACTTTGAAAGATAAACCCTAATTGCTAAATTGCAATGCCACATCGCCAGACTCAATAGCAGCACACTTTAAGGCCACGCGACACCGATTTAACACTTTCAACGGCACCAAATAGTTCCACTTGACTCAATTTGAATTTTGACCCTAATTAATGCACATGAAAAAATGAAAACACAAGTCAGGTAAGGGTCACATATCGGTGGTCTTGTGCCTGGGAATCATTGGTACACTCGAACTCGCTTCGAAATGTGTCGTGGAAGCACACATTGTGCCATCTCGAACAGTGGTTAGAGCTCAAAAGCAAGAAATCTCTAAAGGTTGAATGTGCAAATGAATTGGAAGGGCCCCTCGAAGCCTATTTAAGCTTGAAAGTTAGGGTTTTTTTTTACCCTATTTAGCCGTCCAACCAAGGTTTTGGACCCCCGATCCCATTTTCACCCAATCCAGGGTCGTTTTGCATCATTTTTTTGCGTTTTGGCACATTTTTGGCATCTTGGACCCTTTCTGGACCCGTCGGGCACCTTGTCCTCTTTTTTCATGAGATCACCCAAATATCCAAATTTTTGTTTGATCTCTCAAAGGGGCAGTATACTAGCATAATTCTCTTGCTGGGGCAACACTGAGGCATCCGAAAAAAAATAATCTTTTTTTTTGAATTTTGATCTCAGCAATTTATTCTTTGAACCAACACAGCGGGTGTGTTGCTTCAAAGAGGGGCAAAATGTAGACACAAAAATGTATTGATTGATCCTATACACCTGATTCTAATTTCACTAACACCAGTTTGTCCTGAATCATCCCCTTTGCTAATCATTTAATTAAATAATCTTTATTTGATTAAATTCATCACATTCCATCTCTTTAATTAAATAAATCAATTTTATTTAATTAGCTTCTGATGTCATCTCATTTAAATTAAATAAATTAATCTTTATTTGATTTAATCTAACACCATCCTCTTTAATTAAATAAATCAAACTTTATTTAATTAAGTCTAAATCATCATTCCTCTCACTTTGATTTAAATTAATCCAAAAATCTAAATCAAATTGTCAAATCAACTAATCTCCTTCTTAATTAATCAAATCCTAATTAATCCTAATCTTAATCCATCAAATCCTCTAACTTTTGCAACTTGCTCATGAAAATCATTTTAATTGATTTATTAAATCTCTATTTCCTTTCAAAAAGGCATCAAAGAGGGAATATTCTTCAAATTCAAAAAATCCCTCCAAAAGGGTTTGTACATCCAACAAGGTATTTAAAACCTCTTACATATCCTTTGCCTTGAGCCAAGTGGCATTAATTTCATTTTCTTCTCCCTCCAACTTGTCATTTCATCAATTTTGAAATTCCACCTAATAGCATTTATGTCCACATTCATCAAAATGTGCTCCACCTCTCTCCATTCACATGTTGACAAGTGGCATTGTGTCATTGGTTGGTCTTTTGTCCCACATTCATCCATTTTGCCTCATCCTCCATCTTTCTCATCTATAAATAAGAGACTCTCATTTGGATTTTGGATCCACAACTTCATGCAACATTACTATCTTCAAGTTTTTGAGCAATCTCCATCCATCTTTATCCATTTTCATCCATTTTCATATTTTCATAGCTAGGTTATGGAGAAATTTCACCAAGGAGCATCAAATCTTCACCATTGATCATCAAGCTTGCAAGGAATTGGGAAAGGGCCATTTTCCACATCAAAATGGCACCAATTCCCCCATGGAATTGAGAGTTTGATCATTTAAATAGGATTTAATAGTTTTTTTATTGTGTTCATATTATTTCTTGTTTTCATGTTTCAAATGAATTTCATGGGGAATGTTGTTTCTAACTTGCATATTGGACTAATTGTGTTTTTGTTCTTTGTGTTTGTGCAGGTCTAGGATCACCATTCACAATTATTATTAGTTTCTTCCTATGGTAGGTATACTTATGCTTTCAACAAGTTTTAATAGTTTTGCAAAAATCAACTAATTACATGCAAGAATTAAATTTTGTAACCTATATTTTCTAATGTTCATTTTTATTTCATTTTTTATTTTAATACTAAAAAGCCATTTTACTTCAATTCTATTGGATAATAGTAGAGTACAATAATATTTCAATGATGTAAGCATTTTGAATAATGTTTGATTTTTCCCCCAATAATATACAAACACTATTCCTCAATAGTGTCTAACTATTCCTCAACAGTATACTACTGAATGATGACCCTTCAAGGATTTTTCATTCACATGGGAGTGTAGAAAATCTACACTATCTACATTTTAGAAAACACAAAACAATTCTCACCATCCAATAATGGCATCTTTTCTTTCCCGAATCTTATCTGGGTCGATAACATTTCTCAGCCTCTCAAATTCTGACATTAAATTCTAAAAAGATTTTTTGAGACTATTGGTGGTGGCCATATGACTCCTATTCATGGAACTCCCTTCCTTAGAGCCTCCAACAATGTGGTTCACCATACTTTCCCTATTCAGTTGTTCAAATTTAGCTTTAACATTCCTGGTTCTATTCAGTATCTGCTCTATATCTTTCTCCATCTCTAGTGCTCTGTGGATCATTTTGCTTTCTTCATCCATGCCTTTTAGTTCAAGTAAAAGTGGTTCAATTTGTTTCATCTCACCATTGATGAGGGCCACCTCTGAGAAATTTTTTGCAAGGTTTTCCCATAGCTTTGTTGTGCCCATCTCTATCTCTGCATATTCAGGCTTCTCATCTTCCTTGTCATACAAGAAGGATCTCAATAACAAGTCGTTCATTAGAAACCTTCTAAAACAAAATAGAGAGAGAACTTATGACAGTTGATGAAGGGAATGAATTCAAACGATATTGTGAGTTATTTAAAACCAAGCAATCAGTTGTAGATCATTAGCTAGCTATTGAATTATAGAAGCGTCCATGGGAGAGGGACAAATTTGAGGAGACATTGGCCAACTAACACAAGGAAAAACCTTAAGTTTGGTCTACTTTTATGAATTTTTAAGGCCATTTTTTCTTTTGCAAATGTAGCATTTGAAGTCATTGAATGCATTCCAATCTACTCAATAGGTTTTATATCATAGTCTCTCTCTAACCTTTCATTGAGAGATAGAGCAAATGTGATTAATGGACTTTTGCACTTACTAGAGCAAAAAAGTGTTCCAACAACTTTTGCATTTGAGTTCATCAGACATGTTGGGAAGTTGATTGACAAGCTCATATAAAGAGAGGCAAAGTGAAATTTTACTGGAAAAAAGGAGCAGTGAGACACAATTGAAGATATTGGTAATGGTAAGCCATCCTTTTCAAATATACATCCTCTTTGATCCCAATAAATTGTTGTTTGTTGTTGCGAATTGCACAGTTGGATAAATGGTGTTTTTGTTTCAAAGGATTTGAATTTGATTAATTATTTGTTGACAATTATTCTTAGAGCAAAATAATTGTAGAGAACAAAAACTGTTAGAGTAATAGGTTAATTATTTAATTAATTTAATCATATCGATTAATTAATTAAGTCACCTTTACTTTATTTTTCACTTAACCTAAACTTAGGCCCTTTAATAATTAATTATTCATCCTAAGGTTTTCACTTTAGGGTTTCGTCTCCTTTCTTATGGATTGATCTCTTTGTAATTATTCAATTCTTGAATATGCATTTTTTGCTTCAGGCTTGTAGAGCACCTTGTTTGTGTTTCAGTATCTCTTCTATGTAACATGTTATTTTCTTGTAGGTGTTCATTGGGTTATGTAAGGTTGTGTTTGTCAACTTCAACATGGTATTAGAGCTTCAAATCTGCTGCTTCCTGTTCATCTTTGTAGGGATCCTTCCTTAAAGAAATTTTTTTGTACATTTTGAGTCAATTTGGACCTCACCATCATGTCTGGAATGCTCGAATTAGTCAAGATTGACCTTTGTTTCTTCAAATTTGGATTCATGGCATTAGATCTGTGACTGTTTGAAGATTTGGGATTTTTCAGATCTTAGGGGTACCTACAATGTTGTTGCGTTTTTAGCACAAAAAGGCTTCACCATTGCACTTAGAAGGCCTAGGAACTTATAAATCAACTGTAAATTTGTCGAATTTGGCCTTTGTGACCTTTGAGGCAATTTTTTTTTGGTTTTGGAGCTGTATAGGCCATACCATACGACTCTATCAAAAAAAATTAACGCGGGTAGAGAAATTTTTTTTACTGCAGGCCTTTGGTAGGCTGACACAGTTAGGGAGACTGCCACAGTCAATAGAAAAAGTGCTCACAAGAACTGTTAAGAGGGTTCCATCAGGGTTTATACCACTAGTGGGTGGGTTTTGAAGTACCCGCCAGCGATCTCTTTAAACAACGACAGTGGTCGCTGGTTTACGACCTAACTGCCAACTAGCAGTTTTTCTAATCACCGCCGACAATTCCGTCGCCACTAAGGTCACCACCCACCTTAAACTCTAATGGCCATTGAGAAACCACTAGGTCACCGCTAGGGTTAGAGGCACCACCGCCTAGCCACCAGGTCGCTGCCCAAGAGCCACCAAGGCTCAAATTCATGCTTTTTTAGGCCTATTTTGTAAAATTGGATGCCATTTTCACATATGATATCATATTTGCACACAAAAATAGGAGTTGGAAAGCTGGTTTTGGGCATAATCCAGTGGTGCAGGTTTTATTTCCTGATTTTTCTATTTTGATGCATTTATTGCCATTCAAAGTCAAAACTTATTTTTGCACTCTTGGGGGCATAACTTTTGTATACGGACTCCATTTTTCACAAATGAAAAGGCATCAGAAAGGTGTCCAAATGCTCTTTTCAGATCTATAGTTTATTTCATCAAAAAAATTACTAAGTACATAGAGAATTGTCTAAAGTGATTTTTTCTTTTTCACGCTTTTCAACTTTCAAATTTGTACTGGAGTTTGTTTTTTGTGTTGTGGTGGGTTTCTTTTCTTGCTTTCTGTATATACACATCAGAAAACAAAAACCTCTATCATTAAACACATTTCAAAACTGTAAACATCATGGCAGACACCTCATCAGTTGATTGTCTTTCCCAACATAATTATCATACCTGGAAGACACATATGACTAGAATTCTCATGTCTAAGGGGTTATGGTCCTATTTGGATGAGAATCAGTCTTAGTTGACACATCCATTTAAGGCTCTACAACACAAAAATAGAATGGATGAGGCTATGGGTTTGCTATCATTACATGTTACAAACAATTTTTTGTTTGACCTGGAGGGTTGCACAACTCCTCGGGTTATGTGGACTAAGTTTCATGATCTTTTTGGCACCATTAATCAGTTCAGGGAACTTCAAATTGAGGCAGAATTGACCACCTTGTTACTTGATTCTTTTCCATCTATTGAGTATTTCTCGATGAAATTCAAACCACTTAGATCCTTGTTACAAGGTTGTGGTAAGAACAAAATAGACACCGAGTGTATATACTTGATTTTATCTAATCTTCGAGGTTCATTTCAAATATTCTCTTCTACGTTCTACTCCACCATGGATACTTTGGGTCCATGATTTACCATGCCTACCATTGAGGTATTTTGTGATCAGTTGACACATGAGTAGACCAACCTAACATAGTTGGACGCTCTTCCAGGATCAAAGAACCAAGCATTTGTAGCTTAGACATATCAGGGGAAGCAAAAGCAGAAACAAAAGTCGAAGATAGATTCAACAGGTAGTGAGAGTTCCTCCAATCCACCACCTAAGTCTAATTCCAAACCACGATCCAACCCTAAGCAAGGTAAATCTTCTAAGTATGGTGAGTCTTCCTCCAAGACTAAGAAGAAATTAGGTGATCCTTGCAATTTTTGTGGCAAGGAAGGTCATCTAGTTTCCAAGAATCAATTAGAGGCTTTAGAGGAGGCCATGCAACAACATCATATCAACTCACCTTAGTCACCTTCCCCACACATAGAGAAAGGTCATGCTCTTTTTGCATGAGCATTACCTTCATGATCCACTTGGATTCTAGATTCTAGTGCTTCTCACCATATGACACACACTTAGGAGTTTGTCACCGCACTTTCCCATTATGGCACTTCATAGATTATAGTTGGTGACTCTACACAACTTATAGTTATAGGTTCAGGTTTTGTTTCATTGGATGGTGGTTGTCTTCAAGATGTACTTGTTCCTGACATTTCAACAAAGCTCCTTTCTATTTATTAGATTTTCCATTTTGGCACTGGTAAGACAGTTGAGTTCTCACCACATGATGTGGTTATTCGAGACCTACATGATCCTGATTTGGTTGTGGCTACTGGGAATGTTGATTTTATATCTCGCTTATATAGATTAGATGGCTTTGAGAGTATAGATGGTTCAGGTTCATCTCTTACAGCACATGCAGACATAATGAGTAGGCTTTGGCATGAGCATTTTGGCCATGTCAATTACAAATATCTACAACAGATGAGTACATAGGAAATTGTGATTGGGCTCCCATAGATTTCTTGTACTGATGGTGTTTGTCAAGGTTGTGTACTTGGAAAACATCACCAGGATTCTTTTCTTACGGGTAGAGCCACACGTGTTAAGGAACCCTTGGAGTTGGTACATAGTGGCCTCATGTCCTTTCCAACTTCATTTTCAGGGGCCAAATATGTGCTCACATTTATTGATGACTTCTCTAGATGTACATGGGTGTACTTTCTTAAGTACAAGTCTGATGTCTTTGATTCATTCATGATCTTTAAGAAATTTGTGGAGAATTAGTTTGGTCTTTCTATTAGGAGTATATACACAAATAATGGGGGGGAGTTTGTTAATTAGGCTTTTAGGGACTTTTGCACTGAGTATGGTTTGTAGCATTAGTTTACAGTATCTTACACCCCTCAGCAGATGGTGTTGCTAAGAGAAAGAATGAAACTTTACGGGAGATGGCCAATTGTATGATACAGTCACGAGCTATGGATTCTTCATTCTGGGCTGAGGTAGTCAATTATATCAATTATATTCAGAATCAGATGCCTCATAAGGCATTACGACATATGACTCTTGAGGAAGCTTGGACCCATGTCAAGCCCGATGTTTCTACATTTCAAGTTTTTGGTAGTGAGGCTTGGGAATTCATTCTTCATGCTCAACCAAAAGCCATGGAGAGGAAAAGTTGACCACTCATATTTGTTGGCTACTGTGAGGATGTTAAGGTGTACAGGTTGTTTGATCCTGATTCCATAGAGGTCTTGTTTCGACAAGATGCCCAGTTTGATGAGCGCCTTCCTTAGATGGATTCTTCATCACCAGCTTCTCCCTCACTACCTACTCCTCCTTCTTCATCTCTTGAGGATGATACAGATGTTGATCCACCACCAGATACTAAATATTTCCCAAATGGGTCTGATTTACTATTGAGGTTGTTGGAACTTTGGCAAGTGATCCTTTAGATTCCTATCATACACATGCACAAACATCAGGTGCTAGTCTTTTGAGTCATGCCATTTTGGATGATCTTCAGAAGTTTTTAGAGGTGACATGTCACCCTAAGTGGGATAGGGCTATGGAGGAGGAGTATTCTTCTTTGATGAAGAATAATACTTGGGATCTTTGTCATCTTCCTAAGGGAAGAAAGTTGGTTCGGTGCAAGTGGGTGTACCGTACCACGTTTGCTATAGATGGTTTGATTGATAAGCACAAAGCACGTCTTGTTGCAAAGGGGTTTTCTCGGGTTGAGGGTATTGATTACTCTGAGACCTTTTCTCTTGTTTCCAAGATGAATTCTATTTGCTTTGTACTTTCACTAGCAGCTTCATAGGAATGGATAGTTTTTCAGATGGATGTGAAGAGTTCTTTCTTGCATGGATACCTACATGAGGAGATCTATATGGAGCAGCCTCAGGGATTTTTGTAGGACATTTCTTTGGTTTGCAAACTTTAGCGTTCACTATATGGTCTCAAACAAGCCCCTCGAGCTTGGTATGAGAAGATGAACTCTTTTTTACTTTCCGCTCACTTCACACGTTGTCATTTTGATCCCACAATGTACATTCAACGTCAAGAGGGTGATCTTTTGATCCTTGTGCTATATGTTGATGATCTCATTCTTACAAGTAGCTCATCCTCTATGATTTAGAGTGTTCAAAGAGCTTTGATGGAGCAGTTTGAGATGAAAAATCTTGGTCTTCTACACTATTTTCTTGGTCCACAGGTTATTCAATCTTCAGATGGGATTTCCATATATCAGCAGAAGTATGCTCTTGATATGCTCTAGAGATTTGGCATGCTTGATTACAAGCCTTCTCCCACACCATTTAAGTTAGGTGTTGTCATGTCTTCCACTTGCTCTACTCCTTTAGTAGACTTTACATTATATAGACAGTTGGTTGGCAGTTTGTTGTACCTAACACATTCGCGTCCTGATCTTTCCTTTGTGGTTGGACTTGTCTCTCGGTTCTCACATGATCTGCATGAGAGCCATTGGCAAGCTGTCAAACGTATCTTGAGGTACATTCAGGGCACCACACATTATGGAATTCAGTACACATCAAGAGCCCCTCACATTGTTGTCTTCACTAACTTAGATTGGGTTGGTGATGTCAATGATCAGAAGTCTACTTTTGGCTTTGTTTTCTACCTTGGTTCTGGTCCTATTACATGGTCTTGCAAGAAGCAATCTGCTATTGCATTATCATCTACAAAGGTTGACTACCAAGAAATGGTCTTAGCTAGTCAAGAGATTTTATGGCTTCAACAATTGATGACAAAGTTTGGGTTTCCTCTTGGTAGTCTCATTGTTCTTTGGTGTGACAATCAGAGTGCTATACACATTTTTTGCAATCTAGTGGAGCATCAACGAACTAAGCACATTGAGATCCAAATGCACTTCATCAGGCAGTTGATTCAGGATGGTTCCCTCATCTTGGAGTACATTCCTACAAAGGAGAAAGTTGCAAACATCTTCACGAAACCTTTGGCATCGTTGTGCTATCTTCAGTTGCGATCTATGCTTGGGGTGAAGGAATTTGTCCTTGGGGGGTCTTTGTGAGGCCTTCCTTCATGTTTTTTTCATACATGCTTTCATCTCTTTTTGGAGAGGAGTTTTTCCCACTGGGTTTTCTCTTTTTTTTCTCTGCTTTACAAAGATTTGGTTGTATTTGGGTACCTCATTAGGCCTAGTTGTCAGGACCCATCTTTTCTTTCATGCATTTTATCCTTAGTTTTTAGCTTCTCCCTAAGTTCATCTTAAGGGGGGGTGTTAGAGTAATAGGTTAATTACTTAATTAATTTAATCATATCGATTAATTAAGTCACCTTTACTTTATTTTTCACTTAAGATAAACTTAGGCCCTTTAATAATTAATTATTCATCCTAGGGTTTTCACTTTAGGGTTTCCATATCCTTTCTTAAGGATTGATCTCTTTGTAATTATTCAATTCTTGATTATGCATTTTTTGCTTCAGCCTTGCAGAGCATCTTGTTTATGTTTCAGTATCTCTTCTACGTGATAGGTTATTTGTTTGCAGGTGTTCACTAGATTTTGTGAGTTTTTGTTTGTCAAATTCAACAAAAACATTGATCAAATAGCCTGTTACTAGACTACATAAATAACTTATCCTCTTACTGCTTTACATTATATGCTATCCTAGCAAAACTGTAGGTATTCTGCTAAAGAATTGCTCCCAGATTATGGATATTTTTCATTGCATTAAAAGGAAAAACAAATAACCATATAATCAATCAAAATTTGAATCAGTTGTTAAATGTGGATAAACGTAATCAATGATTGTGGGCATGGCGGGTCAAGAGGGGAGAGAAAGAGAAAGAACAAAAGAGTCGAGGAGGCTGCCATCATTGCCAGGATCGAATAAAGTCTCACCAAGTAGAGCGCTTGATCACAGAGTAAGTAACCACTGCAATTCACTCACTCACTTTTCCATAACATGATTGTGTATGTACTCGTTCTCTATATTTTGTGTTTTCAAATATGGATATACACAAGCTCTAAAAACAACTTTAGAGGATAGGCCTATGTGACTCACAGATGAAAGGTGTAAGGTCAGTATGGCTTCCCTTTCCAATTCACAAGCAATTCATTTTTCTTTTGATTAAGAAGAACAACAAGATCCCAACTTATTGACATAATGTGTCTATGCTTAGATATATCCATAAAAATCATACCAAATTACTACAGTATGTGCCAACTTGTATGACTACATCAACCAAAGTCGTTAATTTTAGATATTTACTTTTCCACAATGATTTAAATTTTGTACTTGTAGTGCTCCACTAGAAGGAGGGCATCTAAAATTCCTCACTAGATTGTATGAGCAGTTTGCATGAATATGATCTCATAACAAACTTCCAGCAATTCCTTATATGGAAAATCAGGGAACTCCTTCACTCACACCTTGGTATGGAAGGATGGCCTCTATGTAGCTTATTGAATCACAACACTTTCTAGGCCCACCACCTAGCCAGCCTCCTCAATATCCTCTACCTATGCCTCCTAACTTCACTAGTGGTTGTCTCCCTGGTCCTCCTGTAAATATCCAAGCCCTATCTCTACCCCTACATCCTACCTTTTCTCTAGTATTTCCACCACAACCATCACCGGGAAAGTAGTTATCTCAAACATTTACACATTCACACATGTTACCCCAGCATGTGCCACAACCACCTTTTCTGGTAGGGGAGGTTTGTCAACCACTTCCATCTTTAAATACATTGCCTGAGGCTCTAGCTCAACCTCCACTAACACCCCCTGCATTCAGTGTTTGTCAGTCATCCTCCTCTTTACACACACAATAGTTTGACTTGCTAGAGTCGATACAATCACAACTAGCATTGGAGACTTCTCAAGCACCTCCGACTTCAATGGATATGTCCAATCCACTTCTACCCTCACACTTGATGACTCTACCTCCACCCCCACAGAAGTCGAATGACATTGAAATTGTTCAGAGTATTAATATTCTTTCTAAATTTGTTGTTAAGAATGTACTTGATTTTGAAAATATGGCACGTGCTAGGCAATCCAAAATTCATAGTTTTGTTCAATGGAAGGGTGGTCATTTAACTCTTAATACCTATTTTATGTAGTGATCTCTTTACAAGTCAAAAATTATAAGTCATTTTTTGAATGTTGTTTTTTATATTAATTGATGTTATGGTCTTGGATTCTGTTGTTTGTAAAGTTACCACATTTTATTCAACTGATTAATTTTACTTATAGTTTTTTATGTGTTCAGATGTTGAGATTGTACACATCTCATCATCTTGACTACTTGACATTGTCACAATAATAATTTGTAAGTTGGAATGTTTTCAACTATGAATGCATTTTGCTACATCTAATGTATCATCTTTATAGAACATCGATGGATAATTATGTATAAATTTTCATTGTAGTACAAATCATGATTTTTTAATTAAAAACTTTTCTATAATCAGAGTTGCATAGAAAAAATGCATCTCTAGCAATAATTCAATGTATTGCTTTGAACCTTTTTATTTGCATACCATAGTCAATCATTTAAAAATTAGAGCAATAAATAACATAAAGAGATGTAATTGAAATAATTCAATTTAAATTATGTTTTCTCTTATAATAAGGCTTTAGCTCACTTCAAAGATTTACAATAAAAACAAAAAAATGAAAACTCCATGTGCAATTTTTTTTTAAACAACACACATTGACATTACTCCATGTGCAATATTTTTTTTTTAAAACAACACACATTGACATTACTCCCCCCTAACTGCTTCTATCAACTAAAGCTCCCAAACAACAAAAAATAATTCACAATCGATAGGAACATGACACATATGCGTCTCTTGTTATTATATATTATATTCTATAATTATTATTATTATATATTATATTTTATAATAAAAATTATTAAATATAAATATGAAATTATTATAATTTGTGCGAACCCTTTTCCTAGTACCTACAAAAAAACATGAGTAAACAAGTTAAACAAGGAATTGCAAGCTAAAACAAGGATTCCCCATGAAATCCATTAACATAGCTCAAATTAGGAAAAAACAATGAAAAACACAATGAAATAGCAAAATAAAGATTGAATCCTAATTAAGCAAGCAAACTCTTGATCCCATGGGGGAATTGGTGCCAATTTGATGTGAAAATTGGCCCTTTCCCAATTCCTATGATGAAATCTTGATATGTTGAAGATGATATTGATCCACTTTGATGAAAGATGAGAACTCCAAGCCAAAAATCTGCAAAACCTAGCTATGACTCAATGATAATGGATAGAATTCAAGAGATATTTGAGCATGGTAACTTTGCTTGGATTGTGGATGGATAAATGAGGATATGAGCTCTTTATTTATAGAATTCTAAGATGGATGAATGTCCAAATTTGAGCAATGTGGGACTAACATTCATTCAATGATATGATGCCACTTGTCAAGCTATGAATGGATGATGGATGTGCAAGATTTGGGGTTTGTGCCAATAAATGCATAATATTTGAATTTCAAATTTGTTGAAATGACATGCAAGAGGGAAAGGAAAATGCAATAAATGCCACTTGGCTCAAGGCAAAGGACATGTAAGAGATTTAAATGCCTTGTTGGATGTACATGTTGACTTGGAATTTTTGAATTCAAATTGAGAGAATATTCCAAAAGATGCCTTGTGAGGGAAAATAGAGATTTAATAAATGAATTAAATCTATTTTCATGTGCAACTTGCATTATCTAGAGGATGGGACATAAGATGACGTTAAATTAATCAAGGGTTAATTAATTTAACAGGGGATTAGATGATGTGACTTATTTGACTTAGATTTATGGATTTATTTAAACCAAATAAGAGAGGAATATGATAAGAGGCTAATTAAATAAGGATTTTGATTTATTTAATTAAAAGAATGGTGTTAGATTAAATCAAATAAGGTTTAATTTATTTAATTTAATGGATAGACTTTAGAGATTTAATCAAATAAATTGATTATTTAATTAAATAGGGATAATTAGATCAGAGCGATTGATTTAATTAACAAGAGAGATTGACTTGATTAGATAAAATTATTTATTTAATTAAGAGACAAATATTGATGAATTTAATCAAATAGGGGAATTTGATTAAATGGTTAGACCGAGGGATGATTCTGGAAGAAACGATGTTAGTAAGTCAAGATCGGATGCACGATGTCAATCAATATATTTTATGTGTCTACATTTTGCCCCTCTTTGAATCAATGCACTCGTTGCGTTGGTTCAAAGAATAAACGATCTCGATCGAAGCTAATTTTTTTTTATATTTAAAAACTTGCCCCATTGCTGCATGGCGAGAAAAAACATGCCATTATAATGCCCCCTCGAGAGATTGGACGAAAATTTCAATTTTTTGGGTGATCTCACGAAAAAAGATGACAAAGTACCCAACAGGTCCGAAAGGGAACTGGGAGGCTAAAAATGTGTCTAAACGCAATAAAATGATGAAAAACAAGCCTCAATCAGACAAAAATAGGTTCGAGGGTCCAAAACCCTAGCAGGACAACTATTTAGGGTTAAAAACCCTAATTTTTAGGCTTAAAAGGGGCCCGAGGGGTCACTTTCAATTCATTTTCACACACCTCCGCTAGAAAACTTGAGATTCGAGCTCTGACCCTCCGGCGATATGGCACAACGACAACTTCCCCTGCACATCATTGATCGAGTCCGGACATACCAGCAACCACCTGGCATCGGGGCACCGATATGTGACCCTTACCCAAGCTTAATTTTTTCATTTAATGCATTAATTACCCCTTTAAAAGGTGAGCTTGCCTCCAGTAGCACTATATAGCACCACTCGGCATTAAAATTGCGTCGTGCCAAGCTCGTTTTGTGTCGCAGCGGTGCTATTTAGCATCACAACGGTGCAGTTCGGAGTTTAGAAACTTTGACGCTGTGCTCGGGCTCGGTGGGCCGGTTTGGGAAAAGTGTGTCACGGCAGCGCCCTTTTTATGCAAATTGCAATGCTGGAAGAGAAAGTGTGCCGCGACAATGTCATTTGGCTCATTTTGGGCTCAAGCATCGGAGTTTGAGTAAAATCAAACTACGCCACTAGAGGCGAGCTTGGAGCGTTCGATTAGGAATTTTTCAAAAAATTTAACACACTGACCTTCATTGATGCGGGATGGGCCTAGGGAGCTCTATTCTCGGGAGTACCGGTCATGAGATTTGGCAAGCGTTTTATGGGACCTGAGCAACGGGGACCAGGATCGACTGGGAGTTGTAGGATTATGGCACATTGCATACACGACGCCCGTGTGCACCCATCTAGGGATGTTGTCAGCGCTGGCCGAGAGGTGGCATAGCGAGACATCATCATTTCATCTCCCCACCGGTGAGGCCACCGTCACCTTGGAGGACATTTGGCACATTTTTTGATTGCCTATTCATGGCCGATGGGTGATCTATGATATGGATGAGGGATGAGAGTCCTGCACCAGAGTCCTCGCCACATGGGACATTATCTACTGCGAGGGATAGATTGAGTTAAAGAGATACAGGATCATCACACCTCCCTTCCGCTGGGTGATTGTAGCGATCATTTCAGGTTTGGTTACCCCAAACAGACGAGGGCGATACTTCAGTCCTGGCTGGGGGTATTGCTGGGAGCGGATGGTCCGAGACAGGCCAGTTCGCTTCACCTAGGGGCCTGTCCTTCTGGCCTCACTTTACATGGACCTACACGAGTACACATACATGGATGGCAGAACGTTGGGGGCCAGAGTGACACTTCTTCATATCTGAGCGTGGGAGCACATTTTTGTGCTACATCCACGTGTCATTCCAGTTTCGATGGGGGCAGAGGATGCCCTCGTGGCATGAAACCGAGGCAGTGTGTCCTTCACACACACTGGCGAGCATGGGATCCCCTACTGGAGGCGGGTCCTAGACAAGATGCTTGTATTTACTTGGCGTCCATACCTTGGTCAACCTGGATGGGCCGACGATGCTACTCAGCTCTTTTATTGCCACTAGGATCGATATATGCGGGAGCGAGAGCACACAATGATTGAGAGGTACCTACTTGGGCATGTACAACATCAGTTCAGAGAGTTGCAAGATCGGCTAAATGATGACTACGTAGCCATCTTACACACAACATGACACAGGTGTCATGGGGTCATGGTATTCCTACCTCTGAGGTAGTTGATAGCTTCAGGCAATTGGTAGCCCGACCGTGGGCTTATGATTAGGGCTTGGCAGATCTAGGCACCACATAGGATTACAGGGATTGGTTCAGACCTCCTCTTTGGTTGACCATTCCAGGTGAGGATCCAGAGGTGCATAGGGTCAGAGGCAGAGGGAGAGGACAAGGGCGAGGACCGAGGGTCGAGATTCAACAGGATACGCTAGGTGTGCCCCTAGTTCCGCCTGGTTAGGGAGATGTCCATATGCAGGACCAGCAGCAGGAGTCGCCACCACGAGCCGAGGGTGAGGATTAGGTTCACGTGCAGCCACAGGTATAGCCACGGGGACAAGCAAACGATCGAGATGCACTGATTGCACAGCTGCAGGCTCAGGTTCAGGCACTGACAGTGGAGAGAGACCAAGTGAGGGCTGAGAGAGAGTAGCTCAAAGTAGAGAGAGATCAGGCTATGCAGCAGAGACAGGCTGCAGAGCTACAAGCAGCCACTAAGCTAGGTCGCAAGTAGCAGATTGAGAGCATGACAGCCTCCTTCTCCCAGGGTATAGTTCTAGTACGATCCTACAGGGATGTTATCCGGGAGATAGAGTACTACCGCTAGGCCTATCATGACACCGTACCTAGAGTAGATTGGATCCCAGAGTACTCAGAGTGGGCCAACTAGAGACCACCAGAGGGTCACGGTGACAGGGGTGAGGGCAACATTCACAGAGATCGGGCTTGATCCAGATGATACATTTTTTTGTGCCTTATGGGCTCATTTTTGATAGACCGATGGGAATTTTGTATTGATTGACATATATGTACAATGATCCGATTTATTCTTTGTACTATGACAGTGACATGATTGATGATACATATGAGCCGATTTTGATGTGATGTACTATGTTCTCCTTTATGCATGGATGGTTTATTTCTATATGCTATGAATGCTTTTATTTCTAATGATGTATGCGTTATGATTATGACTAACAGATCTATATTATGTTAACCTATGATATGATATGCAATGATGTTATCTATATGATGATTTATTTGATGTCAATGTGATATGTGATATGGATTTTAATATGATATGATCTATGGTATATGCAATAATGTGTGGGATATGCTTATATATGAGATGATTTATGGATGGATGTAATATGAATGCGATGGTTATGAGATGATGCAAATGAAATGGTGTTAGTGCATGATGAAATGGTTTTATGAGATGCAATGATATGTTAATGCGTAAAGTGGTAAGATGATGTCATTTATGTTATGCAAGTATGTATGCCTAATGAATTAAATGCTTATATACCTATTGCTTATGATTATGGAATAATTTTGTAGATGCTTATGTGATGATTTATATGGAATGGTTATAAAATGCCAATGAATATTTATGCAATGATTGATATAATGCCATGAGATGCAATGTAATGGGTGAAATGCCTTGACATGGATGCACCTATCTATGAAGAATGTTTATGATAACCTATTTATATGATTAAAATGCAATGTGTATGTTTCCTATATGATATGTTTATGTGATATGCTAATGATTTGTGGATGCAGGGTCGATAGTGATGATGATCAACTGTCATAGTACTTTGTTAGCATGATTAGTAAGAAAACAAGAAGTCATTTCAACAAGACCCACGATGATGCAAGTGTAGATGATGATGATGATTACTTGCCCAGGAATTGGGATTTTCAAAGGGCCACATTTCCTTATGTTTGATAACACATGTGGTACGATGCATCAAGGTATAGGGAACTAGGATGGCGTGGTACATAGTGTGATGGACTTTGACCTAATAAATAGATAGGAGTATTCTTTTTCACACCTGACATACAGAAACCTTGCTAAGATGCACTTCAAAAGTTTCAGACACCTCGGACCAAAACACGGAAAGGTAAACCTATCCCTGCAATAGTCAACAAGTTGCCCTAGACCTCTTCCATACATACCTAACAAAGCAAGTATTTACCGAGGTTATATTACAAGAACGTCCAACAAGCATAGCAGACAAAAGATAATGATCATTGCCCCATTCATATTTCTCTAAATCCTTTGTTTTGGGATATCATCGAAACATCCTTGGAATGAGCACAAAATAAGATAAGTCAAAAGAAAAAGACCAAGTACACAAACAAACTGATGCTCTTCAATACTACTAACAGAAAGAGGATGTGTTTTCTAAGGATGATAACCGAAACTTATTGCCAAAAGATAATGCCCATTGTAGGAAGGATTCATCCTAGGACATGTTAGTGGATGGCGGCACGTTATTTCGTTTATCCAAAGTGTTCTAAGGGATGATTGATATGGGACCAATTTAGATGATGAGTTACCAATATGAAAAGATAACCAGCTTGCTTACGCACTGACTTAGACTTTAGACTTGACATTTTTGAGTTTTCACTTTTAGTCTGCTAGACTTGTTTCCAATTGTCCTGCCAAAGATTGAGGATGACGATCAGTTTATTATGGATGGTGTTTATTGCAGGTGCAAGCGAGATGAGATAGATGGCTTTTTTCAAATATTTGGATGTTTTTGGAGTTTTGGCAATGTTTTGAGGCTGTTTTTGAGATTTTTACAAATGTTTTGATTTTGGATTTTTCAATGTTTTGGGATTTTCTGAGATTTTGACCAAGAAACTAACCTAAAGACCTATCCTAGGGGTCTTGAGGGTTGATCAATAGATTAGCCTTGCCTATGTTATATACGTAGAGACCACGTGGTTCGACTGACGACTTGATCGATTTACAGATGACGATATGCATGATGAGATGTCAGTTTATTATGACGAACTCCTATAGGACTGACCTAAATGTCTTGGGGGATGATCAAAGATCAGCCTTGCCTACGTTCAAGCTTAGAGATGACGTAGTTCGACAAGACGAACCTATTTTGACTTTTGAATGAATTTTTGACATGTTTTTGGTTTTTGATATGTTTTGAATGTTTTTGGATTTTTGGATTTTCTAATGTTTTTGGATTTTTGGATTTTCTGATGTTTTTGGATTTGAGGACTTTAAGATCATACACAAATATGATCCGATGAGAATATGCCCCCAGCGTAATGTAATAGACTACTCCGATAAAGGCAAGACAAGCTAACCTTTAGGATGGGCCGAGTAGTACTAGGAGGGATCATGATACGAAAGCAGGACCAAGCTATGGTGCGGATGCGAGTGGATGAGTGATGGATGGAGACCTGAATGCAATGGATGATGGAAGAAAAATGGATGGATGGTGTAGAACAAGCCGTAAAGATCCTGGTGGATGGAAAGTTCTTATTTACGCAAGGCGCCTGTTTGCTAGGTTTTCACCGAGGTACTTGCCCAAAGTGCCACCAAAGTGGTTTTCACTAGAGGATGATTTTTTGATCCTTTTTTTGATTTTTTTAGATTTTTTTGTTGTTACCAAGATGCCTGTTTGCCAGGTTTTCATCGAGGTAACCATTTTTTCAGGAGATTTTCTGATTTTTTTGGATTTTTGGTTTTATACCTTGAAAAATTTAGGCATAAAACTTTTTTAGATGGGAGCTATTCATGGGCTCCTACAGAGGTTCCCCTTCGGGCGTTGATAGCTGATATGCCCCTAACTTATAACTTGTTGTGATGATGAACGGTCCCAACCAATTAGGTTCAAACTTGCCTTTACTACTTGGGTTTGGGACATTTTTCTTATTTTCTTTTAAGACCAGTTCGCCGACTTGGAAAGTCCTGCTTCTGATTTTCTTGTTGTAGCTCCGTTTGAGTCTATTTTGATAGACTTGCAAATGATTCAGAGCATCTATGTGTCTCTCATCTAGTAGCTCTAGCTCGTTCAATCTTGACACCCGGTAGTCCTCATCAGTGATGAGGTTTTGCAGTGATATTCTGAGGGATGGGAGCTCGATCTCAATGGGGAGTACAACTTCAGATCCGTAGACCAGGGAGAAGGGGGTGGCATTGGTGGGTGTGCGGATGCTGGTTCGATAGGCCTAGAGGGCAGGATTAAGCTGCAGATGCCAGTCACGACTTGCATCATTGACTTTTTTCTTGAGGATTTTGAGGATGGTTTTGTTTGTAGCTTCTGCTTGGCCATTGCCTTGGGGATAGTATAGGGTGGAGAAGCGATGTTGGATTTTGAATTTATCGCACAAGTCGTGAACCTCCTAGTTCTTGAATGGTGTCCCATTATCTGAGATAATGGCTTGTGGGTCACCATAACGACAGATGAGATAGTTTAGGATGAATTTTGAGTTCTGCTTCCCAATGATATATGTCATGGGTATGGCCTCTACCCACTTTGTGAAGTACTCAGTTGCAATTATGATGAACTTGTGGCCATTGGATGAGGTGGGTCTGATTTTCCCAATGAGAGCAAGTCCCCACTGCGAAAAGGGCCATGGTGTGACAATGGGATGAAGCTCCTGAGCTGTTGCATGGATGAGATCCCCATGCTGCTGACATTGTAGACATTTTTTGGCATGATCATGTGCTTCTCTTTCCATTGTGGGCCAATAATACCCCATCCTCAGCAGTTTCTTGGCGATGGTCATTCCACTCCAGTGTGAGCCACATATACCGTTATGAACTTTGGTTAGAGTGGTTAATGCCTCCTCAGCATTTAGACAGCGCAGTAAGGTACCTTCTATGCTTCTACGGTATAGGGTATCACCTAGGATCACAAATCTGGATGCCTTTTTAACAAAGATTCATTTTAAGTTTGATGGTAGATCAGCGGGTATGACTCTTATTCGAAGATATGTATAGATGTCATGCTACCAAGGATCACCAAGACCAATGATTTCACACACATATTCTGATTCTGGTACCTCGAATGTGAGAATGAGAAGCTGCTCAATCAAAAATTCATATTTCAGAACATTGTGAGGGATGTCTAATAGGGACCCAATTGTAGCCATGGCGTCTGCTGCTCTGTTGTTGGTTCTTGGAATTTGCTCAAATGTTATGTCAATGAAGGATTCTTTTAAAGTCTCCACCAATTTCTTGTTTGGAGTGAGCTTGCCATCCTTAGTCTGATATTCATTATTGACCTAATTTATGATCAACTAAGAGTCTCCATACACCTTGAGAGCTATGAGGTTCCATTGCACTGCTATTCTGAGGCCTATAGTCAAATCCTCATATTTTGCAATATTATTAGTGCAAGGAAATGCCAATTTGTATGACTTTGGTATGCAATCCCCTTGTGGGGTGATGAAGAAGACACTAGCTTCCGATCCATGTTGTGTGTATGAACCATCGAAGTATAGTTTCCAATGGTCAGTTACATTGAGGTTAAAAATGGATTCATCTGGGAATTATGAGAGAAGAGGATTCTCAGAATAAATAGGTGCTTCTGCTAGTTGATCTGCAATAACCTGGCCCTTGATGGCTTTCCTCTCTACATACTCGATGTCATACTCTGATAGTATGATCACCCATTTTTCCATCCTTCCTGTGAGCATTGCCTTTGATAGGAGATACTTGAGGGGATCGATTTTCGCGATGAGCTTTATCTTGTGTGCCAACATGTAATGTCTGAATTTTTGGGATGCAAACACTACTGCGAGGCAAGCTTTCTTGATGAATGAGTAATTTAGCTCATGACCCACCATTGTCTTGCTGATGTAGTAGATGGCCCTCTCCGTTCCGTTTTCATCATGCTGAGCAAGAAGGGCTCCAAGGGCTACTGTTGTTGCTGACACATATAAGATCAATGGCTTTCTTGGGATGGGTGTAATTAAAACTGGTGGTGTCAGTAGGTATTCCTTGATTTTGTTAAATGCCTCCTCACACTTTGTATCCCATTTGTATGCTACCCCCTTGTGGAGTAGGTGAGAATACAGATTCTACTTGTCTGCTAGTTGTGCTATAAATCGTCGAATGGATTGAAGTCGGCCTTGGAGACCTCTTAGTTGCCTTAATGTCTTTGGTGCTTCCATCTCGAGGATTGCTTTCACTTTTTCTGGATCCACCTCGATACCCCTCATGGAGACTATGTATCCTAGCAATTTACCTAATTGTACGCCGAAGACGCACTTCTTGGGATTTAGTCTGACTTTGTATTCCTCTAGTCTGTCGAAGATGGCACCTAGAGTTGTTATATGCTCTTGTCTTTTTCTAGATTTTTCTAGGATGTCGTCGACATAGTCCTCGACTGTTTTATGAATCATGTCATGGAATATTAATGTCATGGCCCTTTGATAGGTTGTTCCTGTGTTCTTTAGGCCGAATGGCATCATGTTCCAGCAATAGGTCCCCCATGGACAAGTGAAAGTTGTCTTATGTTGATATTCTTTTGCTATCATGATCTGGTTGTATCTTGAAAATTTGTCCATTAGTGATAGCATCTCATGCCTTGCTGTCATGTCTATTATCATGTCGATGTTGGGGAGTGGGAAATCATCCTTTGGACATGCCTTGTTCAAATCTCTGAAGTCCGTATAGATTCTGATGGTTCCGTTAGGTTTTGAAACAGGTACCAAATTTGACACCCATTCTGGATAATCAATTGGTCGAATAAATCCTGCATCTAACAGCTTTTTGAGCTCCATTTTGACTAACAGAGCGATTTGAGGATGCATTTTTTGAAGCTTTTGTTTGATAGGTTTTGCTTTTGGATACACTGCTAAATGATGAACCACAGTCTTTGGATCAAGTCCCGGCATGTCAGCATAATTTCATGAGAAGTTTATTTTCCTTTCCCTTAGGAATGCTGCTAGGAGTTCTTGCTCTTCTGATAATAATGATTCCGCATAGAATGTGATATGCGGGGTCTCTTTTGTTCCTAGGTTGACTGGATTACATTTTTTAGCCAAAACTGCTGACTTCTCCTAATGGATAGCTCTTAGAGGAAGATTGAATCTTTCATCCTCGGGTGCCTCAGAGAGGTTTTCACTATTGGATACGTCCTTTCTTTTTACTATTTTCTTGTCAGAGAGTGCCACAGTGTGGTTTTCACTCAAGGACTTGGATATGATTCTTAGTTTCTCACTTTTGTGATTGAAGGATTCAATCATTTCCCCGTAATATGCATGTGTATCCAACTCCATTATAAACCCTGCCTTGTGATCCCCATCCAGAATGTTATCCCTTAGTCCCATGAATTCTAAGAGTGCCTCATCATTTTTGAATGTATCGAGAACTGGTGGTCCTCGTTGGTTGTAGTTGATCAATTGGGGGTAAACTAACCGAATCTCATGATTTTGTTGGTCTAGTTCGAAGGATATGGTGCTAATAATACATAGGGTGGTATCCTCAAATAACCTAGGTAGATTGGTCAAGTGATCCTTGTCATCGCTACTACTATAGACATCGGTTACATCAAATGTAAAGTTGTCTGACACGACCTGTAGATACGAGTAGGCGTAATTCTGCTGTAGTTGGCTGAGGAGGATTGTTAACCGTTCTAACTAGAGGACTTCGGTCACGTATGGTTATACTCGGAGGGGTACATCCAAGGCCAAGATTTGTTATTGGTCGCGTCGCTGGCATGATAGGTATTATGAGCCCATTTTTGTTTTGTCCTAATCTTTGGTTTTTGTTGTAGCCCATTGCGAGCATCATTTGTAGGCCTTTGCAAGTCTCATCCATTGGTAATTCAGGTGTCGGTCTTCATCTTGATACAACATGTGAGATGGATCTGCTTCAATAACCTCTTGGCCGAGGTCTCCCTAACTTGTGAATTCGGGATAGTCTTCAGGATATGTTCGTGATGTGGAAGCTTGATTTTCTTATGGGTATCCTCGTGATCTAGGAGATTGTGATAACTCTCCTATCACAAAAGCATTGTTAGGAAGCTTGTAGCTTCCACAACCATCATCCTAGATAATGAGCTTGATGTCGGAGATGGTGGGAATGACGGGTGTCTCTGTCGCAGAAGTGGACGTGAGAGTGGCAGGGTCGATGTATTGTGTGGATGGGCCTTCATCATTCTTTGGCACTTGGGGGATTTTGTAATACTTTGCCTCAAGATTTTTGCAATATGAGAAAGGTTCGAGATCTCCATGGATGATAACTTCTTGTCCATTATGTGTAAATTTCACACATTGGTGGAAGGTTGATGCTACTGCTTTCATCGCATGGATCCATGGACGTCCCAGGAGGATATTATATGGCAAGTCAAGGTCCAAGACCTGACAAGTGTTTTCCATGAGAGTCAAACCTACTTGAATAGGGAGTTTGATTGTGCCATGAGACACTCTTTCTTGGTCATCATATGCTCTGATCGTGATGCCCTTTCCTTTGTCGATGGAATCTTCTGATATTTTCAACTGCTTGATGAGACTTAGGGAACATATGTTCAAGCTTGCACCTCCATCCTCCAAGACCCTTTTGATTTTTCTCTTGTGTACAATGGCTTCCAAGTGAAGTGCACAGTTGTGAGATGGTTGGGTGGGGAAATCTTGGTCAGAGAATGTAAGGAGATTAGGTGTTATGATATTTCCGACCATAGCTTGGAATTGCTTCGCATCGAGATCTACAAGGATAGTGGATGAGGCTAATGCTTCTTCAAGGATATTTTTATGAGCTGATAATATTTTTAACAACTCCATGATGGAGATGTGTGTTGGCATTCTCTTGATTTGGTCTAGGACATTATAGCCATTAGGAACGGATTTAGATGCAAGGACTCTATTTGGTTGGGATGATCCTGCGATGGTGACTTTTCCGCCTCTTGTGGTGACTCCACAGTCTTCGGCATGGGCGCCCTTGATGGTGATGACCATGCAATCTTCATTTAGGAAGGCAATGACTGTTTCATACACATGATTTATACTGCCCTTCCCTTTATCATTTTTATTTCCTTTGTTGCCATGATTCGGCATTAGATTCGTATAGATCTTAAGATCTTGATTTCCCATAGGTTGTTCCACGTTTATGATTTTCTTATTGATGAGATCTTGGATGATGTTTTTGAGTCTCATACAAATATTTGTGGTATGGCCTTTGATTTTGTGAAATTCACAAAGTTGATTCTCGTTATACTAAGGAGGTTTGACATCGGGTTCTTGGTAATTTTCAAATGTAGGAGGCTTGATGAGTTTTTCATCGATCAAATTTTTCATTATGTCCTCAAGTGGTTCTCCCAAAATGGTGTATTTTCATTTTGGATAACTTTTGCGTTGGGGTGGTCCTCTTTGATCAGTGAGGTTATTGATGGTTGGATTATTGTTGGGTTGGTATGTTGTGTGATGAGTGTTTTGGTGTTGTGTTTGGATTTGCAGTGTAGGTGTGTGTTGGCGTGGACCGCTAATGACCACCTTGGCATCTATGACACCATCATTAGTAACATTTTTATTTCTTGCCCACGTGCGAGGTTTATCATTTTAATTTGATGGTGGGCAGTTGTTTTGCTGTTCGTGGTATGATGTTGATTATGCGGGTTGGGTTACAAGAGCTCTTTCGATGCTAAGCACCTTGGGAATCAGTTGATCATATGTGGTGATGCCTTGAACTTTGAGATGAAATGCTAGGATGGTGCAAACTTGTTGTTCTTCTGGCATGGTCCACTTGCTTCGATTGGCCTTGGATCGCCATCATTGGAGGAATGAAGCGAAAGATTCATTCTTTCCTTGTTTTAGAGCGTATAGTTCTTCGAGACTAACATCCATTGCAATGTTACATGCGTAGTTCCTAATGAATACATCCCTAATTTCTTGGAATGTTCTAATGCCTGAAGGTAAGCGAGAGAACCATTCTATAGTGGGGCTTGCCAAGCTTCTAGGAAATAGCCGCATCAGATAAGTATCATCACATGCGACTTCCATGCAATGAACCTGGAATTCCCTGATGTGATCTTCAGGGTTTCCCATCCCTTGATATTTGTCAAATTTGGGGATTTCAAATCCTTTAGGGAATGGTTTCATCTCTAGACTCCTATCAAATGGATAGGGAGACAAGTTGCTTGGTGTTTTGGTTGTTCGCCCTGATTGAAGGTCAAGCATTTGTTGTGAGAGTAACTTGAGTTGTGTCATCACATCATTTTGCAGATCAGGGGGTGGGATGAAAGTGTTTTGGGGTGTTTCAATCGTGGGTTGGGTGGGTGGGTTGATTGGTGTGTTGTTTGACATGTTGTTCAATGGTATCTGTATGTTTTGCCGAGCGGGGTGGGCTTCCACCTTCTTTTGTATGAACAACACTTGTTGTTGATCTTGCTATTGTTGCGCTAGGATTTGTGCTTGTTGTTGTTCCAACAACACTTTTTTTTGTGCTTATTGTTGTTCCAACAACGCTTGTTGTTGGGCTGCCAATTCTACTATTTCTTGCTGCTCTTGGTATTGCTTTAATGCTTGTCGATATGCCTAAAATTGTGCTGCTTATCTTTGTGTAAGAAGTTGTGCTTGATATTGGGCTTGTTGTGCCTGATATTGCACTTGCACTTGAGCTTCAGCTTGTGCTTGTGCTGCTTGTTGTTGCAATAGAAGTTATGCTTGAGCGGTCTTTTGTGCTTGCAATGCTTATGCGACTTGTTGTTGTTGTTGTTGCAATAACACTTGGGCTTGTTGCGCTTGTTGTGCTTGCAATGCAGCTTGTGCAGCTTGCGTGGCTTGAGCAGCTAGTTGTTTGACTTTTTGTTTTTGAACTTGTTGGTAACCTCTTTGGAAAGCAGCTTGCAATGTTGTGTCGTATTGGCTTGATGTGGTGAAAGTTGGTGGTGGTGGAGGAGGTGGTGGATTTGGAATGGTGTTTGTGAAGGTGGTGTTGGTGTTTTGCATGATAGATGGTGTTGTTGATGTGATTGGTCCTTGAGAGACCATGCTTTGTGATACTAGGGGGTGTTTGATGATGTTGCCATTGCTTGTGTGTTTGTAGTTTGTTGTTGCGATATCAACGACAAATTTTGAGTGTTTGGTGTAGTGCCTTGATTGATGGTTGGGATATAGGTTTGATTGATACTTGGTAGAGGGGGAATCCCTAAACCAAGGAGTGGTGTAGATGATAATGGCAATGGTGGAAGAGGTGGAAATGTAAGGGGTGTGAGTTGTTGTGAAAATGTCGTGGTGTCAAATATGCCCCCTGGTGTGAACATATCTCCATCTTCTTGTGAATTTGTGAGAAGAGGGGTTTGAGGCATTGCGTGAAAAAATGATGATGATGGATCATGATGGAAGGTGAGAGGAACATTTTTGTGTAATGGGTTTTCGGGTATGTTTTGTTCCAATGTGGTGTTTGCATCCATGTTTTGATTATTAACAAGGGGGTGTGTTTAAAGTGCATTGAGAAATGCACTTCCCTTGTTAACATTGGGTTGGATTGGAGCAAAAGATGTCGTGACTTGCATAATGTTTTGCGTGGTGTTTTGGGATGGGGGTGTAGATGAGATGGGGATGGTGGATGAAATTGGAGGAAAAGATGTCTCCACTATAGTACTCACATCAAAATCCGAAGGTAACTTGACCCCCTGTTTTGCTAGCCCAAGCATGTATAACGAAGGGTTAAGTCTCATCATGATGTTGATGATTCTATGGTTGTTCGGATTTTGGAGCATTTCAAGCATTTCCTCGTGAGACATTCCAAAGGTAAGGTCCTCTCCTTGGTTCTCTTCTTCTGGATTTTGTGACGATGAGAGGGTCAACGGATTACTTGATTCGACGGGATTCATTTCTGCATTTGTTTGGCTAAGATCGCTTGAAGCGGGTGTTTCTTTTTGGCTTCCATACTCTTCTTGTATTGAGATCTAGTTAGAACCATAAAACAAGGATCAATCTTTGAGAATATGGGAGATGAATCTCTTGATTCTTTGAATCGATTTTTATTTTATGCCCCAAAGTAGAAAGTTTTAGGATGCCTTGAGAATCAAAGGTGATGATATGATGATGATGTTAGGGATGGATGATATGGATGTTATGATCTTTTGATAAATCTTGAAGGAGATACTAGGCTTTTAGGACTTGCAATTTTTTATTTTGATTTTGTTTTTGGATTTTGAGATTTTGTCCTTGATTTTGATTTTAATTTTGATTTGGATTTTGAACAAAAAGACCCTAAGATGTTGAATGATGATCTAAGGGATAGCTTTGTTCAAAGGATGATGATTTGAATATGTGTGAGGAGAAGGATGAATCTACCCACACCTATTCAAACAAGACGATTGTTTCACTAAGCATATGAAGAAGGATTCATCTACATACACTAAGTTAGACAAGATGATTTTGATAACTTTGACTAAGCATATGCAAGAGGATGCATCTACACATGCCTAGCAAAAGGTGATTTTGAAAAATGTTTTCAAGGATTCAGTCTCAATGATTTTGAGGATTTTGATTTTGCCACAAAGCCTAGTATTAAGGATGATTTCAAGATTTTCCAAAAGGTGATGGTGAGATGGTGTTGTTTTGGATGTTTTGAAGGATGGATGAAATTTTTTTTGATATGTTTTGATCCTAAGATGAACCTAAAAAGGTATAGCTTGTTTGCCTAGACCTAGGTATTGAAGAGCATGCAAATGCTTCCTAATGACCTTTGTAACCAAGAAATGATTTCATTTGAACATTCATTTTTAGATTTCCAATCAATGATTTTTGCTTTAGGGTTATGAGTCTTCAACACATATGAAAGTTCATTTTGCTTAGCTTTGCTTAATGTCTTTATTTTACCAAAAACACTTTCTTCAATTAAGTTTTCAAACTAAGATGTCTAATGTCTTAATTTCTTCAAACCCCACAAGATATGTTATATGGAAATTCAATGAACTTAAGGCAAGGGTTTCCTATTGTTTACTTAAGAAGACAAATTGAGATATAATCCAATGTTTAGAAACCTCTAAGGATGTGAATCCCAAGGGAAAGCAATAACATATGGATTGAGTCAATTGTATTTGTCTTCAAAAGGGTTTGAGATTTGAATGATGTTAAGTGTTTGTTTTTGAGATGTTTTCGATTAAGCTATGCATTTTTTAACCCAAGAATAAGTACAATCCTATGGATGTGTAAGACAATATTTGTAGGATTCCCACTTGGACAAGTCCAGCTACGCTTATCTCTAGCGAATGGTTAGATGCTTGAACCCACTGGCTCCCCTCCACGACACTCACTTATACGGGGCAACTAAGCATCAACACCCATGAAACTCCCATGGCATGTTTTCCATTTCTACTAGAAGACCGTAAAAGTGGGGCGGCTTCAGAACGAACGTTCTTGCACCAACAAATAGATTAAAGGATTTTGGAAAATTCTAGCACCTGGGTTTTAATAAGGACTTTCCCTTCGTGGAGATTGACCCATACAGCAAGAGTCCCCTTTCCGATCCATCTTGTCAGAATCAACTGTGTGATATTGACATTTCTTCCAATATCCACATTTATATCCCGACTGGAAATACTCTTGGTTTTAGAGTGTTACCGGTTGAGTCGTTCCCTTGGGTGAGTACTTTTTCCCCAAGGCATGCCCTCTAGGATAAACAAAAGCGAATGAAGAACACTATTCGTAACTCGATCAATTCTTGTTGGCCACAAGAAAAGAAAATATACACAACAATGCCCCCACTCACACTCACACAAGATGTTTGTTCAATTTTAAACCCAAATCAAAGTGTGGAGGTGATTGCTTTATCTTACCCCAAAGTCATGAAAAAGGTTGTTTGATTCTCAAGATCGCTATAAAGCGCGAGAGAAGCGCATACGTCCTTTTTCAATGCCTTTAGTCTAAGTAAGCCCTCACGAAAAATAATGTTTGCACTTGTTCTTTTTATATCCCACAAAGCAAAATGTGAGTTCGTTTTAGAGCACCAAATCACAAGTGAAAGACATTTGTTCAATTTGTTAATCCAAGAAACAAAATCTAGTAAGTTGTGATCCTAAGATTCGTTTTAACCCCTTTGCAAGAAATGGAAAAAGTTCTTTTTAAACTCAAAGGAAAATTAGTGTCCTAAGAAGAAGAAGATGACAAATTCTTAAAGAAGTGTTAAATAAACACTAAAATGTTTAAAAACACTTTGGTTGAACGAAATATCATCACCATGCTCCTTCTTCCCTTGTTTTCGATTTCCAACCTACAAGTGAGAAAAACCAGTCAGATTCTAGAAAATACAGAAGCTAAAAACCAGAAAACAAAACATAAATTAATCATAAATCAAAAGCACGTGCTAAAAATCAAATTTTCCCTTTTTACTGTCTCCCAGCGTCCCAACTCGTGAAGGTGTCGCAGTTTGTTCTCCTAGCGGTACCCTCACAGCGTCGCTTACTAGTCGGCGACGCTTTGTGTCAGGACAGAGAGCTCAATTGCATCGCAATTTTTACCCAGCATCGTAGTTTGTGTCCAGCGTCACTGTTTGATATTTTTTGAAATTATCTGCAAGTCGGCGAGTCCAGCGGCGGAGTTTAAAATTCAAAAATCTTGGCAGAACGAGTCCAGCGACGCAGTTTATGTTTTAAGCGGTGCCATATAGCAATGCTGACGAGCCCGTAGTGCCAAAATAGCGACGCTGACGAGCCCGCAGTGCCAAAACAATGACATTGACAAACCCGTGTTGGAATTTCCTGTGTGTGAAGAAAACGCAAAAATTTTAAGAAAATATTAGAAATAATGATATCAATCCCTCCTTCTAGTGCCAAATGTGCGAACCCTTTTCCTAGTACCTTCAAAACAATATTAGCAAACAAGTTAAACAAGGAATTGCAAGCTAAAACAAGAATTCCCCATGAAATCCATTAACATAGCTCAAATTAGGAAAAAATAATGAAAAACACAATGAAATAGCAAAATAAAGATTGAATCCTAATTAAGCAAGCAAACTCTTGATCCCATGGAGGAATTGGTGCCAATTTGATGTGAAAATTGGCCCTTTCCCAATTCCTATGATGAAATCTTGATATGTTGAAGATGATATTGATCCACTTTGATGAAAGATGAGAACTCCAAGCCAAAAATTTGCAAAACCTAGCTATGACTCAATGGTAATAGATAGAATTCAAGAGATATTTGAGCACGGTAACTTTGCTTGGATTGTGGATGGATAAATGAGGATATGAGCTCTTTATTTATAGAATTCTAAGATGGATGAATGTCCAAATTTGAGCAATGTGGGACTAACATTCATCCAATGATATGATGCCACTTGTCAAGTTATGAATGGATGATGGATGTGCAAGATTTGGGGTTTGTGCCAATAAATGCATAATATTTGAATTTCAAATTTGTTGAAATGACATGCAAGAGGGAAAGGAAAATGTAATAAATGCCACTTGGTTCAAGGAAAATGACATGTAAGAGATTTAAATGCCTTGTTGGATGTACATGTTGACTTAGAATTTTTGAATTCAAATTGAGAGAATATTCCAAAAGATGCCTTGTGAGGAAAATAGAGATTTAATAAATGAATTAAATCTATTTTCATGTGCAACTTGCATTATCTAGAGGATGGGACATGAGATGAGGTTAAATTAATCAAGGGTTAATTAATTTAACATGGAGATTAGATGATGTGATTTATTTGACTTAGATTTATGGATTTATTTAAATCAAATAAGAGAGGAATATGATAAGAGGCTAATTAAATAAGGATTTTGATTTATTTAATTAAAAGGGATGGTGTTAGATTAAATCAAATAAGGTTTAATTTATTTAATTAAAAGGGATGGCATTAGATTAAATCAAATAAGGTTTAATTTATTTAATTTAATGGATAGACTTTAGAGATTTAATCAAATAAATTGATTATTTAATTAAATAGGGATAATTAGATCAAAGGGATTGATTTAATTAACAAGAGAGATTGACTCGATTAGATAAAATGATTTATTTAATTAAGAGACGAATATTGATCAATTTAATCAGATAGGAGAATTTGATTAAATGGTTAGACCGAGGGATGATTCCAAAAGAAACAATGTTAGTAAGTTAGGATTGGATGCACGATGTCAATCAGTATATTTTACGTGTCTACATAATTAATATTTAATATACTTTTATATAGAACAAATTATATTAATTAAGTATTATCTGATTATGAAATATTTGGATACAAATTTAAAACATAAACCAATACAAATGAAAAAAAAAAGTTGCCATCAAATTGACAAAAAATACTGCAAATGGTAAATGAAAATAGAATGTTCTCAACCAATTGTCAAATCAATATTTATCTGACTTCTATGTGATAAGTGAGATTTTGGAGGTTTTCACCTAATATTTTAGAGGATTTTACCATTAAATTGCAGCTGGTTTACCCTAAATGGCAGTTGAAACTTGTTTTCCAATGACTCAATAGTGGTTTGCATGCATGAGACTTGTTTTAGGCTCAAATCTCACACTATATGTAGCCTATCAACTAATAAAGAGAGAGAAACTCAAAAGACAGAGAATGAGAGAAAGAGACAAATTGAGAGAGAGAGAGGAATAGAAAAAGAGAGATAGAGCATGAGAGAGAGAAATATAAGAGATACAAAGGAAAAGAGAGAGAGAAAAGAGAAACTAACTTTTGATTGGTTATTTCATGTCAACAATCCAAGGATGGAATGTGTCCTTAGGGAGTTATGCTCAAGGTAGCATGTCATTTAATTCAGGATATGATAATTGACCAAGTTAAGACCTCTTTAATATACTCATTGCACACTTAAGGAGACAAACATATAGAGAGAAAAAGAGAGTAAGAGAAAGGAAGAGAAAAGGTAGAGGGAGATAGAGATAAGATATAGATAGGTGGAGAGGAAAAGAGAAAGAGAGCAAGAGAGAGAAAAATGAGACAAAGGAGGAGAAAGCGACGAAGATGGATAAAGAGAGAGGAACAAAGATAGAAATAAAGGGATAAAAAGAGGGATAGGGAGCTTAAAAGAGAGAAGAGAAGGAAACAAAGATAGAGATAAAGATAAAGTAAATAGAAATAGAGAGATAAAGAGGGAGACAAAGAGATATAAAGAGATAAGTAGAGAATAGAGTTAAAGAAGAGATATTTGTTGTGTGAACTGAAAGTGAGAAGGATTTATTTTCTTATTGTCTTAAAATTGATTTATGGAGAGATAGATTGAAATTGGTAAAAAAAAAAAAAATGAAGTTGTTTTACATGAGAAAAAGAAGAACAAAGGTTTTTGAGAAATTAAAAAGATTTGTTTTACACGGGAAAAAGAAGAACAGAGGTTTTTGGGAAATTAAAAAGATTTGTTCTGTGGTTTGAAGAAATTGTAGATCTTAGAAGCTTTTTGATAATTCTAGAAATCTAGTTTGTGGAAATTCTTGGCTGTGGTTTATTTATGTTTTCTAGGAAGTGACAATTTTTCTCGAGGAAGCTTTGGCAATATTGGCAAATTGAAGTTACAGAGAAGCTCGACATCAATCTTCGAGGCAACAATTCTTCTAGAATAGGTTCCTTAATTGTTTTTGTGAATTTTGATTTGAAAGAGTTATTTAATTATTGTAATGCAAATTGGAATAGAAGAGGTTTTTATTTGTTTTCAAAAGATTGTCGTGAAATTTAAACCTCTGTAGAAAACAATTTGGATCCTTTGTTAAAATGAGTATTTGAAATAGATTTATACAAAAGGAAATTATAGTGGGATTATTGAACCTCTGTTGAATTTAAATCAAACTTAGAAACCTCTTCCTATAAAAATAGAATTTATTCTTCTGTAGAAAAAAGGTAAATTACCGTGGAAGATTTAGATTCCTGTAGGGAATGAATTTTAACACAATAAAAATATTCAAAAGGAAACAATAGAGGAATTAGAAAACCTTTGTAGGATCGAAAATGAAATCTTCTGATAAATTTGAGAAAATTGAAATAAGTAAAAATTTCAGAGAAACCCAGATCCAAAATCGAAAGTTATTAAAATTTTTAGAGAAACCTAGATCCAAAATCGAAAGTTATTAAAGTCGCAACAAACTGGTTTTATGTTTAATATTGTTTGAAAAATGTAAATTAATATATATATTTAAAAATATATATTAAACAAAATGCATATAATTTTAGTATATTTAAATGTATTTTTAAATAGGTGCATGCACATGCACAATTAGATATTTTAATATGAAATATTTGAAAATAAATATTGAAAAAGAATAATTGGATTATATAATTAGAAAATATATATATTTATTTAAAAATGATATTTATTTAAATAAATATCATGTTGTTAATTAGTGCATGCAATGCACAAGTAGGTCTTTTATAATAAATTGATTTTATTAGAAAGATTGAGATTTCTATTTATATGGGTTTGTGAAATTTGAGTTAAACAACTAGTTTTAATTTCTTTATGGTTTGTAAATGGAAGTATAGATTTTAATATAAACATGCAAATGCATGGGCTAGTAAATCTTAAAATAAAATGACTTAGAAGAGAAAGTTGATTTATATTTAAATAGATATTGTGTTATTAAAACATTTAATGTACAAGTAGAGGATTTTATAATGCAATGATTGTAATAGAAAAATTGAGTTTGTTATTATTATACGAAATTGTGGAATTGAAGTTAAATAAATAGTTTTATTTTATTTCCTTATTTTTGCAAATGGAATTATATTTACTTTGAATAATTGCATGTAATGAGATATTGATTCAATTTGGATTTAGGAAATCCGAATATTAGATTATTTAAGTGCTTGAATTGTTTTAAGTTGTGTTTTTTTTTGTTTATATTTGCGAACAATTTGAATTGAATATTATGAGTAATTGTTAAACTGGAAGTTAAACAATTGGTTTAATTTGTTATTGAGTTATTGGATTTAGGAAATCCTAATGGTCATTTATTTAATTACTTGAGTGGCTTATTGTAATTGTGTGTTCTTCTGTAATTGTGAATTGTGGGGGATATTTGCTGTCAAGAAAATATGTCTTCTAGAGATTGTAAAATTGTGAAAGGGTTATTGTATCTTTTGTTCACCCTTTTTGAGATTTCCTTGGGTAGTGCACGTTTTTGAGATTCAGTATTTGACATCCATAGGAATGTGTGAATTAGTTTGAACACCTGGTTACTATGAACGGGTTGTGTGATTTAATTTGGACACCTGGTTACTACAAACAAGATGTGTTGTTCTTTGCAGAATGGTTGATATTTGTTATCAGTTTTTTTGTGCACACTGTCTACCCTTGGGTTGTGGAATATGTTAGTGTTGTCGATAGGGGAGTGGTTTTCAATGAGGGTCGGGACACAAAGTGGTCCTAGAACAACTCGTGTGAAAGTCAGTTTAATTAGTGAAAATTAAATAACCTTTATTAGAGATAGAGTAGCTTAATACATTTAATCATATAATTTAGCCTCGCTCATTGGCTCAAGGGCTAGTATGAGACTTGAGATGAGTCGGGAAGGCCTAGAATGGCAAGATCGTTATCTTGTCTTCTTGAAAGATAATCAATTCCACACTGGTGTGTATGTGGGGTCGGGTTCGTGAGAGGTTACCAGGATAATCCAAGATGGGGATCGGGACCTAGAAAGATCTCCTTTGGATAACCAATGCAACCTTTGTGATGACACTCCTCCAATGACAACAGTCGGTTTGTATTGTACAATGAATGTATTTGATTTAGTGATTCTGGAAGCAATGTAACCTTGTGTTCTATGTTTATTGGTACAGTGTTGTTTATGTTTACTGGTACAATATTTTTATGTGTTTACTGGTATAGTGTTTTGTATATTGCCTGTGTCTAGAGGTAGTAGGTGTGTCTTGGTTACCTTTTACTATCTCCTAGTACAGGGGTTGGGCCTACGGGTACCACATGGCTGGGTGGCGTGCACTTTACAATGTTGGGGTTTTCTCTTTATGTTCGTGATGGCGGGACCTTCTAGTTCGAGGAGCTCGTGTGTTCTATGGATTTGTACTTCTCTTTTATTCATTGTAACAAAGGGACACTATGTACTTGTATTCCTTATTTGTAAACAAGGAGGATTCCTTGCACTATAATTGTAACATTATGTATGATCTATTCACTGTTGGATTAAATTGTATATATCATTTTTAAGTAGTGTTGTATCGGTGGAAATATGTTCATTACATTTCCATGTTTAATTTATTATGCTATGGGTTGATGTATGATGTTATCATGAGTTAATTTCATATGCAATGTTTTAGAATAATTTTGTAAGTTGTGAAGTTCACATGTAGACGCGTCGTGTGGCCTAGAGGATGTATGTGTTAGAGTAGTTTACTTCACTCGTCATAATTACTCTTTTAAAAAAAAAAATTAGTTGTGCTTCCATAGTGTTGCATCGTCCTCTAGATTGCGGGACGGGGTTTTACATTATATCTTCTTATATCTCTATCTCTCTATCAATCTATCTCACCATCTATATCTCTTTATCTCTCCCTCTCCTTCTATATCTCTCCATCTCCCTCTGTATCTCTCTATCTCATCCTCTCTATCTCCCTGTCTCTCTTTGTATTTATCTCTCCCTCTACCTATATCTCTCTATCTATTTGTCTTCATCTTCCTCTCTTGCTCTATCTTTATCTCTACCTCTATGTTCCTCTCTCCCCCTTTATCTCTAAACATGTCTCCCTCTCTCTATCCATCCATCTATCTATCTCCCTCTCTATCCCTCTATATATTTATATCCTCTCTCTCTTTCTCTCTCCACCTCTCCCTCTCTCTCTCTCCCTCTCTCCTTATTGCAAACATAACATGATTCTTTTGGTAATGGATATTGATTATCTTCCTGATTTAGAGGTTTTATTTCAATTATGTTTTGGATCCCTGTAAGTGGATGCATAGTTTATTTTAAACTATCACTTCTCCATTGAGACCTTTATTGCACAAACAACATCATTTACTAAATGGCCTACCAATTGACCTCATGTAGTGCATAAATGTATGCAAAAATAGACCAAAATTTATCTTAATTGAGCTTCCACGCTTCTTCGGCATACCCTAGTCTATTTTTAATGAAACAACTAAATTACATAAATAAACATACATCTAACAAAAAAAAAACAAGCTAGGTATTAAAAAAGACAAAACCTTATTATTTTTTTTAAGACTTCCGAATAATTTAAAAAAGGAAAATCCATGGTTTCTCGGAACAAGTAGGACAATGTTTCGCGTGACTAACGGTTTTAGAAACAATTGCCCTCTCCATGGAACCGCCTCGCTAAGCAGCTTTTGGAATTCCTAGATTTTTTTTAATTCCCTTTACGAGGAAATTCGTACGTCATCGGTCTACCAATCAGCTGCAACCAAAACTGCTTAAAAAATATAGACTAATTAAAAAAAACAGCAGAGCAGAACAATCTCGGTAACAGCACGACTGTCTAATCCAAATCTACCCTATCTAGACACAACAAAATTAAACCTCCCTGCGTTTCGAACCTTTGACCTGCAATTCCACATCATTTCCAGATCTGAAAAAATCCACATATTTCTGTACATATCAACAATGATGGCGCGAGGGAGCCTTTGCGTCACTCGATTGCTGCGCGGTCATTTGCTGGAAAAATCAGCTGAAGTAGGGCAAATAAACCACGAGCCAGGGCAAAAGTATTTCGAATTGGGGCACAGTTCGAGAGCAGTGAATGTAAGGCACAAATCGGGATCTTCGAGGAGGAGGAGGAACAGGCGGGGGGAGTTGATAGAAGTGCACCTCGAGGGCGGTGAAATGGAGGCCTTTGCCGTGAAGACACTGGAGGAGACAATTCATAAAATGGCCGTGAAAAGGGCGGCCCCTGTGTGGCTTCCTTTTCGCCCCGGGATGTCTTATTGGGTGCCCCCGCCTGCTAAATTGGGGGATATTATTGAAGTCGCAATTAATAGTAAATTGTCTCACGAGGATCTGCAATTGTTTTCTACGGCAAGGCGCGGATGGCCTTCCACGGCCTATTACATCCAAGGTAGGTTTTTTCTTCAATTTTTCCATCTTATTGGGTAGCAAATGTGCGTTTTTATATATATTTTGTATCGGCAAAGATTTGAGGACAGAATATTTTCGCAAAAAGGCATATGCCAAAGCTCATCTAGTGTTTCAGATGTTTTTATACATTGTTCCATTTCATTTGTTTATTTTATTAAATATCAAGGTTCCTTGGCACTTAATTGTTAGGGTCGATTAGTTTTTCGGATAAAAACTGCCTAAAGCTTCCTGGTAATGTGTCTAGATGAAACACAGCTGTATCCAGATGTATTATATCTCAAAATGTTTTCTTGTGGAAAAATCAAAGCACTAACTGCACGGTTTAGCGAAAATATCATATTTTTGTGAAAAAATTATTAAATGTTTCAAGCTTCCACCATCCCTAATTTCTGAGTCGAATGGCTTTCGGAGTAGACAATGTAGAAGGAGTTCTGATAAAACATTAATGTTTTTTTATTTTTATTCATTTGTGAAATTAAGACTTGGGTAGCCTATTATGGTTAGAATAGGTTGCCACCTCCCTTAGGCAACCATTTGCGCACTTGTTGCATCATCTTCCCATAGTGATTTTCTTTCAAGAGCAATTTAGTGTTGCTGGGGTGTTGACAATGCTTGTGCATGTATCTATGCAAGGTAACTCTGTCGTTGCCGTAATTGAAAAAAGAACGAAAAAAGACAAATGCTATAGTGCTTTTGTTTTCACAGGTAATTTAGTGTTTTCGGTGAGTTGACAGCACTTGTACATGTATCTATGCAAGGTAACTCTGTAGTAGCGGTAAGTGAAAAAAAATAAATTTAGTCTTGTTTTCTCATGGTAATGCTTAGCTTTAAATTTGGGCAGCATATCAGATCTTCTGTATCTGATATTTTTCTTGAAGTGCATTTTTGTTCATCATCTGTTTTTCTATTAAAGATCTTTGCTATCTCTACAACGCCTCTAGTTATCTAGTTAGTTTTGGGCTGAATTGTTTTCTACCTGTTTTTCCTGCCCGAGTGAGTTAGAGGTTTGTTATCTTAGTAGCAGATGCTTGATTTCTTTTTAAAATTATTAAAAACCTATGGTCCACAACGTTTCCCATTTAGGGATGGCAAGACATGTTGCAAGGATGGCAGGATGTTTTTTTGTTTAAGGCTGGAGACAGCAGTATACTCTGTCTCTGTCTCTGTAATGTCTCCTGGGTCGTTTAGGTTTTTAGTTTTAAAAAAACTGCCTAAAGCTTACTGGTAACTTTATCTAGATAAAGTACAGCTGTATCCAGATATAATATAAATTTATGTCTCAAAATGCTTGCATGTGGAAATCTCAAAAAAACATTAACTGCACAATTTAGAAAATGTCATCATTTTTGGTTATATTTTATTAATGACTATCAATCTTCTGCGGTCATAATTGTTGAGTCAAATGTCTTTGGGAATAGATACTGCAGGAGTTTTGATAAAACATTAATGTTTTTGTTTTTATGTATTTTGTGAGAGCAACACTTGGGTGGCTTATTATGTTTTAAAAAAGGCATGATATTCAGATCTTCTGTATCTGAGTAGTTTGCTTAAAGTGCATTTTTGTTTTATTGCCCGCATCAAATATCTTTGCCATCTCTACAATGCCTCTAGAGATCTTGTTATTTTGGGCTGAATGATTTTCTACCTGTCGTTTCTGGTTGAGTGGGTTAGACATTTGCTATTTTAGTAGCAGATGGTTGTGTATGTGTATCTTTAATTTTTATGAGTTTAGCTAAATATAACATCATAATTCAAGTACAGAAAACATAGTGTGTGTACACGGACACAGACAGACATAGACACATGTACAAATGTGTGCATGCAGGGCACATACATACACATGCATGAACCCATGTACACACACACACAAACTCAATTTTTTATAAGTTCAGCTATACATGACATCAAAATTTAAGTTTAGACATTTAAATGATGTGTCAAATTTGATCTTCAAGTAAATAACAATAGTTAAATTATTAACTCTAATAGATGCTTCATCACCAAAACAAATAAGTGTGCATATCTGTGGTTCTTTTCAATTCTGGTTTGTCATGGTAGCATGTTCACATCTGAAAATATTGTTTCCATCAATTGTTCATGTGTATCGCTTGATGTAGATATTGAGTTGAGTTCTCAAGTTCCTAATTATTGTTCACTCAGATTTCATGAGTGTTGTGGCTTTTAATTATATCCTTAAATAAAATGATTTGCTATGTAACCCTGCTAATTAAATTCTTCTGTAAATACCTTTCCTGATAGGGGAAACCAATACTTAAAAACGTGTCAGCCCCACACTTGATCAAACCATACTAAAACCATAAACTTGATGTCTGTTGGTAGATTCCTTGCTCGGTATGATTGAGGTATAACTATAGTTTCCTTTTACTCTATTCAGGCTTGGTATATTAGGTTCTTATTGTTTACTCGCTAAGTGGTCTAACCAGTGAACATAGAGTAAATGAAAATGTATAGCAGAATATATGACAGCAATTATGAAACATAGTAATCACACAGAGATTGCACAGAATATGGCATTGTATCCATTCATCAGATAATAGCCAGTACATATGTCAGAAGGTATCATCCCCGACTACAATTGAATTATCAAATATATAGCCGGCCGATGTTGGTTGAGGACAGCAGCCATTGGTAAGGACTCCTTACAACCACCCAACTGTCGGGGATTAGTTTCCCGATTACAACTTATACTAATCTATTGCTGTGCACCAAGTATTATTTATTTATTGTATGTACTAATTGTTTGGCTGACTAACAACTTTATTATTTATGGTACGGCCGACTGCACTCATTTCCCCTTTCTAGTAAGAGAAAATAAAACTAGAAAACATCTCATCTTCTCAACTAGGTGAAACAATGCTAAAACCATGAAATTGATGGCAGACCTTGGTAGAAGACTCATTGGGTGTGATCAAGGTATTTTTTACTTGACCTAAGCTGGGAAATTTTAGGATTTCTTATTTTACATTTTCTGACGGGAAATCAAAACTAAAGAAAATCTCATTTGTAACTAGCTCAACCATGCTACAATCATTTAATTGATGGCAGACCTTGGTACAGCCCTCACTAGGTGTAGTTGAGGTATAATCTTAGTTTCATTTAACTAATCCTTGCTGGATATTTTAGGTTTTGTTATTTTATATTTACAGATCATTGCACAGAAAAATGTGTGCTCTGTCATCATGTGAAGATAGTTGACATGAAGGATGTTGTCAGGTGATTGCCATGTAAAGTTTTTCTATTCTTGCCCTCAAACATATATGATCTTTGAATGTTTTAAAACTTTACATAGTTTTTAAACTGATGGCTTTTAGATCATTATGCATTTAACAATGTCCTGACAAGGAATTGTCAATTTTGTATTTTCATTCACATGCAAGGAGCTTTTATTTACTGTCTAGATTATATGAAGTCTAGATTTTTTTTGGAACAAAGAAAAATGGTATTGGCCATTCAACTTTGTACAATAAAGTTACATAAAGTTTATCCATTCTTCAGATAGCTTTTTAATGCAATTCAAGGATTTCTTGAAATACTTTTATTAGCTCTATATGGGATGTCAGCTCATAGATATGTTCTATATGTTTGCACTGCTTTCAGATGAGTCTTCTCAAACAGTGGAGACAATTGTAGATATCAATGAAAAATCTGAAGAAGAAGAAGAAGGTTGATTATTCATATGCTCACATTACTGGTGAGTGATTATTCTTTGAAGTTGCTCCCTAAGCTTGTAGGATTGTATCACATTTGTAAGTTTACTATCTCCAAAGACTTGCGAAAATAATGAAATTATAGTGCAGGCAGGGTTATTCTTTTGCAAATCCAATCGTATGCGGAGCAATTAGAAGGGCTGAAATTTTAAAATATAACGAAATTGGATATACTTCTTGATATGAAGCCGTATTATATCTGCTATTGTTTTTTTAACATAGCAATTCTATTAACCAAATTGTGATGGTCATTTGTTAATAAGCAATTGTACTAATAAAGTCTGTTATTCTTACATGATCCTTTTACATATATAATTATATTCTTGGGGTTACAGCTTTGATTTAGGTGAAATTGATTTTTGTTAATATTCAGCACATGGTATGCAGATTCTGCACTCTGGGGTTCAACATAAATTGTCTAACTTAAACTTTAATTAAACCTGAAATTCCGAGTGCTATAAACTGCATACACACTTCTGAAAGTACAAGAAAGTAGAATGAGAAATTGAAATCAGAATTATTCAATTGCTGGAAAATTCCCGAGTACAAATTATGGAAGCGGCAAGGTCATAAATATAGTCAAAAATCAACCCATCAAATAAACTAATAAAAACAGCGTAAGTTATGACAAAAGCTGTGCTTAGGAACATCCCACACTAGTGCTTAAATATACAAAAATAACTGCTAATAGCTGGAATTTCTAGTGCCCAGGAGAGGAGGGAAAATCACATAAATATAGTCTGAGTTTTTCAATGTGCTGTTCTGATGCGCCCAAAACACAATCTGAGTGACTCAAAGATTCTAACACTCCCTCTTTGCGAAGGAGGTGTTGATCAACCCAAACTTCACTCATAGAATTTCCAATTTCCTCATTTTAAAGAATTCTTTGGCAACTGGAGTAAAAGTCTCATCAAGGTCACCTCCCTCTTTTTGAGAGAATCCTTCACCAATAAATTTGTCTTGGTTCTCTTCAATACTCCCTTCAGTTGCATGCATGGAATCAATCAATTAATTATTCCATACTGGGTTTATAAATTGGCTTCATAAAGATAGGACAATACTCTATCATGGCATTTTGCCATAACTGACTGACTGGATCAGCAAGTGGCTTGTAAAGGCCATAATTTTGAACTCCTTTGGCCAAAACTTGACTAGTTTTAGGGTTGTGTTTTCTAATAATCACTTGCTGACCATAAAACTTAGTGATACATTGTAAATCTATCATGCAAGAAATTGAATGAAGACTTTTTGTTAAACTAGAACATACAAGACATCATCTAGCTCAATAACACCATGTGAAGACATGCAAAAGGAGATAGAGCGCAATCTGTTAACTGGACAAGTGGCATCATTGCCCAACTCTACCTATTCACCATCCTTGCATTCTTCAAGTCTGTTGGATGCCTTCTTATTGAACGCCATGTGTATGGAAGCTCCATTGTCAATGAACCACCCTACACTAGAAATGATGTTAATGGATAGGCACAACACCGTGGAGAAAGTTGTCTCAATTTTGGATGCTAATTCATCCTCTTTAGCTGAAGTTTTTACATTTGTTGCTACTGCTTGGTTTTCTTCTTCTCAAGACATTGAGATGCATAAATATAGTCTGATTTTTTCATTCTGCTGTTCTGCTGTGCCCAAAACACAATCTGAGTGACTCAAAGATTCTAACACTCCCTCTTTGCAAAGGAGGTGTTGATCAACCCAAACTTCACTCATAGTATTTCCAATTTCCTCATTTTAAAGAATCCTCTGGCAACTGGAGTAAAAGTCTCATCAAGGTCACCTCCCTCTTTTTGAGAGAATCTTTCACCACTAAATTTGTCTTGGTTCTCTTCAATACTCCCTTCAGTTGCATGCATGGAATCAATTAATGATTCCATATCAGGTTTATAAATTGGCTTCATAAAGATAGGACACTACTCTATCATGGCATTTTGCCATAACTGACTGGCTGGATCAGCAAGTGGCTTGTAAAGGCCATAATTTGAACTCCTTTGGCCAAACCTTGACTAGGTTTAGGGTTGTGTTTTCTAATAATCACTTGCTGACCATAAAACTTAGTGATACATTGTAAATCTATCATGCAAGAAATTGAATGAAGACTTTTTGTTAAACTAGAACATACAAGACACCATCTAGCTCAATAACATCATGTGAAGACATGCAAAAGGAGATAGAGCCCAATCTGGTAACTGGACAAGTGGCATCGTTGCCCAACTCTACATATTCACCATCCTTGCATTCTGCAAGTCTGTTGGATGCCTTCTTATTGAATGTCATGTATGGGGCAGCTAGGACTCTTTTGACACATCGCTTCATTGCAATGGGGACCCTTTGTTTTTTCCGCTTTGTTTTGTTTTGGCATCGAATCAAGCATCACTTTTGCAATGGTCACCGAGCGAGTTAGTGAATTTTAACCCGATCATTGAATGAACACTCACCATCGCTTAGAAGGCCTGGGAGACGAAGATCGACTGTCGTTTCGGTCGATTCTGACACTTCCAAATTTTTAGGGTTTCTCACCCCGGGCCCCTATTTTTTAGGACCTACTTTTTGGCACTTTTGGGCAATTCTGGGATCCCTATTTTTTAGGGTCTATTTTTGGAAAGTTGCTATTTTTGGAAAATTTCTATTTTTAGAAAGTTTCTATTTTTAGAAGGGCCACGAGTTTCAAAAACGCACTCAGAAGTTCGAAACGAGCAACGAAACTCTCAGAAAATCGATTCGAAGATTTTTTTGAAATTTTGGTAAAAAAGTTCAAAAACCTGGAAAATTCGTTCAAAATGGTGATAAATTCTGAAAATCACAGAAAAATCTGGTAAAAGCACTAAAAATGGTTGAAGATTTGATGAAATCCGTCAAGAAATCCGGAAATTCGTAAGAAATCTGAACATTCATGGGAAAATCTGAACACAATCATGGAGAAAATGAGATATACACTTTCAGCCTTAGTCAAGAAACATGCCAATGACAGAAAAATCTGAGCAATGGCCAAGCAAACTATGGATTCCGCCTTAACACAGCCAGGTAAAAGTTGGCAATGGCTGACAATGTGAAGCAAATGGCATAAAATCTGAAGCAATGGACAGTCACAAGCTGAAATCCGCCCATGGAGGAAGAGGAAAATGTCTAAAGAAAGGAGGCAATGGACAGTCCCAAGCTGAAGTCTGCCCATGGAGAAGAAGGATCAGCCTAAGACAAAAAAGGAAATGGCTGGGTAAAGGTTGGCAATGGCCAACCAAACATGCAAGTCCGCCTTGAGCAATGGCCAAGCATTGAAGGAAGTCCGCCCTCCAAAAATGGTCAAATGGCAATAGAATCAAGCAGGTCCGCCCTATGGAAAGAGGGATTTGTCTAAGGAAATGAGGCAATGGCCATATCAACAGCCAAGTCCGCCCTTGAAAGAACTGTCCAATGGCAATAAAAACTAGGAAGTCCGCCCATGATGAGTGTCCAATGGCTTGACAAAGGCTGAAGTCCGCCTTAGTTTAAGAGCAAGTGGCAAAGAAAATGAGGAAGTCCGCCCTATGAATGGCAAGGAAAAGACCAAAGTCCGCCCTTGATGAATGTTGGAATGGCATGGGATCCTATGAAGTCCGCCCAAGATTAAAGACCAGATGGCATGAAAGTATCCAAGTCCGCCTTTAAGAAATGTGAAGTGGCATCACAGATGAGGAAATCCACCTTGTCCAATGGCAACAAAACAAGCCAAAGTCCGCCTTGGTCAAATATTAAGTGGCAAGCAAATGCATAAAGTCCGCCAGCTGGAATAACAAATGGAAAATGCTTTTATAAAGTCTGTTAGCTTAAAAGGCACATGAAAATTTCCAAAGTCTGCCAGCTGGAGGATTAGATACAAAAAAAAAACCATTTGGAAAACTTCTTAGGAAGTGCGCTCAGCCCAAATAACAAATGGAAAATGTTTTAGCAAAGTCTGCCAGCTGGAAAGTGACTTGAGGAAGCTTTTTATGAAGTGCACCCAGCCTAAAAAACACTTGGAAAATATTTGACAAAGTCAAGTCACCTAAGGACATAAAGTTTTTGAAGTGGGCCCCACCTTCAAAATGAAATGGCAAAGACTTAGTAAACTCCGCCAGCCATAAGGAAGATAATGGCAATAAAACAATTGGAAAATCTGCCTATGGATAAAAGGCATGGCTTAACAAATGACAAAGTCCACCTTGGGTAAAAGTCAAAGTGGCAAGAAAAGACCCAAAGTCCGCCTCAGCCAAAAAGTGACATGGCCATGTCAAAGTTAAAGTCCGCCATGTTTAGGAAGGAATAAATTAAAATTTTGCCTAAGTGTGAACCTTTGGAAAATGAGAATATGCATGGCACTTAGAAAATATGTCCAAGTATCAAAGTGACAAAGGAAAATCCTCGCCATGACTAGAAAAATTGTGAAAAAAATCAAACAAATGGTAAAATAATTTTGGACAATGGCCAAATAATTTTGGACAAGAGACAATTTATGACTAGAGAAATGTTGTACATGGCTAGGAAAATTGTGGACATGGCAAAATAATCTTAGACAAGAGGCAATTTATGGCCAAATAAAAGTTGGACGTGGCTAGAGAAATCTTGGACGAGAAATATTTATGGCCAAATAATTTTTGGAAAACGATTAGAAATTCTTGGCCAAACAAAATGAACGGCAAGAAAATATGGCCAAATAAATTGGACGAAGGAAAAATGTGGCCAAATGAAATTAGTAAAAATCTTTCAAAGCTTAGTTATCTAAAATAAATTTGTTTTGTTTTACTGCAGGTGGATGATTACACAAGGCAAAGGAGGTCTGAACAAAGAAAGAACCAATTATTCAAGGAGGGCTGAACGAAAAGAAATCTTCGCTACATCACTTTTGTATATGCTTGCCTCTCCTCCACGCGCTCAACATTGAATTGGCACTTGAAGAAATTCCAAAGCAATCTGGGAAGAAAGATTTAATGGCTTCAAGTCTAAATAGGTGCTCCAAGGCGAGGTGAGAAGAAGAAGCCAAAGTCATCTAAGATCAAGCACAATCGATAAAGTCATTGGCATAAAAAATATTCTAAGGCAAGAACAAGGACAAAGTGACCAAGTAAGACATCCAGAACGACCAAGGTGGCGCCTCGTCATCTTCCGACCAATCAAATCATTCCAAATCAACATGCAACAACTTTCTATTTTATCCGCTGGTTCATATTTGGCAAGAAGGACAAGTGTCCTCGAATGCAATTTTCTCATTGGTTGAAGGGTAGCAAACCCTAATTAGGGTTTTATTTGTAATCCTGGCCATTGATTCCAAATTAATCTTGGCCATTGAATTGTAATTGGGGAGCCTATAAATTGAGCTCACCCCTTCATTTGTAAAGCATGGGAGCATGTTGCAAAACATGTTGAGATAAGCAACTGTTGTAAGATTGCCAAAGTAATAAGTAATGCATGCATTGTTCTGATGGTGATTGCTTCTCTTATTTTGGAGTTGTCATGGTTCTTATCCCTCATCATAGTTTAGATTTCTTTCCATGTATGTTAGATGAATGCAAGATTTGATAAGTGTTGATCATGGTGAAACTTTTGCTCATACTTTCTTTGAATGGATGATTTTCATTCAATGCGTAAAGTTAGCCTGAGCTTATTTTGTGGATGCTTAACTTCTGTCTGGATAAATATTGTTCGATTTGATGGTAGTTATTCATGACATGAAAATCACAAGCACATTCCCTTGAAGATTGCACCCTCTTTGTGTAGTTGTCGTTGAGCGTGGCGAAACAAAGCGTGGTTATTGTTTCACCGAGTCAATACCGTCTCTTGGATTCTTAGGAGTAGATTAGTGCTTCTGAACCCTTCTCCTTTTTCAGTTTGTTTGATCCATAACCCAAGCAGTAGAGCTTCATTGTCTAGACCTTCATTGTGAATTGAACAAGCCTAGCATAAGTCCCTTTGTGTTACCAGCATAATCACATCAAACCACAGAGCTCATCCGCATTCATCTTAAACATTGGAATTACCGTATGATCTTTCTTGCAATCTTAGCATACGAGGTAGTTTTTCAAGAGGGGATAGAGCGTCTTTGGACTCTTTTATTCTAGAATACCGTTGTGTCATAAAACACGATCAACAAGTGAAGCTCCATTGTCAATGAACCACCCTACACTAGAAATGATGTTAATGGATAGGCACAACACTTTTGTGGAGAAAGTTGTCTCAATTTTGGATGCTAACTCATCCTCTTTAGCTGAAGCTTTTACATTTGTTGCTACTGCTTGGTTTTCTTCTTCTCAAGGCATTGAGATGCATAGAGGTCTATTTTGTGGCTTTTGAAATACTTTACTCAAGTTTTTCTCATCCTGGTCGAAAGAACCTCATTCTGCCTCCTTGCTCTTCTCCTTCCCAGGTCCTCCTGTCTTACCACCTTTCCTCATCTTCTTGTGAGGCCTAGGTTTTGACTCTCTCCTGCTCTAGTTTAATTAGTGTCCATTCTAGGTCCATTGGATGAAATCATTCCAAAGCTTCTCATGAGTACAAACACCTCTAAAAAATGGTTCCCAAGAAGGAGAGAACCCATTTAAGGTTGTGGGTACCAACTCTTCATCCTCCACCTTAACCCCAACAGTTGCAAGCTGATCAGAAATTCTATGATCTACATACCAAAGGTGACTACTTTGTCAGTGTCACTCATGCATGTGGCATTAAGTTTGTTCTTCTGTAGCGTCTTTTGGGAGATGTTCACACTTTGATAAAGAGTGGTGATTTCATTTCAGCAATGTGAGGAATCAGATGATCCTTTACAGAATCCAAGATGAACACTTTGCCTTAGCCATCTTCTTGTTATGTTCAGCCAACTGATTAGGATAAATTGAAGTCAAAATGGTTTCCACAATAACCCAAAGATCAACTTATTCCAACAACATTTGCAACCTGTACTTCTAAGAAGTAAAATTTTAAGAATCCACTAGGCACACTTTCTGAGACTGAGAGTAGTCATGTCTGTAATTACTGGAATGTGCTGAAACTAAATAAATCAACAATCTAACTAGGTGTAGATCAACACTCTAGTCACTGGAGTAGTAAGGGCATCCCACCCTTTAACCTCTCACGAGTCTGGATCTCTTCAATCTCTGACGACTCTTGGGCATCACACCCACTAAAATAAATCAGCCCACCTATCTCAGGTTAAAATCAGCCTTTCAATGTTTGGAAGATCCTAGGCATCACATCGAACCACCTATCATAGTTCCTTGTGCCTCTCATAAGAGTGGATTAGCTTCAATCACTAAAATTTGGGCATTGCATCTGTGGAAACTCTTCAACAACTCCCTCTCACAGGCAGCAGTTGCTTTCATTAAAAAAAACCTTGGTAGATTTTAGATTCTCCACTCTGATACCATGTTAATATTCAGCACATGGTATGCAGAATCTGCATGCTAGGATTTGACACAATTGTCTAACTGAATCTTTGATCAAACCTAAAATTCTGAGTACTATAACCTACATACACACACTTCTCAGAGTCCAAGAAAATAGAACGATAAAATTGAAAATGGAATTTTGTAGTTGCTGGAAAAAAAAAACTATTATTTTGGAAAATTTTTGAATACAAAATATGAATGCGATATGGTCATAAATAACCCATGAACTTGGTGCTCCAAATAGAACAAAGTGGCCTTAATTGTAGATTGTCTTTCATCAGAAAGGAAACATCCAAAAATAAGCTGACTGTCTAGAAACCAAAAAGAAAAAAAAGGGTCTAATGTATGCTCAGCAAAAAACTGAAAATATATCTGTTGTCTGCCTAACAGAAAACTAAAAATATATGATTGCTGTCTGCCCAAAATAATGTTAGAATATTCTAAAAGCAATGAGAACTCAAATCTAACGCGGAATAACCACTGAAATCATTATTCGACAAAGAATCAGGAATCTATCTAGCTGAATAAGTATAGCTTCAAGGAATGAGAGAGACAAGATTGCAAGATTCAATATGGCTCACCACAGAATGCATTAACCAAAAACTCACAATAGCACAAATGAATACAAGTTGGAGGAGTGCATACATGTATAGAATAGAGAGAATACAAAACCAACTAATGAGAAAAGTAACTCCAACTACCCAAAAATAGGCAGGAGTTACACTGATGGAAGATGCCGTCTACCCTTATAATGATCCACTAATTACAACTAAACTAGCTAATTAAACATATAGGAAAATACAATAATATTCAACTAAAAGGTAAAATAAAAAACCTACACTAGCAAATAAAACAGCAGTACCAAATAATAGTGAAAAATCAGCGCCTCAAGTAAACTAATAAAAATGCCTTAAATAATGACAAAAGCTATGCCTAGGAACATTCTACACTAGCATTTAAAAATATGACAAAAAAACTAATAATAATCAGAATTTCAAGTGCCCAATGGAGGAGAAAAAATCACAAAAATATAGTCTAGTTTTTTCAATGTGCTGATTTGCTATGCCCAGAACACATACTTGACCAAACTCACCAAGTACCCAGGTCAAGATTCTGCTGGCTTTGGTTAGCTTCAACTGTCTCAGGATTTACCTAGTCTTGGCAATTCTGGGTTTTAGTGAGATATAGAGTTTGCTTTTCAATCTTATGCATCCTTGATTATTTGTGTCAATTTTTGAGGATAGCTGTTGTGAAGTGTGTTAGTCTTCAAGGATTTTTAATGAGACAAAGTTGCAAGCTCTGTTATGGCTGATTGGAATTTGCAACAAAATAGCCCTAACAGGTTGGGTGGAGATCACTCCTAGGTAGTAGAGTTTTTTTAGTTGTCTCATTATGTACATCAATCATGAGAGGTTAATCACCATAAAATATTATAACAAAGACCTTGTAATGATTTGCATCCAAATTGTATCTCCTAGGCAGTAGAGTTGTTTGAGTTGTCTCATTATGTACATAAATTATGAGAGGTTAATCACCATAAAATATTATAACAAAGACCTTGTAATGATTTGCATCCAAATTGTAACTGTTAACAAAGATAAATACTTGCTATCTTTGCAGTTGTGAAGAATTCATAATTATTTTTGTTGAGTACGACATGCTCATTGCACTGTTTTAACTTTTTTGCAGTATTCTTGGACTGACACTTTTGGGCACTTTTCAACTTGTTTATCTAATTTGTGGAGAGTGAAGGGCTGAGAGGGTCAAGGCTTGGTGGTATGTATGACTGAAGATAGGACTGGAAATTTTTTGACTATAGGAATCAGCAGTGCCAGACTTGAGTAGTGTTTTAACAGCTTTTAGACAGTAGCTAGATATTAATGGATTGTCCAATCTGTGGCTTTTGTTGTGCGGGATAGCTAATAACTTTATATAAAGAGGTCTTGGTGTCAATATTATATTTGTAATTTTTATATGTCCATTGGACGTCTTGGGCTTGCCTAAAGAGGGAATATTACTTGCAAATGGGATTCTAGTAAATACTACCACAATGCGTCCTTCTGCATTAACAGACCAGTTTATATGGCCCATCTCTTTTATGCATATGCTAGAGAAAACCTTCAGAAAAGCATAAGCATTAAATATCTACCTTTAGGAGTAATTTCTTTTGTGACGACTTAATGAAAATTAAAAAAAGTAATATGTCTAGTTTTAATGTTAATAATTTTTTCTGACGTCTACAGGACATTAGTGTTAATCCCTTTCAATTCCTCATAAGAACATTGATTTCCATTTAGTTTGTTTTGTCTTTGAAAGTGGGAATAACATTTCTGCTTGTATTAGATTCATTATTTCTTTCTAGAACTAATGAGAATAATTTTTTTTGGTTTATGGTCTTTTTTGGTTTGTAGAGATTGTCGGTATTAAAAAAGTTTTATCACAACTTTTCTTGAGATCATAAAAAATATATTCAACAGATTGTTGCAAACATTGTTGATGAATGAATACACAATGTAATTAGGACAAGGTGCCTAACCATAATTTCTTACTAGCTTGATGGATAAAAATAATTAAAATGATGTCTTGCTAAGAGTTTGGGGAGGTAATGAGTCCGGAATTATCCAACAACTTCTATGGGGGAGCACATCAGAATGATTTCTGGAAGTCTTTTTGTATGTTATGTCCATTTAAGACTGCAGTTATCACTTTGATTATACCCTTTCTGTTATCATTGCTATAGTTTTCCAAGCTGTATATTTAATAGAAGCTTGATTTATATATTTGCCTTGTTTAGGAAATATGCAGTAGAATAATGGATTCACGCCTTAATTGTACTATATCAATAGTTTTAAAGGTGTGAGACATCTCTATTCCACAAATATTCATGGAATAACATATGTTTTCTTTTGGGAAATGAATAAGTATACTGAAGATTTGGTGAAACTACACTTGTTTACCTGTTACCAGCATTTGTTAGATTACTGTTAATCTAATTAAAATGATAGAAAAATCAGTGTTTTAACTAGTTTCACAATACACTTTGGTCTCATTTGAAAAATGATTTAAAACCTACCTAGAGCTGTTGAACAATACATTAGAATTCTTTATAAAGCTTCAAATTCATGTTGTAATTGTAGAACTGATTGGAGTCATGGCTCCCTAATAAGATCATTTAGATTTGATGCAATTTTTATCATTGTGACAGGTCAAAGCAAGAGGAAGATATTTTCGACAACTTTGTTTATAGATGACAGAACCTGCAACATGCTGTCTACAGGCTGGTCACCTTTGCGATCCATTCCTCTTGGAATTGTCATTATAAATGCTTTAAAGATGGAATCAGTGCCCTTTAATTGCTGCATTGGAAATGCGTGACAGTATTTCCTTACAGCATTACAATATCTGATACAATGTAAAGAAAATGTCCTTATTAAACCATCAGTTTGTTTTGTACAAATTTATATTTTCCTAATTTATCGTCATAGATAGTCAATGTGGACATTGTTCATAGAATATATTGTTTACATATTTAGCTTGATAATGTTATTAATTTTCTACGTTTTAGCTGAAGAAGGTGCCACTTTCGAGAGTTCATTAAAGTTTTATGGTACCACTTGCACCAATGCATTAAAGGTTTTCTTTAAAAGTGTAAAGTAGTTGAGTTTGTTAGAACATGATTTTGATCTAGTCTATCATACTGAACAATATCAATTTAGTTCCAAAGTTTGATCAGCCCCATAGTAGGAAACGTTTAGTTTTATTAATGTGCAACTATCATGGTTAGGATTGTTAGATTTCATTTGGATTGGGCATTTTCAATGGGTCAGTTGTATAATGGTTCATGACATTGTGCATTGCCTAACTTTTTCCTCACCATTTCTATAAATGGCATGTTGAGCGTAACAATTTATACCAAAATTATCAATTGCAGCAAGCAGATTTTTGGTGAGATCAAAATTCAGAGTTCAGGCCTTCATAGTTTGGAGGTTAACTGTATTTGCCCTTTACATTAACAAAAGTGCCGAGGCAAATTTAGAGTTTTTGCTTTGTTAATTTGATGAATCAAAATTAGAGGTTGTCGACTCGAGCTAATATTAGTCAGAAGGCTAAATTGAAAATCAGTTTACACATTTTGATGTGCCTGTATTTACAAATTTGTTTTCATGTGTTTGTGGACCCTACAAAATACTTGTCTTCTTAGCCATTACATTAGATTTGTGACCAGTATATGTATGCCCTTTTTTAATGTTGCGCTTGGAATTTTCTCACCATGTATTTATTATCTTCCGTCAACCATATTTACAGTCTCGTCCTTTGTTCGTCTTTGATGTCCTTCACATTTAATTGTCATCTTGTACTTGCATCTAAAATGATGACCTTATCAATGCGTGCAACCTCAGCTTCTACTTCTGTCTTTTGTGACCTTTTTGCACCCCTGACTACACAGATTTAAATCTTTTACATTCATTTTTCTTTTTTGCAAGGGGAAATGTACCAATTACTAACCATGTTCCAATAGCTGTTTACTCCATGCTTACTTGACTCCCCACTAACCGTTTATATTTTAGTCATTACATTGTTTTAATTATGTCAATAAATATTTGCATCTTACACCTATATATGTTCACTACTAAATATATAGTTAACCCAAAAAAAAAAAAATAACAAAAAAAAATATCTATTGGTACATGTCTATTTTCAACAGAAGACAAGATACACAAAATAAAGTCATTTTTGTATTAATATAAGTACATTGTATTTACATGTAGATATGAACAGTTAATGGTGCATAATATGACTTAATATAAAACATTTATCAGTTTTATGGGCTATCAATTGTACTTCCTATCACATCTTTATGCATTAACTCCATCTATTACTAGTACCTGCACATACAGTTACTAGTGTTAAGACTCCCTAATAAACAAAAAACCATATATTAATTCATATAAAACACTAAATTTATTCAAGCCAACATAGAAATGAATTAAATTACATATAAACCTGAATTCATTCAAGCCACTATAGAAATCAGATGTAATTGTGATAAAGATGTAACTGTGATATGATTACAAAATGGGTAATGCTGCTGTTTCTAAATTTGGATATACCTCCCCACTTGGGTTGCCTATAAAAAGATAATGGCTAAAATTCATGTAAACTCACAACTTTGTTCATGGAGTCCTTAGACCAAAATGCATTTTGACTTCATATCAGATGTAATTCAATCATTTTTTCCAGAAAAAGATTATCTCTTTGTAGAAACATTGTGTTTTATTTTTGCATCCTTTATGTTTTTTCAAATCTTATTTACATTCTAATTCATTGCCATTTGAGGTTAATTCAAGTATAAGCAGCAAGAATTGTTCTAAGATCTACATTTAATTTTGAATAAGCACGTTGGTAGTGGAAATTACCAATCAGGTCAAGTACTTCAAGTTGTAAAGCGAAGACTAAAAAGTAAAAATGATATTCTACTGGTCGAATAAGGCAATTTTTTTATGTGGTAAAAGAGTAGTTCAGGGTTACATGCCATGCCAATGTATTCATCTGGAGACAATGGGTCTGGTTGCATAAAGCCAACGTTACTTGGGAAACACAGACAAAGGCTAAAACAAGTCAGATATGGTGAATTGCTATAATAGGGTCAAAAAATATATGGGGACAATGCCACTAGAAGTTGTGGGTATCAACACAATATTTTCAAATCAGAGTACACTAGTATGTGGGAGCAAGGTATAATTGATAATAATGAGACTATCCATTATGGTATGTTATGTAGGTATATAGTTATAAATTAGTCAAATCTATATGATGGTGAGTTAGCAGAACTAATTATACAATGCATAGCAATTAGGTTCAAGAATTTTAATAGGTTGGAGGATGTTGAAAGGTTTTCCTGAGTTTGACATCATAAAAAGTTAGAAAAAGATCAAAACAATATAACATTAAAAAAATGCATAATCATAGAACACACACACATAGAAAATAAATATTTCAACATGCAATGCTCAGTATTTCAAAATTGGATAAATTAAACCGCCATACGATATATTATCTCAACTCTGTCTTTTAGGCCCTAAGTCTATTAGGTTGTAAATGGTAATGTGAAGTTTTGAACGTCTTCAAAATATACCCTCATAACATGATATTAATTCATAATCATAGATACAATTAATGCCAACATCCTGATCCAATGAATCTGCACTACCAATAAAGTATTCATTATGCCCATCAAATTTTTTAAAATGAGTGATGTCGAAAATAAGACTATTTGACAAAAAGAGGATCAATTTCACAATCAATATGTTCGCTTCACATTGGCACCCTCTGTCCAATAGTTTTGGCCCTCTTAAACAATACAGGTTGGCAAAAACCCTTGAGGTTTGGTTGAACCTTGTTACTATGATATGCAGAGAATATAGAAATCAATTAAATAGGTAGTCAATTGTCAGAAGCTTGAAACATCGATGTCTTAGTAGAATCTTTTCTAATGTAAATTTAATAATTTAGAAATATGAACTCTCCAAATGGAACTCCTCTCTATTTTTTGGTTTCTACTACTACCTTTAGCCTTTGATATATTCATTGAATATGTAACACTACAAACTTGTAGCCTCTCTTAGACCTAGTCAAAACAAAAGATTGTGAATCGTGATAATGATGTGTTGCTAGTTGCATTCCCTTGAGTTAATGATGATCCAAATTAAGGTTTGTGCTCCAAATTCAGGTTTAGCCACACCTGATCATGGTGAGAATACCCAAGAAATCACTCTAAACTAATTGAATGTCAATCAAAGCAAACTATTCTAATAATGATTTTATCGAAGAAATCTCTGTGAATTGGTGCATGTCAATCAAAGCAACTATTATATCAGTGAATTATCCTATAAATCTCTATACGCTATTGCACATCAATCAAAACAAACTATTCTAACACCAGTTTATCCTAGAACCTCAGTAAGCTATTGCATGTAATCCATTTTAAATTGCAACAAGAAAACCATTGAAATCAGATAGCGAGAATATGAGATTGGAATGTCCTAAATGAAAACTCCCACCTGCAATCTCCCTATAACAAAGCACTCTAGAAATCCTTGAGCAAATGCCCTACAAAGCTCTTGAAAACTCCCTCAAAATAAAATAGAGCTTTCACAATGGGTTAGCTTGGGGTACTCATGTAACTAAATGCAAGTATAAGGAAAGTTCTTGCAAAATTTCACTTGTCACCAATATTCTGACTGCTTTCACCCAATTCTATCCATCTGTCCTAAATGATGAATTTGGTCACTTGGAGATGAACCAAATGATCTACATATTTCACTTTAGCATCATCTATTCACTTCTCATGGATAATTTATACTTCTATCCCATTGATAAATTTATCAGATCTATCTGATGTACCCAACAAAATAAAAGTTTTTAATATTTTTTATTTCATCTCATACAAAAATATTATGTTATGTAGAAAGCAATCAGACACTGCTTTTCTAAGGAATCTTCCTTATACTTATCTCTATCAAATTTTCACATAAACTCTATTTTCATATCTGCTTTGTGCAAGAACCTAATCATAACTCTAAAAACGTAGAATGCTTGATAAAATCATCTCTACCCAAAGGCTGGTCACAAAGACATTCAATTAGTAAGAGACAATGCCCCATATCCCATCCACCAACAATAACATGAGCACTGGAAGTGTGCATAAAACTTGGATGTATATGAAAGCTTTTGCTTCCCAAACTGTTCCAAAGAACAAAGGCTTTAACAAACATAGATTGTTCAACCTCACTAAAAAAGCATAAATGAATGAAAAGCACGTTGATGAAGAGGATATACTTTCCCTGTCAATGCCAAGCATGTAATATACAAGCCAAATAACAAATAGAAATGTGAATCTTTGCACTCCAATTTAATAATTACGCACAATTCATACACACAGCAGTGGGAAATTAACAGGAACATATTTGTTTCACACTTAGACCAGAATATATAACCAATAGCAAACATAGGAAGATACTACAGAACCAAAGAACTCAATCAATGCATCTGAATAGTGACAATGTAATGAAACCCTAAACTGAAATAGACATATAGTTTCTCCACATTCGCTGTAATTATTTCACAGTATAATGAAACCCAACACAACATCCATACAGTCATGCAAAGTTGACAAAATAGATGGAGGATAACAGATTAAATCAAATCATTGTCTGTAAAAATGTAAGCAGAATTTGTGGGTCGACTAAAACATCACGTGGACAACATGAATGATGTGTAATCCTCAAACCAGTTAAAAATTTGGGACATTATCCCAATACCTATTAAAGTTCATGATTTTACAAGAGGGGTTCTAAAATAAATCGGACAATATTCTATTTCATTCACATTCTATGTAATGATTTCGTAGTATACCGTAAAGAAAATCATTACAATGAAACCCTTGATGCCATACAGAGAAATGATAAAAAACATAGCAAAATGCACAATGACCCTCGATGCCAACTGAAACCCATTATTGAACATACAAAATGCTACGGAAAAGGACGTAGAGAATGTTACCTGGTAGCGAAGGACACGAGGCGAAACCCACAACCATTCACAGGAGGTCAAGCCCAAAGGGAACGGTAGGAGAAAGGACGTGTGAGGAAATAATGTGTTGAAAACAGCGAGAG